>JAZFAU010000028.1:110000-377500 GCA_037178615.1 Dione vanillae
CCGTACCGAATCCGTATCAAATGCCGTCGAACCAGTTCAGGCCTTACCCACAGCCCTATTACCAATTCCCCTTCAACCCCATGTTCTACCCTCCAGGGGTTCAGTACAACCCCTACGCGTACCAACAGCAGCAATACCAACAAGGTTTCTATCAACCGCCCTACTTCCAACAGAGTAACAGAGTGTCTGTAAGTTATTATGTTTTCTTATTTCAATTCGAAATGTGATCTTTAAAATATATACTTCAATATAGGATGACAAGAGCTAATTTAGTATTATCACGAGGTACAGTATCTATCAATCTGTGCCACATCTGAATGTTGTAAGTTTGATATCTGAGTAAATAAGTTTGATACTCCAAAAAGTGAATTACTTTCATTGTTTCTCTCTTTCTATTTAAAAGAAAGTGCAATATTGACAAAATCGTGTCACCTGACATACAATGTTTTGAATGTAGTAGATGAAAAGTAACTACTGCAATATAGAAGTCTTAAAGAAATCAATTTATATTTATATACACGAAACTTACAACTCAAATTAAAATAGCTAAGAGCTGAGCGGATATTTTGTTTTTAGATATAGTAAATTATATCAAGTGTATTAACGAGATCTTATAATAGCCTATAGGCCATAGCCTTCCTCCATAAGGCTATTTAAGTAATAGTACTTAAAATTAACTCGTTCGTGAAAACAAACTTTTCAATTTAAAAATTATTTCAATTTAAATATATAAGTAAGTACCTAGTAAAATAATTTTCCAGCGTGACATCAATATTCGTGATCGCTTCGAGATGCTATCCCATATGAATACCCCTGGACGTTCCCGGAACATTACTTGTGTTGTACAAGAACTAGGCTACCTAGACCACAACATGGAACCCAACTACGAGCAGATAGCTCAGAGGATAAACAACTTACCAGTGTCCAGTCAGCTGAAGGGAGACATACAAGACGGTGTTCATTTCTGTCAGAAGTTCTCGGTAAGGGGTTTTTAAAATGCTTTTAAGTAATAAAAGGTTATTGTAACGTAGTGGAACAGTGCAGCACTAGTTGTGGTTAAAACAAAAATAAAGAGTCACACGTCTTGCACTACACCAAGAGTTGATAATAGTCCGGTCTGCCTTTAAGCAAAGAACACGAGGGATATATATATAGCTATATATATATATATATATATATATATATATATATATATATATATATATATATATATATATATATATATATATATATATATATATATATATATATATATATATATATATATATATATATATATATATATATATATATATATATATATATATATATATAGCTATGCGTACCTACCTACTTCATGAAAATATCGTTGGAGCTTATCTAATTGAACGAACCATCATCTGCATTTAGTTTACCTACCCAAACTATATACGGAGCAGGCATGCACAGCATCCATCTATATCTCAATAATAGTAGTATTATGAGTAAATATAACGTCATAACAATAATACTTTCTTTCTAAACAGCAATGTGTACCAGAAATCGAACGTAACGCGCCATTATCTCAAGAACTCATCAAGCCTATGTTCTTTTTCCGTTGTTATAAGGTTTGTTTTAACGTTTTAAATATATTCCTAAATAAATTTTATTTTACTTCAGACATAAATAAGGGAAGCTTAAATATATGATAACTAAATAATATACAAATCTGGTTATTAACAAGTATATAACATGGATGAAATTTCTGCCTTTTTTCCACTCTGGCAACTAGACAAAGCGTGGCGTTAAATCGAAACGCAGAGCCTCGAAAAAAGTGGAAAGCGGGGAACGTGGTATCTTAACATTAGGCTCCCACGGTTCCTACAATTCCGTCTGCCTACTAGTAGGGTGTGCGGGATAAAGCGTGAAGCTATACTAAATAGTAAATACTATACTAGAATTTGTTGCATTTTTTTTAGATTAATTTTTAAAATGATCGTATTTTTACAGCACAAAAAGCTGGAAGCGTGTATTATGAAAGATATACGCGAACGGTTTGCCGCTGACGACGACCTAGACACTGACACGGACTTTAGGTAAGGTTATGGTTAGATTTAGTTTTTTCAAATATTGTAATACCTCGACTACCCTACCCTACTACCCTGATTTACACGAAATAGTAGTAATGCGGTTTCTAAATCTGTTCGATTGATTTTTTGGTAAGTCTCATAATTAATTGTAGTGATGCGATTAAAGAAGTTGTTCGCTAGGCATATATATTCAGAGGTAGGTAGACAGTTACGACGTTCAGAAACTTAGATTCTTATTATTGATACAATTAGACGACGAGCGAAAGACATTGAAAATCTTTATATATATTAAATAGCTTAGATATATATAGATATACGTGAGATAGTACAAAATACAGAATAACAGTAGGCAATTTTACTGGAGGCCTAAATTCAATTAAAACGGGACAAAGAATAAACACATTTCCTCTAAAAGAAATTAAAAACATTAGTATGCTACGATTAAACTTCACAAGGGAATAAGGGAATTACCATTTCGGACTTTATGAAGTTTTTAAAATCAGTCAAATCAAATTAGTTGCCGGATCCAGTTAAAATAATGTACTTATATGTATTTGCATCGAAAATTATACTCTGACATATGGGTAGAAACCCATCGCGTAAGTTCGCGATGTAACTGTATATTACATTACAATAGTTTTTCCAACTCAACCGAACGATGAAAATTTGTTTTCAGAATATTAACAGAAAATTAAAATGTGGAAATAATTATTTAAAATCTAATTAATTACGTCATGGCTCATATATCATGAATATAAAAAATGTAAGTGGCCCTGCAACTTACGTTGGGTATTAATGAAAATAGCAATGTAAACTACAAGCAACAAGCAATTCTTATATTTTAGATTTTAATAAATTTATATTCATAATTCATTTATATTCTTAATTCAGTATGTTTAAAATATTTTATTTTACAGCATTTTAAAATTTTCTTTGTTTTATCTTATCTTGTCTTATATGTATATATAAAACGAAAGGAACGTAAACTCTAAGTACCAATAACTAATAATCTAAAATAATCTTCGCTATATGTGCTGTGTATATACTGTGTGTGTTTATGTGTTATGTTATAGGTTTTTACTTTCATTTTAAACACAGATCATTATCCAGAGCAGCAAGGTCAGTACGCGAGGATACCATCTCGGACCCTCGACTTGAAGCTCTCGACGAGATGTCTGTTTACTTCTACGACTACCTCAGTGGCGGTACTGGATTAGATTTCGATTTATATCTATAAGTAATGTAACTTGTGTAAAATATATAAAAGTTGAAAACATCTAGGAGAATATTCTTTGTTTATTAAAATGGCGAATTTTCCAATTTATTTTGTAGGTTATTTGTAGTTTATTTAGTAGTATTATAGTTACTAAATTTCGTGTACACTATACGTAAAGCCTTCGTACGGAACATTTGTTTTTTGAATTTATTTTAGTTTTTATATAAGCGCTGCATTTAGTAAGATCAAAAAATAAAAAAGTAGACGATTTTGTAAACTACAACCTATTTTTTGGATTAAACTATGAGATTAATCTAAGATAGTCTAGGTTATATAAGCCAATTTCCAATGCTCAAATAGTAGGTACTTATTTAAATTAGCTTACACTTTGTATTCCTTTGCAAAGTACCGTAAGAAGCATAATGATTTTTCCTTTGTTTATATTATTTTAAAATAATTAAAAAATTTTCTAAAAATTTGGGATTTGGGAAATTTGCTACTTTCATATATATATGTATATGTATCGAGACACGAATATCCCTAAAATTCGAGGAAACGTCGAAATTTCAGTTTAAAAAAATATATAGATACATATTAATGTAAGATTATTTAATAATAAATTTCTAACACATTTGTATATGTGAAGTAGCAAATAGTAGTTCTTGTCCATAAAGCTGTCAAAGCACAGCTTTTTCGACAAAAGCTTTTCATTATAAAAATATATAGGTATTTAAGCTTTTTATTTAATAATTTATAATGGAACCCATTGAGATTATTATTTGCATTTACTATTAAAGTTAAGGTTTAAAGTACAATAGGTTAATAATATTTTGTACAAGAATTGTGAAATAAAAAATTAAACACTTAATTGGTGTCTTTGCTTACTTTACATTTACTTGTAAGTATTTTATCTTAAACCTCAAATTAATGCTTAGGTTGTGCAAATTAATATATGAATCCAACTTACGTACAAGTAAAATCACAATATTACTACTATTCATATAACATAATAACAAATAACGAATAATTCAGTGCTTTATCAAGAAATAACTATATAAGTAAGTATAAGTAATATACACAACGCATGACGCGACTATGCCGTACGGTAACGACAGTTTGTGGAGTCGATTCCCACGGTGTGTGGATAGATTATTTCATTTCCACTTTCTTCGCTCTGGTAACTAGACACGGCGTTGAGCTCCGCCGCCCAATACACTATGACTCGAAATGTGGAAACCAGAGAAAGTTTCTTAACATAAGGTTATATATTACAGGTATATATATAAATATTAAAAAATATATTAATTTTTAACAATAGTAACATATTTTATATTAAAAATATATATATTTTATATAAAATAATCGTAAATAATATTTATACTTAGTTTTAAAATTTCTCAACAAAATAATATAAAAGAAAAGTACATACATTTGACATGACGCGGACGTCGCGTGCGACGCAAAGGGCACTAAAGGTGAACCATGTCCATCATAACATGTGATTATATTGTCAATACAATATTTATAAAGATTTTTTAGCCTTTTCATGTCAGATTTGAGGTTTTGTATACTTTTGTAGAAGAAGAATTATAGGTATAATAGATGTATTAAAATAAAAATAAGTTACTATGAATTTCGTCCGATATGTTGTAAGATCGGAAGCTTTTTGTGAAGTTTAATTTTATTTTTACAATATAATAGATAGAAATGAAGAAGATAGAGAAGAAAGAGTTTTCAGAATATAATTTTACGTTTAATGTAAAAGGGATTGAAGGGAAATTTTATCTGACTAACATTTTTTTTGTTCAATAAACGTATGTATATCGTATTAATTATGTATTGTAGGTTTCTGAATTGGACAAATGAATAAATAAATTGAATTTTGTATTGGATATTAATCAATTAACCGAAAAAGAATTCTTAACCTCCTTCTATGGTCTATATTTGCGGTACCATATCTCCTGTCCTAGGTTCTAAAACATGTTTGTCACATGATGAGACATGAGTAATGAAGCACTTTCATTACTTTTAGTGTCCCTAAAAGTAATAATTTATATAAAATAACAAAGTATCATATATATACATAAAAACATTTTTTAAACGTACTCCGTGTGGCTTATTATATTAGAGCATTTCATTAAAAAAATTATAATTTTCAAGTTAATAATAACATAAAACCTATCAAATAACAGACAAGGTTTTCTTGTGATGTTGAGTGAATTTGTATGAGGCAGTCTCTACCTTTCACAAAAAAATTGCGACCTATATAGTACCTACTATATTTTATTGTGTTAAATAGAGATAGGATCTTCGACATTCTTTTTTTTGTTTTTTTTTTTTAGCTTCACGCTTTTATCCCGCACATGGCAGGGTAGGCAGAGGGAACTGCAGGAACCATACGAACCTAGTGTTAAGACACTCCGTTACTTAGTCCCTGCTTACTTCGTCCCCGCTTTCCGCGGTTTTTCGAGGCATTGCGTGTTGAGTGGCGGAACTCAACGCCGCGCTTTGCCTTAGTTGCCAGAGCGAAGAAAATGAAAATAGAAAAATCCATCTTCCCCGGCTGGGGGTCGAACCCAGAAACCGTCGCGTTAGTCGCGTTACAGGCAGACGTTGCGCCTCTGCGCCACGACGGTCCTTTTCGACTTTTTCGGTTCGACATTCTAGTCTTTATTATGCTTTAAAAAGAGACTCCTTAAATCTACTACTAACTAACCTAGTCCCAGTCACTCCACTCAGCTTAACATCCTCCAACAAGATGGATCTATGCTTAGTCATTTCTTTTATTGAAATCTCATACTAAATTCATGAAGAAATAGCCAAAAACTATAAAATCATATAACAATTTAAAGTGCCAATCGAGCTATATTTAAAATGTGTGTAACATTACGTATGTACAATTCGCACAAAAAAAAGACAGAAAATTAAAATGGAGTCCTCACCACAGGATATGACATTTGTGTATTCTTTCATAATGACAAAAACGTTATGAAACCTAAAACCCTTTTGTGGCCGGCCATTTCGGAGAAAGATCATTTTTTTCCTCATCGATACGTTATAATAAAAAACCTTATTTGTTCTCACTGATCCTACTTTCACCGGGTCTTTTATAGAGCATGTACTTTTTTTGCAAAATTCTGTCTACCTGTAACTATTATTTATTTAAAGAGGTAGTGGGAATGCGAAACCTTTGTAATGACAATTATTTGCGACAGTTTCATTGTTTACCATTATTTGTTTA
This sequence comes from Dione vanillae, assembly GCA_037178615.1. Lineage (NCBI taxonomy): Eukaryota > Metazoa > Arthropoda > Insecta > Lepidoptera > Nymphalidae > Dione > Dione vanillae. The sequence continues at coordinate 116,506 of JAZFAU010000028.1, forward strand.
CTGCGCGGTGTTTTACTCTAATTACGAAAAAGATTAAGAAAAGCTTGTTAGTTGTACCGTTAGTCGATTCCCTTTCTACTTTTGTGCTTCAATATTTTATTGGGGTACATTTTCTAGAGAAATTTGAAATGAGAAATTATAATGGACAAAGATATTTTGAGTTATATAAATAATAATTAGAGAGCTTATGGGGTTATGTCAAATTAATTTTAAATATTATTAAATTATTCATGTTTATACGTAGAATTATAAGCAAAGACACCTTAACGTTCATTCACCACTTTCAAAACTCAACAAAATTATTCCCTCAAAAAAGAATTGATCTTACGATCAGTCACTGGTTGTTATTTCGGTGAAATTAAATATTTTCAATATTTTGTTTAAACCATAGAGAGTCTCTAAAACTGTTTATTAATGTAAAATTATAAGCCTTACTCATATTTTAATTCTCACACTGGATTTTTTATATATATATATAAGTCTATAAAATAATTTTAGTAACTAAAAGCAGGCAGCAATGACATCGGTAGATTTGTAACAATATTATGTAATGCTATATATTTTTTCACTTTACAATCCATCATGACATCTAACGCAAAATGATGCATCTATTCACCCTTTAATAAATTGTTCCAATGAGTTACTGAAACCATAGAATAGTTCGCACATGGGGCAGATGCTTTCGCAAATAAACACTCATTGGTGAAAGTTTTGTACACTCAACCCATTTCTAGAAAACACCTTTTAATCAATTCAGGGTACCACTGCCTATGCCTGACACATACATGCCTGACACGTACATCTCAAAATCATAACAATGAATATTTCTTGTGTTTAAATGAAATTAATATTTTTTTAAGATTTTAAAATTAATAGTCTTCGTATAAGACGTTTAATGTTATATTAATCTTCATTTATTTAATATTTTTCTCTGTATCATATATATTTAGAATCGTTCATAATGTGAACGAAGAATAAATTTCCAAGTCTCCTATTATATTATAGTAATAGATTCGAAATTAAATTAAAAGCTACGATTTACCACAATATTTCAATAATATTTCAATATTAAGGTGCCTTACCCTATTCTAAAAATGTAGAGCACCTTTTACCAAATATTCAAAGAAAGATCCTTGTCAAATAATCGCCTGCGCAAGTGTTAACAATGCGTTTGCAACAACCAAAGCTTAAAGGATTGTTCAAAGCTTAAAGCATCCTGCAAGGTGCTTTAAATAATTGAAATAGAGTTCAATAGATTGCAGGTATTTTATTTGTATTAAATATTCTAATATATAAAATATGTACATACTAACTCACTTTTGAAATTAACCAAGATATACTTATTAAATTTTTCTTATTAATTTATTTTACATACCTACCAACGTATCGTCTATATAAATTAAACACAGTAATAATTAAATAATAATAGTTGTCTTAAAAAATAATAAATGTTTTGTTTTTACTTATGTATTGAAATACTTACGAAATATTTATTAGTCAATGTAAATTAAAAATAACGTCAAGATGAAAATGACGATCAAATTGTAATTTCATTTTTATTTAATTTGTAGCTACGATTTACAATTTCCATCAAGAAATGTGTGTTATCTTCACTGCATTATCTTTAAAAATATATATATCTGTCTTTTTAACATGCTTAATGCCATTACATCCAAAATAATATATTCATATATAATATTATTAGAAGACTCTCTATGACATTTTCCTTTCCAACGTCCTGTCTGAACTAGTATTATAATTCTACACGACATTATAAAAGGAAACTTCGAGATTCATATTAGTATGGACGCATTGGACTGGATTGGAATTTGAACGGAATGGAATAGAATCACTGTCTTTATATTCAAATATTCTGCTCTTATTTCCTTATATTTACGACCAAAATCTGGCAATAAAACTGGGAAAAGGCCGAAAAAATCCGTTTATATCAATTTACATGTCCCTCTGGTTTATATTTTTGGCGCAAATAAGTAATTCTTTTTTTAGCGAGAGAGAGGAAGCTGCAGGAATTATATAAACCTAGTGTTAAGACACTCCTTTGCTTAGTCCCTGCTTTTCATCCCCGCTTTCCGCCATTTTCGAGGCATTGCGTGGTGAGTGGCGGAATTCAACGCCGTGCTTTGCCTAGTTTCGAGAGCGAAGAAAATGGAAATAGAAAAATCCATCTTCCCCGAGGGAAGTCGAACCCTCAAACTGTCGCGTTTACAGGCAGACGTTTACGCCTCTGCGGCACGACGGTTCTCAAATAAGTAATAATAATATAATTTCTCAAAGTAATGTTCTATTATTTTTGACTAGACTAACTTAAAAGCTCTAAGGACATAAAAATAGTCTACATAATAATAAAAAGAAATATAAATCTATTTTCTAGTATAAAAGTTAACATAGAATTATATAACGCTTTATAAAAATAAATCGATGTATTTATAGCGTTTGTATGAAATGTCAATGGAAAGTCTACTTTATGGCACAAGACATATGGTTTATTTTGTTTAAGCACGTGTCACATTCTTAAGTAGCAGGATGAACGACTAAAGTGTGAACCGTATCTAAGTTGTAGTTCTCGAAAGTGTGAAATCTTGTTCATTGCGACAAAAAGTTTAGATTTTAAGCTACCGTTCAAGTTACAAGTGGGGATTATTCTACTTAATACAGTCTTTACCGTGATTGCGTGGTTTTTAACAGCTTTTAAGCTATACAAAAGCTTTTTTCTTAACATTACATATTTGGTTGTTCAAATTTGCAAAATGCATTGTTTTCTTTTATTAAAAAAATATTTTTATGTTATTTAATTTCATAAACATTTAATTAAATGCATGAGAACTAAGATATTCATATATTTTTCCTTTTATAACAGAAAAATAAAAAAGGGTAATTAATATTACATTTAATAAAAAGCTAGATTTAAATTATTTTTGCATAATTTTTTCCACAGAGTATTTAATGCATGTTATATAAAAACATTTAGTTTACCCAAAACTCCTTTAAAATTTAAATCCAAGAAATATGCATATACATAAAACTAAAACTATCAGTAGATTGCCAGCAACTTTCTAAAACGTCCGATTTCCAAGTTTACCTACAACACACACGTGCGGTAAAGCACAGGTGGTACAACTAATGAGCAGGGTCTCGTGGGACTCGAACTCTGAACTGCGAGGTATTTCCGCAATAGCCACTAATCACTGACGGTATCCGAATGTCATTTACTATTGTCAAAAACATATATATATATATATATATATATATATATATATATATATATATATATATATATATATATATATATATATATATATATATATATATATATATATATATATATATATATATATATATATATATATATATATATATATATATATATATATATATATATATATATATATATATATATATATATATATATATATATATATATATATATATATATATATATATATATATATATATATATATATATATATATATATATATATATATATATATATATATATATATATATATATATATATATATATATATATATATATATATATATATATATTAAACAGTTCTTGTAATCTAAGATACTCTTGAAATTTTCTTATATATAATGAAGAAATGTCATTTTTACATAAAATTTCGAAAATATCAAGTCATTTACAAAAAAATCATTCAGTGTTCTGTTTAGGTACACTTTTAAACTATTTTCATAAGCATACATGCAATAAGTTAAACGAATAAAAATAAGGTAATAATACATATATTCGTGTATAATTTCTTTAATTAAATATTATATTGCAAAAATCTTTTATTAACATAATCTAGCAATATAAAAACATCACATCTGCAAGCACTTGGCTTAAAGCTTTCTCAGCATTACAACTAAGAGCTTTCTTAAAAAAATATTAAACACAAATCATTAATTATAAAAAACTGGCTGAATGTTGTAAAATATAAACAAGCAAAGGCTAGCTTTAAATTGACTAGAAACTATAAAGCTTCGACTTAAGTATATCAAGACAAGAAGGAAGTGATTACCACAAACAAACATGTAAAAATTTATGAAATATTGATTTCCAAAATCACCAACGGTTTTCAAAGGTCACACGTAAATCATGCTATCGCTCACGGTAATTCCGGTCGCTTCCCCCGGGCCGTATAAGTCAGCGATCGGAAGCGCTTGGCTTATTCCCAACACTATCATAACATTACCTAGTACAACTTTGCTAAGAAATCTTTGAATTTTACAGTCTTCTTCATTTTTGTGTGAAACCAACGCGTATATAGACTTTTTTTAGAAAGGGCTGGCTCCAGTTAAATCAGTAACTTTACACACGATAAATACAAGCTATACTTATTTATTTTGTGTATATATTTTGAAAAGAGACAATAATGTCATTAGGTAAAAAAAATGAAACTTTGCGGAAAGCCATCTAATTTCCACGCATTATATTGGAAAATTTTATAAATTTGAAATGTTACAGTATACGTAAACGTAAATACGCAATTTAAACGAATCACATGCTAATCTAAAGAGTGATACTTTTTAGAAAATTAAGATAGTAAAAGCTCAAACGAATCGAATATTAACACTTCTTGTCTATAAATTGAAGTCTTTTCTCATTTTGACTCATTTTGACTTGACTTATTTTATAGGTAGGTTAGTCTACAGATTTTTTTAATGTTTTATTTGCAAATTGCTGGCACAACCAAACACACATTTATTCTTAAAGAAATTCTTAATTTATCAAAACTTAATAATGTTTAATATTTGATTAGAAGGCAATAAATAAAAAATCTACATTTTGATAGAAAAATATTCTTTGAACGATACTTTAATCTTCATGTTCTTGTAGTATAAGTGTTAAATTTGTATTTGTTTGATTATGCAATTATTTTATACTATGTTTTTGGTCGTAATTTTGTTATTGATATAGTTTGTTTTCGTGTAATCTTAAATTCTGTTATTTTTAAAGGTGTTTTATATAGATAATTATAATATTCTCAAAATAAAGAACAAGACTTGTATAAATAATTATTTCATATAAAGATACTTATACACATTTGCAAAATTGAAAAATACAAAATAATGACATTTATTTATATATTTTATCCAACATACGGACCCAATAAATTTGCAACAACATATTCTACTAAAAACAAAGGGCGTAAAAACGTCAAAGAACTTTGAAACTCGATACTTGCCGATGCAAGTCGCTATTTAGCAACAAAAAGCTCCAATCGACGCCCTCAACTCGAGCAGAAACGCCAAAAAGAACATTTTCGATGATTTATGAAGCAAATTAACGAGAATATATCCTCATTCCAGAACATCATTTCCTGCAAGAGCGAAGTCGCAACCGAGCTGAAAAAATTCGACGCAAAAATGCGATTGTACGGAAAAGGTTTTTACGATTCTAAAAACATACCATAAGAAAGAAGACTAGAAAAAAATATATCGGAATCATTTCCATACTTTTTACTTTAAATAGAATTTTCTTATATAATAAATATATTTTAAAAACGAATGAGTAACATTAGTATCATGAAATTCAATTTGAATTGTATTTTTATATATAAAAAATGACTATCAGAGAAAAAATATTTAATTTTCTTGTGTGAGGCTCGAATTTACATGTTATCTCAAACACTGCTTCACTCTGTCATACAGCCTGTATATACTTGATATTATTAATTAAATTAAAAAAGAATTAATTTATTAATAATATGTCTAAGTTCATAATATTTTAACTTAGACATACCTATTATTAATAAATTAAATCGCATCATATTCTGTAAGCATTTACTCGGTATTGAAAAACCAACATATACTTTGAAACAAGTAACATATATATTATAATATGTTTTTATAAAATGTCATTTTTATTAATTTTAACTATAGAAATGTTTAATAATACCATTTAAAGTGCAGGCTCATTGCACTGACATCCGCACGCCTTTGGGCTCGTGTTACAATATTTTTTATTAGGAAAAAACTTATATAAAAAGTTAGCTACCATGCGGCAAGACAAGTGCATCTACTGAACTACCGCCTTAAAGTTTTTGAGCAAAGATTATTTGACAGACACGTTCTAATTTATTAATTGGATGTAGGTATTATAATTAGCTGATTTCATTGTTGTTGTTTTTTGTTCCGAGAATTTAATAGACCGTGGGATATCTTATTATTTGTCTTATTCTTGTATGATCAAAATTTCATATTTTGAAAAACTCGACTTATAATAAAGAAAATACATTTGTACGTGTCACTTAACAATATAAGCGAAAGTTAAATATAAGGTCGTCACAACGAATCGGGACGGCGTTATACTGTAAATAGAATTGGCTTTGGATTCGATATTCACTAGGAGAAATTATTACACAGTTAGTAATCAGATGAAAAATGGAGTACTCCTAGATCGGATATCTATCGAGGCTGCTACTTGTAAGCCACGGCACTTATTACAAAAGAACTCTGATATATTGTTACTTAGTGATTTAAGTAATTTAATGCTGCTACGTAGAATTCTGTTGAATGATTTCGAAACATTTCATATTCCTATGTTTTGATACTTTTTTGAAAGAAAACTAATGACTTCAGTTTTTTAACAATATATTTAAGGCAAATTTTTTTGAAAAGCTCTAATAGGTTACTACTTACCTTAAACAGGTTTTTCTCGCATTCAAGAAAAAATATTATTTTATACATGACTTCTGCAAGTACGTAACAATATAAGATCTACGTTATAACTACTCTTTGTCGAAACTCGCGTCGTTCATTAGACGGGTCGTTCGTCTTCATTGCATGTGACAGAGATAGTTTAGTGTTTAAATTAATGTTGTAGCCGACTTTGAGAACCTATAACAGGTTTATTTATGTAGCGGCACCCCCACTAAAATAATAAAGATATTTGTGTTTTGTAATATAATTTACTTTGATTTAATCTTTAGAAATCGCAGTTATCCTTTTATCTTCATATAAAGATTGAGTGGTATGATCTCTTTTTTTAACTTCCAGCTATTTTCTATAGTAATATTTTATATGCTATTTATTACTTATTCTTTATTATTTGTTATATGATTTCCCTTCATTTGGGTCTCTTGCCTTATTTAAAGTGATAAAGAGCAAAAGTATTTACATTGCATTGTCATCCGTACGAATCTACATACTTATCAATAAGCATTGCCTTCGTAATAGCATTTATTTTATAGAATAAATTTAGAAATGCATATTTAAAATAATTCTGTCATTTATAATTTATACAGAGGAAACTACGTGAGTATAATGAATGTGCTTTACTTTAATCAAATATTAACCGGTAAAAGATAAAATGATGAATATATATATATATATATATATATATATATATATATATATATATATATATATATATATATATATATATATATATATATATATATATATATATATATATATATATATATATATATATATATATATATATATATATATATATATATATATATATATATATATTAACTTATACCAGACAAAAAACCAGGATATCTAAAATGATTACCAGATACGAGTATGTTATTTTATTCAAATAACATCTTAATCTTAAAAAAGAGTATGTCAAATGGGTATAAAATTGACATTATAAGTATATGTCGGCGCTAGGCCAGGGTTTCGTTGTTCAGAGTCCATTTTTCATAATAAAATAACAGAGTGGTAGCAATTGGTTTATTCTCGTACAATAGTTAATATAGAATAGATTTTCGATACATAATTTCGTCCTTTTATTTATTTAACAGCTGACATTTCTGTTGAATATTTAAAATTATCATAAAGAACTTAACATTGCAAATAGGTTTTATTAATTAAACATTAATTTCAATACTAAATACTTTTTAACAATAAAATCATAAAATGTATATTGATTTGCGCCCATATATATTATTATGTATTCATAGCAAATTTCTAACTGTACTATAAAGTTTTCGAAGTATAACTTATAATAATATATAGCTTAATGTTGAGCTTAGGAAATTATCTAAATATAAAAACAATAATTCATACGCAATAGTTTGAAGTTCGAAGCCCACTTTAGGCCAAAAATTATTTAAAATTTTCTGTATTGGTATGAATAAAACGGAGTATCTTAACATTTGTTTCTTCTTGCCTACTACTTCTACATGCCAGACAAAAAGTTTAGAGTTAAAACATATAAAACATAGTATTACTATACTATCTTATTCTTATTTTTTGTCACAGTGATTTGATATTAGTCCTTTAGTTAAAGTAAGATATGCCCGCCGATATTGGTTGTCATCCTCATGTCTTCGAATTTACCCTTGTCACTCAAAGAGTATACTTTCTTAGCAGTAGTACCAAAATTTTTACTAATCAACAACTTTACCCGCTTTGACTTTTTTACTATATTGTATAATATATTAAAAGAGGAAAAATAACTATAATATAAATAACTTTACCATATATATCTAATATATTAAACCAAGCATTAGACCGTCAGTGGCGTAGAGAGACGTTAGCGTCTGCCTGTAAACGCGACAGTTTGAGGGTTCGATTCCCACTCGGAGAAGATGGAGTTTTGTATTTTCATTTTCTTCGCTCTGGAAAACTAGGCAAAGCGCAGCTTTGAGTTCCGCCACTCAACACGCAATGCATCAAAAAAAGGCGGAAAGCGGGGACGGAGAAAGCAGGGACTAAGCAACGGAGCGTCTTAACACTATGTTCCACAGTTCCTGCTGTTCCCTTTGCCTACCCTGCAATATGCGGGATAAAAACGTGAAATTATATAATAATAATAAAAAAATAATAAGCAACAAATAGAAATATATTATATATTAATTTTATTTAGGTAAACACAATTATCTAGTGAGACTAATTAAGGTGTTAAGCTCGATATCTCAACACATAATGCTTTGAATTTAAGCCAAAAGCAGTAACAAAAGTGTTTTAACACTATAAATAGGTATATCACAAAGGTAAAACAAAAAGTACAAGAATAGAAATAAATAATATTAAAATTAAATTACACTATGCGCACGTATATAAGAAAATTATTTATTCAAATTTTAAAAGACAAACAACGAAATGCTTAATACAATCATCTCATAATAAAATATAAAAAAAAATCAAAAGCACCGTTATAAAAAAATCTATTTTACACAATCTTACTCCCGCATATGTCCAACTGACCATCGAAACGATCATGTATCACTTTCTTAACTAAATACTTCTACCTTCAGCTGTACTATTAAACAGTGTCCCCTATTCTGTATATCTTTTTAACAATGGACGTTAAAATGACCAGAAAAAATGTGAAAAAGTCCACTCTTTTGAACACAATGGTCCATGATGCGAGGGAGGATGATGAATTAAAAAAGCATCGGTTAAAATAATTGTAGTTTTAAATTTATGTGCAGTAGTCATTGTGGTCTATCTCAGTGTCCGGTTGCAGATGTATAGATAAAATGCCTTTTTTTATTTTAATGTTTAAACGTAAAATTTCTGGTAGATTACGGTAAAGAAGTCTAGGAGATGAATTTACTATTACAGCTATTACTATGTTTTATTTATTTTGTGTTACATATACTATATCACCGATTATATATGTTATAAAGAGAAATATACATAATACATAATGCTTAGACACTCTGTTCTACTTCTGTTTTACATTTGGGACACTGTATATTTCGAAGGGGAACTCAACGCTGCACTCCATCAACCAAAGTAAAAAATTAATATAATTTCTCTGATCTAATCCTTATTAGAATTCACTACAAACACCTTTGCGATCAGGTTCTACCTCACTGCGCCATTAAGGAAGTCTTCTTCTCTCTAATAATATGAAAATAAATGCAAGAATATAAAAATCTAAATAAAAAATCACATTTGTTAGCTTTGTCACCTTTAAATTGCGGGTGGTCAGTAATTAAGTGACCGCTGTAGAGAGTACTGATAAAATCATTGCCACCTAAGTCGCAAATTACTGGAATGTTTGACAGATGAAGATATAGTGTACAAAAACAATGCCTTGTTATATTTAAAGAAAGCTTAGCTTTTGGAATAAATTATTATTTTTTTTGTTACTCTTAGTAAAGCTTCAGTTATTAGGATATTGAAACGAAAACAAATTTTAATTTTAAATATATTATTTAAAAATAGACTATTATTACTGTAAATTAGCCCCAATAAGACAATATGTAATGAAACGTGAAATGATAATCATGACATAAAGAACACCTGCCGCGCTTATATACTCAAATTTTATGTTTATATAAGCATTGATAATTGATGTGGGCTTACTTATTTATATACATATAAGAAAATAGTACTCGTGAACATTTTTATCTTAAATAGTAATCTAAAATCTTCCCCACTATTCGATAATTTGTTATCGAAAACACAAATCGTAAGCTTTTGTTATAAAATGTAATGTTGAACCCAGTGGGTTGTTTAATTAAGTTTGTACCCGCATAGTTCTTTCTCATGTTTATTAAATAAGTGAAACGTATATTATATTTATAATAGTTGATATCTTAAAAAGGAAGAAAGCTAAATTTGTCCAAACTCTCCTTTTAGTTTCTCACACTAAATAACGATTGCTTAAATTCTTCTTTTACTAAATGATAGAATTTAATATTATGACTGTTGTCGTCCGCTAAGGCATAAAGGTAATGTTCGTTTTTAAAGTGTTATCTGTATTTAAACTTATTAGTTTAAATATTTCTCTAGTATGCTGTACAACTACACATAACCTTTATTTATATCGCAATCCTAACATCATAAACCTTTTAAAATTACTTACTTGTGTACGTACTTATATACGTAAGTTCAAATTAATCATATATATATATATATATATATATATATATATATATATATATATATATATATATATATATATATATATATATATATATATATATATATATATATATATATATATATATATATATATATATTACTCGACTTATATACTATTCCCCTAACCAAAACAGGTGTACACAATTTTTTACCACACAAGCCATATGCTACATGGGCCATAGTGCGGCAGCTGAGTCGAAATAAATAAGAGATCGCGACACGCGCGCCCTCCCCTTAATAATTACTTCATTTTATTTTTAAATTGTTTTTTCTGCTCCACGAGAATTTCGAGGGGAATCTCTCATTCGAAAACAATGTATACTCCCTAACACCTAATGTTAGCGGCGTGTGTTTTAAATTGGATACGGGCATAATAAATGGATGGTTTTAACTTAGCTTACAATGTGAATAATGATAATTAAATAGTTTCTTTAATAGTTGCATTTCCTTTTTAGGTTAGTCTGAAATTTGGTTGCTTTAAAGATATTTAATAAAAACGTTTCATGTAAATTGTCTTTTATAAAATTGATCTTGACAACAAAAACAATATTATAACGTTTTGATAACTTTAAAATCATAATATTTTACATGGTTTCCCTCAAATTATAAGGTGATTATACTGAAACGTTATTATTACTTTATCTAATTTTATTTATCAAGAGCGTTTCCTTTACAATCGTGAATACAGAGGAAATCACTAACTCATAGACAGGTAAACACAATATCTAGAAACCTGACACGCCACGCCACGTGACCAGAAATAGCGCATACCCTGCCATATATTGACAAATCTTATGGCCTCACTGAACCAACACACGTTGTGTATTATGAAAATCCGAAGTAACGCCGACAATACATCACGAGTCCCCTAAGGAAGGGGGACTATTTTTGAACTTCCCTACACGGTCCATTTTATATTTTTTCCTCATAGTATTTTTAACTAACCATCCAGCTTTAAATGGTCTTTATTTTTAAATTGTAAGGAACAAGGGGAGTTTATTTTAAAATGGTAAGATAATAACTTGCAGCCGTCGCAAGTAACGCGTGCGTACGCCTGTATGGTACGCGTGCGTAAGTTTTTATTGGCTCGAGCCAATGAGATTAGTTTTATTTTGGTAAAAAGTAGGGGACTTTTTTATTTTCATTTACTGGATGCGGGTTGGTTTTTTAGTTATGTATATACTTATTTAAAGCGGCTTAGTAACTTTTTAAAGACCGCCCCTTTTGAGCTTTTTGTCAATATATTGTTCGTACATATCTATTTATTTTATTTAATGTAATTGTTACATTAAGCTTTCTAAAATTTTATATATAATTGAAACATCTTTTAATTACTGACCGTCGTGGCGCAGAGGCGCAACGTCTGCCTGTAACGTGACGGTTACTGGGTTCGATTCCCAGTCGGGGAAGATGGATTTTTCTATTTCCATTTTCTTCGCTCTGGCATCTAAGGCAAAGCGCGGCGTTGAGTTCCGCCACTCAACACGCAATGCCTCGAAAACGGCGGAAAGCGGGGACGGAGAAAGCAGGGACTAAGCAACGGAGTGTCTTAACACTAGGTTTGTATGGTTCCTGCAGTTCCCTCTGCCTACCCTGCCATGTGCGGGATAAAGCGTGAAGCTAAAAAAAAAAAAAAAAAAATCTTTTAATTATTCTTAATACTATATAACACACGACTATCATACAATACTTTTAAAAGAACAGATATATGAGGCTTAATAAAATTCACTTCATTATTTATTATTCAGTTAATTCACTTATTGTGTTGAAGACATAAGACACAATACAGACTAATATCCCAAATTTACAAATCATATAAAACATAAGCTATAATTTGGTTATATTATGAAGCGAAAATAAAAATGATGTCATATCGGACATAGTTTTTAAAGTATGTTGACGTTTTTCTTACTGTTTTTTTTGTTATTTATATATATAATGTTTTACTTATTTTAACTACATAAAACAAAAGATTTCAGTGTTAAAACAAACTGGTCTCCAGTGTCTATTCAATATTCGAGGCATTCCGTGATGGGTGACGGATTTCTTTACAGGTATCTAACAACTATTTTACCATTTTATAAGTAGGGAATTAATTAGAGTAGGCAGTAAGAACCTTATAAAGACACTTTTTCCTCCACTTACTAAGTTCAAGAAATAGCATATTGAGTAGCAAACCTCAAAATCAATCAATTAATTTCCCTATAAAAGAAATCGAACTCACAACTACTACGTACACCCTACATTAATAAATAATATCCAAATAAATAACTTTAATATTTTCATATAAGTAATATATCAAAGGATATACGTTAACTAGCTTCAAATACAACTCCACCGTATATCATTTTCCTAATCCAGCTATTTTCCTCAACAAATACGTCCATGGATAATTGATTTCCAAATATTAAGTTACTATTTGCCAGTACTTAGAAGAATATCTCATCTGGTTGTGTACAGTTCGTTATTTACAATCTCTCGTGTTCTTACGGTCTATGCTTTCTAAAAATATTATATACTTAGTCTTGCCATAAATATTGTTATAAAGAAAAGCACGATTTTTTTTTATACGTAACATTTATTCCTTTCATAGTGAGTTAGTTTAATACATCAATATATAACTATTAAAAATATACAATGTTTATTCGAAGTGGTCCCCATTGGCTGCAATACAGTCTTTTAAACGTTGAGGCCAGTTATCAATAGCAGCACGAACTCTTTCTAGAGGAAAATTCTTCACTGCCAACCGAATGGATCGTTTTAGGGACTCCAAATTATCATGGCGTTTAGAGCAAGCCTTACTCTCTAAAACTGACCATAAATCATAATCCAATGGATTTAGGTCAGGACTTGACGACGGCCAGTTTTCAGTGCTGATAAAGTCCGGAACGTTAGTTTTCAACCAAGATTGGGTGGATCGAGCTCTATGACCCGGTGCCGAGTCTTGTTGAAAGCACCATTCTTTGTTATTGAACATGGTGTTAGTTAAAGACTTAACTACCGTCTCAAGAATGGTATTTTGATAAACTTGTGCCGACGTTTTAATACCTTTTTCACAAAAATATGGCACAGTCACCCCTTCATAGCTAACACCCCACCAAACCATCACTGAAGTGGGATAATGCCCACGTTGTACTTTGTTTACTAATTGCGAAGCTTCTTTAGAGCTTCCAGCATAAATACGGTCATTTTGTTTATTAAAATTTTCTCATCCGTAAACAAAATTTTTTTGTGACCTCCCTTTGCGTACCGCTTAAGTAGTTGTTTGGATTTTACCACCCTATTCTTCTTTAAATTATCAGTTAAGAAGTGACCAGTACGTCTCTTATAGGCTGCAAGTCCTAAGTCATCTTTTAATATACGCGACATGGTTCTAGGAGCTATCTTCATCTCCCGAGATAAAATCTTTTGCTTACGGACAGGATTTCTTCGAATTCTTTCCCTAACTGCTTTAATCACCTTTTTCACACGAACGGTACGTGGACGGCCAGATCTTTTTCTGTCACAAACAGAGGAGGTATCATTGTACCTATCAATAGCCCGGTAAACAAACATTTGACTAATACCAAGCGGGTAGAGGGTTTTAAAAATTGCACTTTTCTCCATACCTACTTTATGTAAGGCAATCACAGCGATTCGGTTCTCTTTATCACCCCACTCCATTTTAATATAACAAAATATTTAACAATATAATGGCGTGAAAATAAGAAAACACATCAAGCAATCATATAAAAATGACAGATTCCAAATTCAAACGTAATATTTTCTTTTTTTGAATAGTAACAGTATTTATGGCCAGACTAAGTATAATATATTAATAAAGAAAAAAGATTTTGAAACAAAAAAATTAAATAAGGGACATTTATTTTATATATATATATATATATATATATATATATATATATATATATATATATATATATATATATATATATATATATATATATATATATATATATATATATATATATATATATATATATATATATATATATATATATATATATATAATATATATATATATATATATATATATATATATATATATATATATATATATATATATATATATATATATATATATATATATATATATATATAATATATATATATATATATATATATATATATATATATATATATATATATATATATATATATATATATATATATATATATATATATATATATATATATATATATATATATATATATATATATATATATATATATATATATATAAATATATAATATATATATATATATATATATATATATATATATATATATATATATATATATATATATATATATATATATATATATATTATATATATATATATATATATATATATATATATATATATATATATATATATATATATATATATATATATATATATATATATATATATATATATATATATATATATATATATATATATATATATATATATATATATATATATATATATATATATATATATATATATATATATAAGTGAATGCACCAATTTTCAACCTTTCACTTTAAACTTTATTTTTAACATCAAATCGCTTATAAAATATATGAAAGAGAGGTGAGTGTCAAAGAATCAATATATATTACAAATATGGTCAAAAAAAGTAAAATAAATTAGAAATTATCCTAAAATATTTTTTGTTATTTGGCTATAAGGTGGCATAATACTTAAATATTTGTATAATGTTTGAAAAACATTACGGAAAGTTTAATTTCACAGAAAGAGGGAGATCCAGTGAAGTTTTCACAATCCAGTACAGTCACCAAGTCAGAATCCAAGTATCCACAAATATATGTGAACTGAAGCTAGTGAATCTAAAGTATTTTTTATATATTAATATAATAAGTACTTAAGACATTTAAGCGGCGTTGAGTACCGCCACTCAATATGCAATGCCTTGAAAAAGGCGGAAAGCGGTGATGGAGAAAGCAGAGACTAAGCAATGGAGTGTCTTAACACTAGATTTATATGGTTCCTGCAGTTTCCTCTGCCTATCCTGCATGCCCTAGTAACTTAGTCTATTTTTTAAATTTAACGTTAAAAATGAAAATATTTTGTATCAGCATCCAGACTAGACATTTCATCATACACATGGAATACAAAAAAGCTTGAACATTACCGGATAAAATAACTTTTATCTGGGGTGGGGGCGGTCCCGTTGCCTAGCAACGCGCGACCCTCGGAGGGTAAAAACGGGTAAAACGCCGGGAGCGAATGGACGGTGATTTTTTATGGCATCGTACATTTTTTCCTCAGCGCCGCGACGCTGGCCGGGGAGATGTGGCTGTGTGAGTTTTGGCACAGGATGGTTGTTAGAAAAATATTTTTTTATGTTAAATCGAAATTATTCTGGCTTCATTGCTTTATTGTTGTTTTATTAATAAGATAATTTATATGAGATAATTTTATTCGTTTATTGGTAAATTTAATTTAAAGACAAGGACAAAGCACTTGTCACTCTTGTCATAGTCTATGAAGACCAATCGATGTTATTTTATTTCGTACCATTTAAAAAATAACTAAAGTTTTTGACAAAATAATACTAAAGGAATAAGTCAATCTTAACATATTTAAAACAGTATGATAAATATATTCATCAGCGCTTTCAAATTTATTAAATAACGTATTTCAATGTAAGCCACCTGTATAATGTCTGAAAACCTCCGTAGAGATCTAAACTTTGTATGTGTGGGTGAAGTGCGGAGGCTGCAAATATTATAAGTATGGATTTTATTGGCATCTCCCTCTAACCTTACCCCTCCTATTTCAGCCTTCGGAAAAAATATTCTCCAAGGGAATCTAAAATTATGAGCGGGAGTTTCCTTATAAGAAACGATGTTGTAGTCATTTGGATCCATATATCTTCACGATATGGCCGATATATATGGCATTACTTGCTGGGATAGTAGACGGCAACTATTAAATACCGATTATGTCTGTTATTGGAAATCTTAGTCTAAAGTAAATATATCTTGAGCAAGATATACAAAAAAATAAGAGAAACTTGCGATTTATTTTTTCTGTTAATAAATATATACATATATATTATGTTTTTGATATAAAAATTTAATTCGTATCTTACTTTGTTTCTTGAGTACTTTCAAACTGAAAGAACCAAGACACTTAGTTCTCCGCTTTTTGTTTTTTCCAAACAATCAGTATTAAGGTCTTACCAGAGCGAGATTATATAAATATATAATTTTATATACTCACAACCTTCAACTATAATCTACATAATATAATATAGTCAATTGGATAATTGAATTTTAAAACATAAGATACAAAATAACATTTAATACATAACGATGATATATTTCATAAGAGCGATTCCTATTAAGAGTTATGGTTATTTTGTACGTGAAGATATAAATCTTCACGTACAAAATAAGCATAACCCAACGGTGGGTTATGGTTATTTTGTAAGTGAAGATTAACTTTTGAGTTATGTTTTAAAGAAGAACAGATGTTGATATTCTAGAAATTGGTGAAATTGGCTCTCTGAGGTGAACACCTTTATGGTGGATTTTGAGAGCTAACTACACCGACACACTGTATATAGCAGAATGGAAGGACTATGCACTTGAAAGTTTGAAATCAATGCCGCGCTTTCTCTTGTTACCTGTAAAAAAATGAGAAAAATTCCTACTAAACAACTAATTCATACTAAACACAACTCTGCATCATGTTTGGTTAACAAGCTTCTATTTATCAAATATACATTATAAACTAAGGGGATTTTATTTCACATAGACGTGTACATAAACGGCACCATCAATTTTCAACCCTTCATTTTTAACCCTTATTTTTAACATGACATCGTTTATGTAGTATATAAGAGTGGTTGAGGGGAGTGTCAAAAAATCAATTATTCTCTTTGGCCATTTATTTGTAGACGTCATACAAAAAATCTGATTCAATGCCTAGATGCCTAGGTAGTACTATTAGAAGTAATGTATGTAAGTAGAAAATTAGCAAGTGTTGAAAACGAAATACTTAATGAATTTATTTTTTTATTTACATTAAATTTATGAAATCAATATATATTAAAAATATATTAGATATATACATATACAAACGTGAGGAAACGGGTCGTTCATTTTTTTGCTCAGAAATGTAGAAATATTCCATTTTCCGCTTTCCAACTGATATCAAGATATAGCTTGTTAAGATCAAAATTAATTTTTCCCTGATGTGCAGTCGAATCCACATTAAATGTATTTACGGTATAGGTGTATTTTTTCACATATTGTCTTTAGAAGATATTTTCACTATAATATTGACATCATATATGAACATGAATTCATATATTAAAGAACTTCGTGCCAGACAAAATAAATCAATACCGTTACATATATATGGGGTATATATATGTAACGGTATTGATTTGACCCGAGACCCCATCACTGATTGTCACAAAAAACTGTGGGAGCATTATTAAATCGGATAAAGGGAAAGGGTTGATCCCCTTCAAACGCCATGTTTTATTCATGCAACGTATCACTGAATCAGGCTCGCTATCGCAGATTCGCAATCTCTTTATTTATTTTCTTGATAGTAACTAATATGGCAAGACTCAAATAGACTTTTTACTTGTAATTTGTTTTTTATATATATGTATACGAGGGTCAAACTGAAAGTTCTTAGAAAATCAAAAACTAAACATTCTAGCAAGTTATTGAGAATGAGAAAAGCACCTTGCCCACTCGGCCTTAGGGGTCTCTTCAACGGCGTTTTGAAACGCAGCCACTGCTTCTTCAGCGTTCATAAAATGTTTTCCTCGAAGTTTTTCTTTTATTTTCGGGAATAAATAAAAATCGCAGGGTGCGAGGTAGGGGCTATACGGCGGGTGACCCAGTAATTCCACGTCTAAGGTCGCCAAATAGTCGATCGTTTGCCTGGCGGTGTGCGACGAGGCATTGTCGTGATGAAGAAGGATCCTGCTGCGAGGTCGTTTCTCTCGAACTTTTTCCACGACAAGTGGCAAACAGTTGTGTGTGTACCACTCTGCATTAACCGTTTTCTGATCCTCAAAGACAACTGTCGCGTAATGACCTGTCTTTCCCAAGAACGAGGCCACCATCTTTTTTCCAACACTTCGACCTCTCTTCACTTTAGTTGGCAACTCTTCGGAAGGAAACACCCACTGAGCAGACTGTCTTTTGGTTTCCGGATCATAACAGTAAATCCAGCTTTCGTCACCTGTTAGTATGTCGAACACAGCATTTGAGTTAAATTTTTGGATCATTTCTCGGCACCAATCAACAGGGCGGAGTTTTTGAGCCTCGGTCAAATTATGCGGTATCCAGCGGGCACAAAGCTTCCTGACCGCTAAATGTTCATGGAGGATTTTGTGCACTTGACTCATACCTATGCCTAGACTTGTCCGAATCTGCTGATAGGTCACTCTTTTGTCAGTCTCTATCATACGCCGCACAACACTGATATTATCTTCATTCGTCGCTGTAGAAGGCCGTCCCTTACGCAAATCATCGGTGAGATTAGTTCGACCACGTTTGAATTCATTAAACCAGTTGTAAACTGTGGCATTAGATGGGGCTTCATCGTGAAAAGCCAATCGAAGTCTATCATAACTTTCTTGTTGACTTATATGACATCGAAAGTCATAAAAAATCATTGCACGAAAATTTTCTCGGCTTAAATTCATTCTGACGTGCACAGACAATTTTCAATTTGCCGCCAAATCGTAGAACAAATGGCAAATGAATGAAATGTATACTCAATATTATTGGTAAAGAGTTCTATTTTCAAAATTTAAACTTATTTTTTTAATATAATGCTTTTAAGTTGCCAGTTCTAAAAACTTTCAGTTTGACCCTCGTATGTACATAACTTTTATAAATATGCAAGTTATCTTATTCAATAGCGTAATGCGTTAATAGGCTTTACATTTGTATTACAAATGCTCACAGTTCCGCAATGTCAATCCATGAAATACTAAAAAGTTTTCACTATAATGATGTAACGTATATAATTATATAAAATGATTTTTAAGAAATATTCACATTATACGTAAATAGCAGCATAAAAAATTAACATATATCAATTCATTATTTTTAAGATATTATTTTAGGCTATCAAGGTACAAGGTGCAAGGTGCAAGAACCATTTCCACGTGAAGAAAATATTTACTTTCATTGATATAGTGATTTTTAGACGCTTTACAAGATCTCTCCGCCCATACTTTATTAACTGAAGCCACATAAAATCATGTTATAGAACTTTTTAACATTTCTTTGATTTTCCATGTATCAATATTGATAATTATACAGTACATATGTACAATAAATATAAAAAAAAACAAACTTATTTGACTATACATATATATATATATATATATAAAATGCTTCAAAAACTGTAAGCTACGACTCGTTTCTTAAGTATATTTTAAGGATCCTGTGAATTGCAGGTGCGAAATACTCATCGATCATTTGTGGCATTTACTGCCGCCAATTTTGATAAAACGATACAAATGGACATTCCTAATCGCCTTGTCCTTTTAAAAAGTACAAAAGACTTCTACTAAAGAACTTACATTGTAAGTTTGACAACAGCAACACAGATCATTTAAAGCTTAACCTATTTATTACTTCGGGCAAAAGGTTCAAAATTGCATAAATAATATATTTGAGTGACTTTAAGTTGTAACATGCGAGATAAAAAGTTTAGCCATTAAAAAATATTCGGCGAATGTAAAAAAGCTCATCGATCTTACTGTTTGTGGCACGAAAAGATTTAAAGATCTATTTATTCCACGTGATTTGTGCAAGTACCTGCGTATTTCGTACACTATTATGTTGATCCTTTGTGGGAGCTTTACAAATTGGAATTGACTAATATTCTAAAATAGTTGTTTTTTTTTAATATTTTAGTATAAAAATTTTCAACTTTAAATGGATATTACCTACTTTAATTTCTCGAACTCAAACGCATGCTTAACTAACAATTCTAATTAACTGTTTTGTGCTCAACACAGATTATAAATTTAAAACATATTTGAAGGTCTGGTTCATATTTAACAGTTTTTAAATACAATTTAAAAATGTCACTTAACAGTTGTAAATGTAAGTAAAAGTCTTCTCAAACTTTCGTCACTAAATGCTACAACGAAAATATGCACAATCATTGTTAATATCATATAGATTTTGATCTCCATTTGGGGAGAATTAATTATTTTCCCCATTTAGTTAATAAAAAAAACAGTAGTGATTATTTAACCTTATATATTTTCGAATTACCTTCATTTTTATGTAGAATATAACGTGAAGCTGATAAAACAAAATATATCTATTGATCCACCCTTATCTTACTCTTATATGAACATTATTTCTTTATATAAGTAACACTATAAAAAAATCTTATACCTCCTGAAAAATCTGAAAGATCTCGTGACACATTTTAGAATATTTCCTTGCATATATACATATATTAAAATATGTTAAATTAAAAATATATTATAAATGTAATGAGTTTCCAAGCTGAGCAACTTCTACCTTCTATAATTACTAATAGAATAGTTATATAAACTATTTCTTACAATAGTTGTAACTGCGAAATTATCTAAATTTAAAACAGTTATACTTAAGTTTAAAACAATTGTCACAAAAATTCTATATTGCTTATTTACCTATATTGAAATTTGTCTGTTTTTTGGCTGGAGATTATGATTTCTCTATCTAATCTTTTAACTAATAATTGTGGGAAATAATGATTCTATATAGCTATATTTTCAACCACCACTCTCAACATTAGTTTCATATATAATGTAGGTAATGTTATAATTTAACAGTGATGCAAAACTTTGGCATTTATTTACATATAAATAAAGCTTATAATAGATTACTGATGATAATTTTCAGTTCTTCATCGATTACATCAAGGGGTATTTTTGAACAGTTTTTAATTTATCTGCCCCCTGCCATTATTTTTGCGAGGGGTCAAGCATTGTACGGCTAATGGACATTGGACACTGCGTGCATTTTATGGCCGTTCTTAATTTTGAGCTTTACGTATGCTTTCATTTCCTGGGAATTCAATGTAATGTCATAATTTATGGTTTGACATTTCTAAGTTTTATAGTAATTTAAAACGTTTTTATCATTTCTTTAATCCGGATTTAGATTTATTTAGACACTGTTTTAAATAAAAACTTAAAAAATTAAAAATGTTTATTTGAAAATTAAAATCACAACACACTGCTTTTTTTTTCAATAAATTTGTAAGAATAAGTTCACGTGGAAATATATTGCAATGACATGTAACTGATAACTCCTTATCTCTTAGGATTTAAATACTGATATATTTTTATATACTGTATGTAAAATCTGTCGTCCCTTAGCCGTCTAAAACAAATTAAGCTGCTCACCTCACTATTTAAAAGTAAGTATCAAAAGAAATATAACAATTTATATCATTCGATTCAGAGGCGGACATAATAAAGTACATACATTTATTTTAAAACCCAGAAATATATTGAAAATACGTTCCATTATAGTAATTGTATCGGATTCGGAAAAACTTAAAATCCTCAATGCGAATCTACGGTCACGGATGAAGCGAAGCTATCGCAAATTGGCGTGCATGGGGTCAAACACAATGGATCGGTCACCATATTGACACTCGCACAATGCAAGGGTCACTTTTATTTGTAGCTCGAACTTAATTTATAATCTTTTCACACACGCCATTAAGAAGATTACAACTACCCTTTTTCCTTTGCATTTGTAGAATAAAATATATGTAACTGTACGCCGCCATTGTCCTTGGACCGTTTGGTTTGGATTTTGACACATTTTCGAATATTGAATTGTTCATGATTTATTTCAACAGTGAGGATTTAAGATGTTTAGGTTTCGGGTCAATAGCTCGTCTTTTAATTGCCTAACGGTCAAATCGCACACTTTCACAGAGCAAAGGTTAACGGTCGTCTTCTTAATATCTATTATGTGCCCGGAATATACATTCAAAATCTATATTGGAAGATACATTGTAAATTTGAGGTCACATAGGTCTGAGAAAGATAATCATTATAAAGAAATATTTATTCATTTCGTTTATAATGAATAAAAACTATAGTAAATTTTGATTTCTTTTAGTTGCTTTTAAAAAATATCTTATACGTCACAATTGTTTCAGAAATAATAACTACCACAACGTCTTTTATCTTCACATATTAACGAAACAAATAGAAAAAAATATTATAAACTCTAAATATTTGAGTTAAATATTTACTTAGTTAATAGTTGTTGCATTTAAAACAAAAGTATCTTTCACACTTTAAATGTATAATTTATAACTCTTATTTTTACAATATATTTAATAGAACTATTATTATATTAATAACAAAACTCCATGTGCTAGTTTTAATTCGATAATATACTCTTTACAAAATTTAACAACAATGTCACGGGTGTAATATTTGGGAAAATGTAATAAATCGTTGACCCTCGACCATTTTGACCCCATGGTCTGTAACAAAGGATCCTAGCGTCTTAGGCCTGACCCATAATAATAACTCCAATTACAAAACTTATTGAAATAAAATAAATTATAAATTTATTGCAAAATGTTACAATGGAAGTAAAATTTATGATTCTTCTGTTAATTGTAACATTTTAGGCTATTAATCTATTTTTCACATAAAAATTATATTTATTACGTAATGTAGAATAAATTTAAAATAGTAAATATTTTTTTATTAAGAAGGATATTATATATAAATATATAAAGAATATTAAATAAAATACAACCTCTTTAGATTCTTAAAAAAAACATATTTTTAGGTATGAGGTAGAAAGGTAAAAAGTGTATCACCCCATTATTAGTAGCTAATCGCCGATCGACAAAAAAGGCAAAAAGTTAACACGTGTATACACACCTTAATATCAGATGAAAACTACACAAAAATATAAAAAAACGTGAGAACGATCGATTTATACTTTTTTTATATAAGTTTTATATGTTAAGAATTACGTTCTTTATGAAATAAAAATACAAATGTTCTTTGCAATGTATAAAAAATATATTTTTGACTTTATTACTATATAAAAAATAAATAACAAAATTTCAAATAATATTTGTGTGCATATCACATGTCCTGTGTATGTGTGTGTGCATATTAAAAGTGAAGTCTGTATAAATGTTTCTTTATGCAAAAAAAGGTTGATTTAGTAACCTAGTGAACTGTTTGACGTGCAAATAATTGTTTTAGTCTGTGACTACAAATTCTTTTTAGCGATTTCAATATAAATAGCATTTAATAATTTGAAGTTTCTATATTAGAAAAGTGTATAATATTAAAGTAAATCATTTCTCATTTGTACCTAATATCATAAATGATTTAGTATAAACGTCACCTCAGAACATGTATAGAAAAAGAACCCTCCTTAAATTCACACGATATCGTTTTATGATACGCTAAAAAACTTGCCATTTTTTGTAAACTTGACACGCTTTACCCTTGGACAATGCTTTTTAACATTGCAAGGTCATTTACAGGTGTATTTTTTTACGTTTGCATTCAATTTATTCATATTTTTACTTTTGTATTTCTTTTGTAATAATTAAAATCAAGAGCTTTTTTCATAGACTGATATTTCTTTAAAGTTGTATTAAAACGTAATTAATAAATTGAAATATAAGTTACAGTTTCAAGAGATTTTAGCGTTTATATATATAATTTTTGACTTCTTCATTGACTAAGTATGTACTTAAATTATTCATTTCTCTTAGAAGCAGAAGCCCGGCAAAAATTGGGAATGTGTCAAAAAACACCTACATTTATAATTGTAATAAAAAACACAATGTCGCTTTACAATGAAGTGAAATAGCATTCACTTTCAATATTATCTGTGCAAGTCCTTCTTAGAAAACGCGCCAATTTTTTATAAACAATCGGCTACCGGGTTTTGCGACCGGAAAGAAAAAAGAAACAAAAGAATTATAAATCTGAGGATTTTGTACATCAAAGGATAAAACGTTTTAGTTTTGCATAAAATATTTTAAACAGTCTATGTATTTTGTTTACTTGTAACTTTTTTTTGTTAATATATAGAAAAAAAAAATAAAAATAAAACAATGAGATCTTAGCTCCAATCAAAAACTATTAATAAATTCTATGGTAATAATATAATAACTTTGCAATTCCAAAACTTAAAATAAATGAAAGAACTAAAATATTTTATTGTTCCACTTTAAAAACACAAATATATTTGGTGACAGCACTCGACATCCAATATTTTGCTGATTTTACTTTTTTTCTCGGAAGAGGAAGCGCAGCTGCGCCTCGTGCCGACTTGTGTCTCTTATGCTCAACTGCCATTTTTTTGTTTTAAACGTTACAATTTTTTTAAGCCATAACATGTATTAAGATACATGTCTTCTGCCATATTGCAGAAAAATGTATTTTTAGACTTACAAAAATAGCATGTAATAAAATATAAACATATGAAGGAATTTAAACACAAATTTATTAATAAATTTAATTTAATTTTAATTTATGAATATTTAAATATAAAAAATATAAGTTTAAAATCTTTAGAAAATAATTTGCAATAATATTTTTTATCTGCGCTTCAAATATTGAAAAAGTGCAGCGGCCAGCTAAGTAACGCAAGTTTTGGCTACTGAATGAGACAAGTGATTTATTGCGGACGGCAGCTGATGCCAGTGGACTGGTGTATAAAAAAATAGTAAAACGACGCTTACTTTCATAGGTCAGTCAGCAAATATACAGGGAGATATTGTTGACTTATAATTTTCTAATTTTTATTTTTATTTTATTTTATTTCTGTACCTCTAAAAATATATCGTATATTTTAAAATAAAAATATTAAAAAAAATTGAATAAACCCTACAAAAGTTCCTATTTATTATATGGTATTTGGATAAAGTAATGCTATTATTATATATCCATTACTTTTTATTCAGGTACTTTTTAATATTTTCCTCATTGAATTGCAATTACTGCAGATTAAAAAGAATACCAAGTACATTCACTACCTTCTCCGTCTTTATATAAAAATAAAAAAAAACATGCTGTATTCAAAATTCCTGTATTTTAACAGAACAAAAGAGTAAAATATTGCAAAAGACACACACAGTGCGCACAATCGTTCTAATTGCACGCTCTAGTTGTAAATTATATAAGTTTTTTGAGTGCCACGCTTTATCTATTTAGTAGACGGCCTAGCTAAACACGTTTATTAGAGTTTAGAAAAATTGTCAAATATACTTACAATGTAGACATACAGTTATATATGTATTATTAGTAAGTAAACAATATTATTTTATAAACCTTTCCACTTTATCGTCTAGAAAAAAAGCACAAAATTTTATATAGGTATAGGTATTCCACACAAATCATTTAAAAACTAAAACTATATTGTATCAACAAATTATTATAGCAAGACGTGTCTACGTATGTTGCCTCTACAGTAGCCTTTAGTGCTTTATAATTGTTTAACTTATTTGTTGTTTTATATATATTGAATTATATGTTAAAATAATATATATATATATATATATATATATATATATATATATATATATATATATATATATATATATATATATATATATATATATATATATATATATATATATATATATATATATATATATATATATATATATATATATATATATATATATATATATATATATATATATATATATATATATATATATATATATATATATATATATATATATATATATATATATATATATATATGTTTAGTTAGTCTACACTAGTTCAATATATCATGATTAATAACATATCATAAGTTATTGGGCCTATATCAAAGTAGAACTTAGAATTATATTAAGTAAAACATAAGAAATGTATATTTAACTAAAATAAAAAGAAGAAACAAAAAGTATGTCCCCGTTTTTTCCCCAAATTTAAAAACTGCCTGAAGCGAGAAATTGACACGTGAAAGGGTACTGGTGCTTTAAGTGATATTTCATGGTTCATCTAAGCATATTCCTTTATTAATTTTTTTGGTTAAAATTTAACTACAGAAAACTACAAGAACTATTAACAAAGTTCCAAATTTGTATAACATATACACATGTCACAAAAAATAGTGCAAAAATAATCAAAGTAAATTTTGATCGCAGAAGTAATACAAGCTGGATTAAAATAAGTATAGTTGTTACATAATAAACTTAATATATATTTAAATAACACAGCTTTAAATAATTCAGTTCACTACAAATGTGCATGTATTTCATATATAAATTATGTTTCGGACATTCAAAACCTTGTTTATGTTTATATTTTTACTGTAAGATAAAGAAAACTTTACTAGTTTTAGTACCTTTAAATTTATTTAGATTTAGTTCATTGAAAAGTACCTCTAAAGGAGTTATCATGGCATCTTTACGAACGAACGAAAACAATACGAACTATTTTTCCCTTGAGTAACAAAATGCGCCAAATATTGACACAACTTGTTTTAAAGTATTCAAGAACTTAGCATACGTACGTATATAAATTTGAAATGAAAAATGACATACACTAAAACACTGATACCAATTTGACGTACTGTTTGCAATTAGACAATTATGTAATATTTCATAACTTCAAATATTTAAGTAATATATTAATTGGTACTGTGTCGCAATTGTACAGTGCTTTTCTGAACCCGCTTCCGTTGGTTAGGATATAAAAATTGGGTAAGAATTTATTTACCCAATTAACAAAATTTGGAAGGTAATATTGTTTCCATTCTCTCTCCTAATTATTTAAACTAGAAAGCTTTCAACCTGAAAGTAGATTTAATAAAAGGTAAAGTTCATATACATGACAAACTATATTTCGCGCTTTGACAACAATTCTATTACAAAGACAAATACATTCAATTTTTCTATACAAAATGTCCGAAGCTGTAATTTTTATACTGAAATCCACAAAAATACATGCATTTTGACAATGCCAAAGTATAGTAAAAGAATATTTTATTAAAACCTTAATTAAACGAAATCCTTAAGTACTATTATTAGATTTATAGTCTTTTATTTTAAACTGAATGAATCACTCGTGATCTCTTTACGTCATTTGCCAAAAAGAAAACAGCTGTACTAATTTCAAATTACAAAAGCTTTCTTTAAGGCAATCCGATAAAGTAAATATTTCATTAAAAATTAAACAAAAGTAATATTTATATGTATTATTTAGACTTATTAATTTTACAAATAATGCTACGAATTTTAATATGGTTTTCATTATTAGAGAAATTATTTTTAATACGTAAAGTGAAATTAGAAATAAATCAAATATTGTAGTTAAATAACTTACAAAAAAATAACAGCATTCATCTTTTCCAAATTTTGTTTTGACAAATTTTTCAAATTAAAATATAACCTAGTCTAAAGTAACCTAGTATAGAGTATGGTCAGTACTTTGAGTTTGTCAGTACATATTGCTTTCAGAATAAAATTTTCCTTTGTTTAGACAAGCCACAACAATAGAAACACCTTAATAGCGAAGGAGTTCAGTAAAATATTTGTTCAAGTGATATAAAGCATAAGTTTTGTAATAATAACTTTTTCAGTCTTTTTTCCGTTACGTAAATCGATGTATTTATTTTTTTTATGTTCACAATATGTATTAGTCAAAACAAGTTTCTATGTACTCAGGTGGGATAGTTTAGAAAAGGTACATTAGTATATGTTGCAGTTAGAGTCAAAAGGTATATATATATATATATATATATATATATATATATATATATATATATATATATATATATATATATATATATATATATATATATATATATATATATATATATATATATATATATATATATATATATATATATATATATATATATATATATATATATATATATATATATATGGGCAAACAAAATGACATGAGTGTAAAAGCTGCTGACTTGAAGGTAAATTGCTTGTTGTACGCAGATGATGCAGTGCTCATTGCATCATCAGAAAGCGAGTTGCAGGCATTGGTCACCATTCTGAAAGACGGGTCTGAAAATAATGGTCTAAGCTTGAATGCAAGTAAGACCAAGGTTTTGGTATTTGAAAGAGACGAGGAAAGGATAGTATAATATAATAAGTATAGCTTAAGTTAGCTTTAAATAGCGTATATTTTTAAAATAAATGGTGTGTCAACATCATAAAACTTTCTTGACTAAAAACATGAACACTACAACCATTTTATATTAAAAAAATAATTAAGTTACAATTCACTTTTTTTCTGTATAGATATTATTGTGCTTAAACAAACAAATAGCTTTAGCAAGCCAACCTACTATACAAGTGAAATAAAAATGTTATAACCATTAAATAATTCCCTAAAATCAAACAAAAGATTAATTAACATTAATTAATCGTATATTTTATTGCTTTATATGTTAATATAATCAAAGGGCAAAGTGTATAATAACTATTTGAAACGAAACAAAAAAAGTATTTCAAAATATAATACAATGGCTAAGTTAATTTTTAATTTACAAGTCATGTTAAATATAAAATAGTACAAATAAAATATGAATCTGTTATACTAAATGCGTAATAGATGTATAAATATTTACCTACATATGTATATAATTTTATTTTAATATATGTATTGTGTGCCTATTTTTACCTTCTTGATCGAATAAATGTTCCTTTATTTTAAATAAAACTATTTAAACGGATTTATCGCGTATATTAACATTTTTTACGAAACCCGACCAGTTTAAATTGTTTTATTTGAAATGAAATAATAATTGAATAAAATTGAATAAAAAGCGCGAAAATCAAAGAACTTATTATGTTCCTGTATTATTCTTCTTAATAATATATATAT
The DNA here is from genome assembly GCA_037178615.1 of Dione vanillae. NCBI lineage: Eukaryota > Metazoa > Arthropoda > Insecta > Lepidoptera > Nymphalidae > Dione > Dione vanillae. Next base: position 146,231 of record JAZFAU010000028.1, read on the forward strand.
ATATATATATATATATATATATATATATATATATATATATATATATATATATATATATATATATATATATATATATATATATATATATATATATATATATATATATATATATATATATATATATATATATGGGCAAACAAAATGACATGAGTGTAAAAGCTGCTGACTTGAAGGTAAATTGCTTGTTGTACGCAGATGATGCAGTGCTCATTGCATCATCAGAAAGCGAGTTGCAGGCATTGGTCACCATTCTGAAAGACGGGTCTGAAAATAATGGTCTAAGCTTGAATGCAAGTAAGACCAAGGTTTTGGTATTTGAAAGAGACGAGGAAAGGACAGAATGCAAGATTTTCGTGAATGGAAAATTATTAGAACAAGTGAACGAAGTGGTATACTTGAGAAGTATGTTAAGTAGAGATGGTAGATACGAAATGGATGTGGAAAGACGTGTTGCTGCCTTTAACAGAATGAACGGTGCCTTAGCTGCGTTGTTGAGACGGCAGAACGTCAGCATCGCTACACGTTTGGCCGTACACAATGCAGTTCTGGTTCCGACGCTGTTATATGGCAATGAAACGTGAGTATTACAGAAGAAGAATGAAAAAAAGATGATGCTGTGGAGATGCGATCTCTTCGAAGGATATGCGGAGTCAGCTTAGCTGACCGAATCCGCAGCGAAGAGGTACACGATGGTAGGTACCAGCGAGGATGTCACAGTAAGAATGAAGAAGAACGTGCTCAGGTGGTTTGGGCACATCGAAAGAATGAGTGACAAAAGTATGGTAAAAAAGATACACGATGAAAAAGTGAGTGGTAAGAGAGGTAAGGGGAGACCTCGATTGACTTTCGAAAACACAGTATCGAAGATACTGGAGGAAGGTCACGTAAAAAGCATGAGGACTCCCTGGAGAGCATGCATGAAGAGGTTAATGACAGTGGACGAGGCGAAAGAGGTATGCAGGGACCGCAGCGTTTGGCGCTACGTTCTCTCTAACTACCCCGCCAGGGATAGAGCGTCAAGCTAAGTAAGTAAGTATATATCCTATAGCTTAATATATCTGAAACTTAGTATGAAGTATGAAGTATACGTAGATTATTAAGATGTATTTCAATTTTTGAGTTTTCAGTTTTGTTTTTAATTCTAATTTATATATATATATATATATATATATATATATATATATATATATATATATATATATATATATATATATATATATATATATATATATATATATATATATATATATATATATATATATATATATATATATATATATATATATATATATATATATATATATATATATATATATATATATATATATATATATATGTGTGTGTGTGTGTGTGTAGCGCAAGTTAAATTAATAATAAACAAGCTGTTATATGAAAGTCTCACTTATTGATGCGCTTACATCTGTACATAAAATATAATATTATCAAATAAACAAATTAGATGGATATCTGAGTTTACCCATACACACCACATATTGTGTACATGTTTTAAAGCTACTTTGCTCAGATTGTAACTGAAAAACATACGTTTGTTAACAAAATGTATTTTATTTTTTAAATTTTTATAACGAATATTAATTATATTAAGGTAGTCTTTGTGGGATAACAAGCACAGTGTTAGTCGAGGGTGTGAATTTTTCATTTCAGCCTCCTAATAGAGAGAGTCCTACTATTGAAATTAAGTTTATCACACAGTATCTGGATTAGGATGAAAATGGGGGAACTGAATGTCTCTACAGTAATTTTTCTCCATCTCGTTTTTTTGTGTTATAAATAATAAAGCTAATATAATAAGTATAGCTTAAGTTAGCTTTAAATAGCGTATATTTTTAAAATAAATGGTGTGTCAACATCATAAAACTTTCTTGACTAAAAACATGAACACTACAACCATTTTATATTAAAAAAATAATTAAGTTACAATTCACTTTTTTTCTGTATAGATATTATTGTGCTTAAACAAACAAATAGCTTTAGCAAGCCAATCTACTATACAAGTGAAATAAAAATGTTATAACCATTAAATAATTCCCTAAAATCAAACAAAAGATTAATTAACATGAATTAATCGTATATTTTATTGCTTTATATGTTAATATAATCAAAGGGCAAAGTGTATAATAACTATTTGAAACGAAACAAAAAAAGTATTTCAAAATATAATACAATGGCTAAGTTAATTTTTAATTTACAAGTCATGTTAAATATAAAATAGTACAAATAAAATATGAATCTGTTATACTAAATGCGTAATAGATGTATAAATATTTACCTACATATGTATATAATTTTATTTTAATATATGTATTGTGTGCCTATTTTTACCTTCTTGATCGAATAAATGTTCCTTTATTTTAAATAAAACTATTTAAACGGATTTATCGCGTATATTAACATTTTTTACGAAACCCGACCAGTTTAAATTGTTTTATTTGAAATGAAATAATAATTGAATAAAATTGAATAAAAAGCGCGAAAATCAAAGAACTTATTATGTTCCTGTATTATTCTTCTTAATAATATATATATATATATATATATATATATATATATATATATATATATATATATATATATATATATATATATATATATATATATATATATATATATATATATATATATATATATATATATATATATATATATATATATATATATATATATATATATATATATATATATATATATATATATATATATATATATATATATATATATATATATATATATATATATATATATATATATATATATATATATATATATGTATATATATATATATATAGGTACATGTATATATTATTTCTGTTACTTGCTATGTTCTATATGAAATATATTATTAATAAATAAAAATTATCTTTTTATACGCAACACTTACTTAGGCGGAAGGAAAACGGCAATTTCAAAATATATAGTTAATGTCAATTACTCTAAAACTTTCTTTTCAGTTCTTTCAGTCTCTTTGATGCTATATAGAAAATAAGCTGAGACAAAGAGAAAGACAGAGGCAGTTTTTATAAGTATTTCAGTAATGTGTAATAACTAATAATTTTTTTACAATATTATGTAAAAAAATACAGATATTTTGAAAGTATAAAGAGACTCTCAATTTCTATTTTTTATATATTTTTTTAGCTTCACGCTTTATCCCGCACATGGCAGGGTAGGCAGAGGGAACTGCAGTAACTATAGGAGCCTAGTGTAAAGACACTCCATTGAATAGTCCCTGCTTTTTCGGTCCTCGCTTTCTGCCTTTTTCGAGTGAGTTGAGTGGCGGAACTCAACGCCACGCCCTCAATTCTTTCTATTTATATGTTACATATAAAAAAGCTATCCTTACCGATATACAAATAGTTAGTATATTTAAAATTTTGTCATATATTCAACCAAGTCACAAACTTGTGTAATACATAAAATTCTTTCTTTACTAAAGTAACTGTCAAGCAACTTAGAGCCAAAACTAAGCAGAGTAGAAGCCTGAAATTTTGGATACCCACGGCCATGGGTTCCTTCGTGAGTAGTCGAAAGAAAGCACTAACAGACGATTTCCGGAACTTCCAACAAAAATAGATATAACTAAGATTGTATAGTCCTGCAATTGAAATTGCAGGCTAAATCTCTTTTAATATAATTCATTTGGATATCATCAGATCTTTGGTTGTATCTCAAAAGATTATTCTCATTATACTAAAATAAAATTTGCTAAAACGAAATTTACTTATTTTGTTATAATTTAGCCTTTATTATTAGATAAATATTGAACTAAGTATAACGTCGCGTCGTAACTGCAAAAAATTGACTTATTGTTATTGAATAAACTTTGCTGAGGTCACGTATAAAAGGTATGAAAAATATTTGTTATTCTAATTAGTCTATTCAAAACTATATTTTGTAAATTAAATTTGTCATTTGGGCATTTTGTACTTATGTAGGTATATTTAATAATAATTTCATAAAGTTTGTACTACCTAATTGTTTTTTTTTTATATTTTTATTTATACACACATACATATACATAACTTAATGCTCTATACCTAGCCGGGTAGTCAGAGAGAACGGAGCACTAAACACTGCGGTCCCTGCATACCTCTTAGCATTATATATCTCTCCTTACCTCTTATCGTTCACTTTTCGATCGTATATCTTTTTACCTTTCTTTCATCACTACTTCTTTCGATTTGCCCAAACCATGTGAAGTATCTATTTATTTATGTAATTATAAAAATACCTATTCTATACCTATAGAAGTAGAAAAGCTCCTCAATTTCACACTTCGATGATGAGATTGGCACATGGGGTTGCCAATCTCATCATCGAAGCAGTCCCCAGTGCTTGCGAATCAAGCCAAGACTAAAGAAGTCCCTTTAAAATGAACATCGATACTTGCCTTAACCGCCTGAGTTCGTCTTTACTTAAAAAAATTCGAAATAATCCTACCAGACCCTCATTTAAAGAAACTTTTTAGAAATAAACTGGCAATAGTTTTAGTCAGATCCAAGATGTTTTATCGAACTATAGAGAAATTTGCTTTTATAACATTCGCATTTATTTCTACTACACTTAAACTCCTCCTCTTAATCTATTAACATTGTATTCTGTTCTTGTTTTACAATGCTAGAAAAACATGAATATTTTTATATAAATAACTTCAACTAGTAATAATAACCTTTAACTAGTGAAGGCCGTTGTGGTGCGGAGGCGTAAGCGTCTGCCTGTAAACGCGACGATTTGAGGGTTCGATTCCCACTCGAGGAAGATGGATTTTTCTATTTCCATTTTCTTCGCTCTGGAAACTAGGCAAAGCGCGGCGTTGAGTTCCGCCACTCAGCACGCAATGCCTCGAAAAAGGCGGAAAGCGGGGCCGAAGAAAGCAGGTACTAAGCAACGGAGTGTCTTAACACTTGGTTCGTATGGTTCCTGCAGTTCCCTCTGCCTACCCTGCAATATGCGGGATAATAAAGCGTGAAGCTAAAAAAATTCTAACAATCATACCATAACCATTGCCTGCCAGATAATAAATTTAAATAAAAAAATAGACCAAGCAACGCAAACTATTTTATATGTAGCCATTAAAATACAATTATATATTATATAATATGTCAATTATACAAAATACGACACGAACGACATCGATATAGTATTTACTAAGTTGGTAGGTATATGTATATAATTGTAAACGTCATGTGAAACGTGTAATCATCCAGAATATAGAGACTATATAAAACAAAAAAAAAATCAAAAAAATTCATTCCAATTGTACTCGAAGACCTTTATTCTTTTAAACTAGCCAACTCTTCAATTTAGGCGTAAGGTATTTAGTATTTTGCAATATGATAAAAAAGTGAAATAGTATTTCTATATTCACGTTTCTTTTTCACGTAAAAAATATTGTTTGCCAGAAAATCGTATAAAACCTTTATTTTCCAAAAGCACGGCACTCAAGGCATTTTATTCTCGTATAAGATCGGCTCATTCATATACGGAGGGCACATTAGGGGAGGCTGGGGAGCCGCCCTCGCCCGGGATAGATTTGAAGGTACAATCATTTTTTATGCGAGGGGAAATAATACCGCCCCCCCAGTGGTACAGTAAGTACTGGCATCAATTAATATATATTTTTTTCCATATCAAACTTTTTTTTTTCTAAAAAAATAACGTTCTTCTATAATTCAAAGTTCTTTCAAGTTTTGTTTAATATTGTTAATGAAATAAGGAAAACTTTTCACAAATTTATAGAAAATAAGATTTGATACGTTTGTACTAGAAAAGTCTAGATAAATTTGCCATTTTTCACCAAGTACAGGACGTTACTACCTCCTTCTTTAAAAGGGTTGTGTGTCCACAGTTCACAATATCTTCAGTAGATTCAATATTGCAACTATTAAAAAGTTTAATTGAATAATATACATGCAAAGTATAGTCAGTAAATTCATTTGAACACAATATCGCTAACATTAATCAATGAACATAATTCCTAGTGTACCACCAGACTTTCCGCCTGCCCTCTGTAATAAAGAGCGTGTCTCGCAACTGCCATAAAGGCTGAGGGCATTACTTTTTACTCGTGATAAGGGCACTCCGAGCCCTTGGAATATTTCTCGACCGCCTACACCGGTGCGCTGACCGGAAAATGGACGGTAGGAATTGATTACTGGACTTTAGAAAGTATTGAATTTGTATTAATTTTATTAACAAAAACCTTTAAATTTAGTAATTGCACAGTTGATGCTTGTCTTATTGATAGATGAGTATTTAATTCATATTTTTTACCTTAATACATCTAACCCGCTTACTAAACAGATGATAAAAATCTTTAAACTACTACTGCTAAGCTGCTACTGTTGAATTAGTCTTTAAAGAGGAATTTCATAGAGAAAAAATTTTTTTTACAAAAATTACAGAAAAACTTCTGCAATATGCCTGACTAACAAAATACTATACATGTATATATTGCATATGTTACAATATAATTCCCTCTAAGCACTTACATAGAAATAATATATAAGATGTCGTCATATACGTACATTAGTATCTACCTAATTTACTTAACCTATAGATTAAAACGAACTCATTTGCCGCCAATTTTCTTAACTATTGGGAAAACCCAATGTATATCATTAAATGTTAACTTTCTCACGACCCTCACTACGAAGATAGCAAATTAATAAATTAAAAATAATTTAATTACTGCATGCATTTGCCGTTATTGTCGGTTTGGTTATTATTGACTTGCTAAAATTTCAAAGCATACTGGTCAATTGGCGTATATATATATATATATATATATATATATATATATATATATATATATATATATATATATATATATATATATATATATATATATATATATATATATATATATATATATATATATATATATATATATATATATATATATATATATATATATATATATATATATATATATATATATATATATATATATATATATATATATATATATATATATATATATATATATATATATATATATATATATATATATATATATATATATATATATATATATATATATATATATATATATATTTATTTATATATATATATATATATATATATATATATATATATATATATATATATATATATGTATATATAATTCTCTACATATTTGATTTTAAGCGGGGAAAGCTTGGTCAGAAATAGGAGAACTCCATACCATAGACACATGACTGTTTTAATTCTAAAATATATGATACTATTATAGGTGAACAATAAATATATTAGTATTAATAAATATAAATATATACCAATAAAAAGAATGAGAAGAAGACTGTCATGGCGCAGAGGCGAATCATCTGCCTGAAAACGCGACGGTTAGTGGGTTCAATTCTTACTCGAGGAAGATTGATTTTTATTTTCATTTTCTTCGCTCTGGAAACTAGGCAAAACGCGGTATTGAATTTCGCCACTCAACCTGCAATGCCTCAAATAGGCGGAAAGCAGGGAACGGAGTAACTTAACACTGTGTTCTCACGGTTCCTGTAGTTCTCTCCACCTACACTGCTATGAAATAAAAGCGTGAAGCTATTGAAAAAAAGAGTGTTTGGGTGGTTCAATCATCAACATTTTTGTATGTTTTTTTACTATTTTTTTAAGCTATAAACTTTTTGTAATATTGTGTGTACTTTGTAGGCATTGGTATCAAAGTACGCCAATCTACATTGCTATTGTACCTTATTCCCTTAAAACACACGGGATATTAATTACTACTGTGGTCTATATTTTTATCTATTCTTTTTTCTAATCCTTTTATTCATTTTATACAAAAGTTAAACGCTGTTAAATTGGCCTATTTTTTAAATATAACATAGAAAATCATCTTGTTTATCAAACGAACAAAATACAAATCGTAAGTAAATATCAATTAAAGTTTAATCATCATCTATATTTTTATCTACTCTTTTGTCGGTGCTGAATAGGTATAATGTAGTTTGCGGTCAGTAAAAATTAAAAAAAAACAATTAACATAAAGAACCCTAACGAGATAACGATAAAAGTTATAAATGGGTAATAAGTTCACATGTTTCTTTTTATTTACAAATCATTTAGTTTCAATTTACTTATTTATGTGTGTTATACTGTTATCATTGTATATGTATAGAATATTTAGAATATGTAAAGCAAACTAATTAGGCATTCCTTAAACACTATCTTCTCTATTTTATATTAATAAAATTTCTAAGCATAATCTATTTGTTCGAAATAAAAAATAAATATATATATGTTCGAAATAAATAATTTTATTTTGATTTTTATACCTTTGGCCAACATTGCGGTAGAGTACAATAAAAAGCTTCTCTATTTATTTGAGTACTTTTGATAAAAGTAAAAAAATAGAGAAGATAGTGTTTAAGGAATGCCTAATTAGTTTGCTTTACATATTCTAAATATTCTATATATATACAATGATAACAGTATAACACACATAAATAAGTAAATTGAAACTAAATGATTTGTAAATAAAAAGAAACATGTGAACTTATTACCCATTTATAACTTTTATCGTTATCTCGTTAGGGTTCTTTATGTTAATTGTTTTTTTTTTAATTTTTACTGACCGCAAACTACATTATACCTATTCAGCACCGACAAAAGAGTAGATAAAAATATAGATGATGATTAAACTTTAATTGATATTTACTTACGATTTTTATTTTGTTCGTTTGATAAACAAGATGATTTTCTATGTTATATTTAAAAAATAGGCCAATTTAACAGCGTTTAACTTTTGTATAAAATGAATAAAAGGATTAGAAAAAAGAGTATATAAAAATATAGACCACAGTAATAATTATTATCCCGTGTGTTTTAAGGGAATAAGGTATAATAGCAATGTAGATTGGCGTACTTTGATACCAATGCCTACAAAGTACACACAATATTACAAAAAGTTTATAGCTTTAAAAATAGTAAAAAAAAACATACAAAAATGTTGATGATTGAACCACCCAAACACTCTTTTTTTTAATAGCTTCACGCTTTTATGCCGCTCATAACAGTGTAGGTGGAGAGAACTACAGGAACCGTGAGAACACAGTGTTAAGTTACTCCGTTCCCCGCTTTCCGCCTATTTGAAGCATTGCAGGTTGAGTGGCGGAATTCAATACCACGTTTTGCCTAGTTTCCAGAGCGAAGAAAATGAAAATAAAAATCCATCTTCCTCGAGTAAGAATTGAACTCACTAACCGTCGCGTTTTCAGGCAGATGATTCGCCTCTGCGCCATGACAGTCTTCTTCTCATTCTTTTTATTGGTAACATATAAAAATAAATAATACTAATATATATATATATATATATATATATATATATATATATATATATATATATATATATATATATATATATATATATATATATATATATATATATATATATATATATATATATATATATATATATATATATATATATATTTACACCTTTAATAAAAGTTTAATATAAAGGTATAAACAATTTCATCACTAAAACTTGATAATGTGTTCATCAATCACAGTCCTCGCAACAAACCTTAGCGCTATTAGCCTTGATATATCAACTTAAGACAAATTGTTGTCGTTACTTATAAAACAGATATTTCTAAACAAAATATTTAGAATATTAGCGTACATAGTATATATTATATGAAAATTTAAAAAAAATATATACAGCCTCTTTTGCATTTATGAAGTATGTAGGCTCCTAATAATTTGTGTTATTAAATTACTATATATACTAAATTAATTAATTAATGCAAAGCCTATGTCTTTACTATGCATATGCTTTGCATTATTTTATATTTGTAGTCTTCAAAGTACGATTTTGTTATATATATATTATTTATATTCTATGTAAATGTAAATGCAAAGTGCGGCATTGAGTTCCGCCACTCAACACGCAATGCCTCGAAAAACGGCGGAAAGCGGGGAGGGAGAAAGCAGGGAATAAGCAACGGAGTGTCTTAACACTAGGTTCGTATAATTCCTACAGTTCCCTCTGCCTACCCTGCCATGTGCGGGATAAAGCGTGAAGCTAAAAAAAAACACAGACACAGTTTTTGTCGCTGACGTAACATTTCTAGGTTTTACAAATAGTATGTGATCTCAATTAGTGATTAGCTATATAAATAAAATCTGTTCTGCGTCATTCTAAAAATGTACTGTGTTATGAAATTTAATTTTTTTAGTGCAAAGATGTTGTTCATATATCACGACATTTGGTTGAAAAAGGAAAAAGGATAATATTTAAAAGGCGCGAAAAAGGATTTTTGAATGATAAACAAGATAAATATAAAAATAGATACATATATCATATTTTACACGATATATGGCTTTCGAGGTAGAGCTAAAGACACGTGAGCAAAAGCTGTTCACTATAAAAGCCACTTGTGCTAATAATTGAAATAAAAGCTGTTGACGTGAGACGCATTCATAATTCTGATTGGTTGATCGATGTGAATCCTAAAAAAGTTATACATTATACATGGCTTTCCTTTTTTAGATCGTTTTCTCATTGGTCGGTTCGCTCGATAAAAAGCTCGACGCCCCACGCCGCGCCTACCCTATTAAGCGTTTTTTATAAGTTTATTTTTTACCCGCTAATAAAAATAGAATAAGGGGCCGTGTGAGGGTATATTATGTTTTATTCTCTATATATATGCTCTGGTGATTATATTTTTTAAGTATACGCGTATATTATGTGTTAAATTTCTTGCCTCTATATTTTTATATTGTAAGTAAAAAAAGATTTCTATTTATTTTACTAAAACATGTACTATATTTGTTTAATATACATATAACACCATTCTTTAATAAGCCGTTTACGAACATAAGCTTATAAGCATAAAGAGATTAATAATAATAGTAAGCGCAAAGGTTTTAGCTACCAATATAGTTTTATTATTGTACCGAAGACCCTAATCCTTAATGAAAGTACTGTAACAAATAAACATAAATATTTCATTATCGCATTTACGAACACAATAGGAAAACAGTCTCATTTGCCTACATCCCCTGTTTATAGCCGCATAATAACCGAAGCACCAGAAATTATTGCTATAACGTCGCGCCGACCACATTTTTTATTATTAAATCCTTATTATCCTACCGCTTATTCTTTATACTATGCTAGAAAAGTTAACTAATATATCTTTAACTAATACCTAGAAATATTTTTTTTTGCCATTTTATTTGTTATAATACTAATAAATACATAAAATAATAGTCATCCAGGTTTTTGCATTTATAATATTAGTAGAATATAGCAAAAACAATAACTTAATAACTTGATCCCCTCCCACAGTAGCCAGCCTCGTATTGGTTCTGCTAAAAATAGGAGGGGGTGAGAAAAGGACACGTGTATCTGACAATTATGCCATCCCTCTCTTTAAGTACTCATAGCGTTCAAATATAGAATACATTTATCGATGTTTGGGGCATAAAAATTGACAGATTTTTTCCAGTTGATTGTGAGACGCAGACGAAGTCACACGAATCTCGTCCGCTGAGGCGAAGGGTTGTCTCTAATAAGCTCTTACGTTACGTGAACTTTTTATCGTCTTGTGAATTAAATTAATATTATTTGTGAAGGTTTTTTTTTAAATTTTTATGTTCGTTCGTGTTTGTTACTTGTGTTTACTTACATTATTGAATTAAAAGGGGAAGGTATGTATTTAAATTTTAAAATATTTTATATTATAAATAAATGCATTTGTTTTTTCAATAAAAATATTATTATTTTTCTTCTTTAGCTATATTTTTATTTATTACTTTTTATTTATTTTAGGCAAATTTCTTTAAATTTGAATATTTTAATTTACAATTATTACATGCTTATGTGGAACAAATAATTAATTTAAACAATTACTTCAAGCAATTACATAAATATCAAAACCAAAACACGTTATTAGCCTTAATAGCTGTCGGAACCTTTGAAAATACTAATTATTGTTCAAACAAAACGATTGCAACAGCACTAGAGATACATACGTGACCAAACGATTTACATTTTTTAACAAATTGCCAGTTTAGCAAATTTTTCTACGAAACACTCGAAATTGTGATTTGCGTGCGAGAATTATACATAACATCCGTCATACATACATGTCCGTTTGCAATATATATGTTTTTAAGTAAAAAATATATATTATTAAATTGAATAAATATAAATAACTTATATAAAATATGATTGTCCTAGGAATGCTTAGCTGTGCCTCCCCCGCCGGCTTGCCGCCCGCGCCCCACGCGCAAGGCTGGGCCTCTTTAATGCAACAACCGGTCATTGTAAGTTTACACTAATATTTTATTATATATATAAATATAAAAATTAATATCCTAATATCTTTTTATGCTATTGTTATAATTATATAAAAATATTCTTAATTACTTCTTGATAACATGTTCAAAATTAAGATAACATCAAAAACACCGATTTAATTATATATTTCATTAGTCATATAGTAATTGCTAATTGATTAACATTTAATTAGTCTGTATGTTTTGTTATTTACAAAAAAATGATTATCTGTGAAACTTTACTGTATTTTATGTTTTCAATGACAAAAATCTTAAAAGAAAATATTTTTTTCTTAGAAATCGGAACCAATGGAGGAAGGTAGCTTTTCAAAAGATCAAACAAGCGGTTTTTATTCAGAAGGATTTCATAGTGCGTCGCCGTCGTCATCGAGTAAAGATTCAAATGGCCACTCACCTCGCAGCGTCGGTAGCGCTGGCGATCCACCACAATTTTACGACAATGTGTCGTTAAAAGCCAAAGCTAATCTTGGGATGCATTTAGAATCTTATCGCAACGGACTACCATATAATCTTCTGACTCCCCCTGGTTTCGAAAACAGGATCAATGAAGAATGTGAACAATCACCATATGACGCATACTCTCCCCGCTCTCTTGCACCACCAGCTCACGTGTCTACACCATTGGCAAGAGCTGATGCTACTCCACCCAAGTCCCCACCTAGGACTCCCTCTTCTCCTGAAAGAGATCATGAAAGACGTTTTGAAACATTTCATGACTCCGGCTTCGATGTCATGGGTCAAAATAAGCCTGACGGAGATGATGGTCGGGAAGGATCAGGACTTGAAGAAGATTTTGATGATGAACCAGGCCTTCGCGTCCCTGCAGTAAACTCTCATGGAAAAGTCAAAACTTTCAAATGCAAACAATGTGAATTTGTAGCAGTCACTAAACTTAGCTTCTGGGAGCACAGCAAAGAACATATTAAGCCTGAAAAAATGTTAACATGTAGAAAATGTCCCTTTGTAACAGAATATAAGCACCACCTTGAGTACCACATGAGGAATCACATGGGATCAAAACCTTTCCAGTGCACTCAATGCTCTTACTCGTGTGTAAATAAATCAATGTTGAATTCTCACCTAAAATCACACTCGAATATTTATCAATATAGATGCGCAGATTGCAATTATGCAACGAAGTATTGTCACTCTTTAAAGTTGCATCTACGTAAATACAAACATAATCCAGCTATGGTACTAAACGTAGACGGAACTCCAAATCCTCTTCCAATAATCGACGTTTACGGGACACGACGAGGTCCAAAGCAAAAGCCTATGATGAAAATGTATGAACAACACCAAATGAACAATAACGTAAAGCACCAGCCGCCACAGTCTCATCCGCTGTTTGGGAATCATTTCCCCGTTAATCTGCCATATTTGCCTCCTCTTCTGCCTCATTCATTCCTTTTTCCACCTAACAATAATTATGAACAGAACGTATCTTCTCCTAAAGTAACTGAACTAACAGTTGAGAAACCATTGTCTCCTCAGTCTATACTACAAAAACGTCTATCGTATGGCGAAGCGTCGGAAACAAATACAACCCCGCCACCAACGAAGTCACCAGCAAGCCTACCTCAGACGCCAACTGCTTCCAGGCCTCTAAGCTCTCCACCTCAAGCAAATGATGCTCTCGATTTGACGAACTCTAAAAACAGCGAATCAGGATCTCCACCTCCCACAGAAAGGCAAGCGCCAGTTACACCGACAGCATTGAAGAATAGAAGGAAAGGTCGTGCTTTTAAGCTACAACCAGCAGCTTTGAGGCTTCAGCATGAAGATAGTAAGATGGAACCCGAGGGTTCTGATGAAGAATCCGATGCATCTGAACAGACGACAGTGCCAGCATCATACTCATGTCAATATTGTGATATTACGTTTGGAGATCTTACCATGCACACCATACATATGGGATTCCATGGATACAATGATCCTTTCATGTGTAACAAATGCGGTGAAAGGAGTCCGGATCGTGTTGCGTTCTTCATTCACCTTGGTCGCGCCCAGCACGCGTAATTTATGTAAAATTAAATTTAACTAGTCAACGTGTAAGTTAATCTGTAGTTTGTTAATACGACAGGTAAATTATTGTATAGTGAGCTATAATTATTCATATAAGCCAAAGAACAAATTGTACAGACAGTAAGTATCTATATTTCTTAAGTTGTGAAGCTTGTGCGGTATATTCTTTATAAAATATTAACAGCGTACTTTGTAGTTGTGATTATTGTATAGTATAAGATTGAATGTAAATATTTATAGTAGAAAATGATAATAGTTTTTTTGCTTTTAGTTTAAGTAGGCCCTGTGTTATTTATATACATATATTATGTAAAGTAGCAAGTGACCAATACAAAGTTATATAACAAAGTTCTACAAATATTGTTAAAATGTACAACGTAGATATTAATTTAGGGAGTTACTCTGTAAGCTTTTGTGAAAAAATAACGTCCTAGAAATTAACAGACGAAGTCGCAAACGCCCACTAGTATAATAAGAAGACTGTATCTCTTAAGTACAAAGCCAACTTTGAAGTCACTAATAAATAAATAAATAGTGTTTAGGTCAATAATTTTAAGCATGTACATTTAAATTTTCAAGTTACGGTTAAGTTACCTACTACGAGCGTTACAAATGCTACACATTCTTAGTATTTTAACGCTATTTTAAGTCAAAATGTATTTATAGCAGTAAAAGAAAAGATTTATTATTTTATTTATTTATTTTTATTAGGTTATCTGTAGTTTTAATTTGTTCTGTATGAAAAATTGTCACTACTATATAGCATTGTTGCTGATTTATTGTATTTTTATAACAATATTTTGTTTGTGTGCTGGAAACATAATAATAAAAACCAGTTTTATGCTAACGTTTTATTTTATTTTATATCAATTTACGTAATTTCTAGTAGCTTTTCGTTTGAAAACCTAAATATAGTACTATAGTATTGCCTCCATATACTTAAACAATTGACAATAATAACAAAAAATATATAAAAAAGCAACATATTGTTTTACAATTTAGTTTACGTAATATGTCTTAATACAAATTACGAATATACTTAAACGTTACATAGATATCTCATCATGAGATTCATAAGTGTATATTACAAACAATATTGAACACTTAAACTATAACTACACTTCATAGAATGCGCGAAAGAACCTGTGTGACGAGTAAAAAAGATTACATTATCGAGTAAGCAGAGAAAAGTGATTCTACTAAAAATTTCAATTACCACTTTATTTACGTTTTACGTAAAAGAGTAACAAACTGTAACTAAGAAAAAAATGTCATCACTATCAATTTACGTGAACAATCCTATAGTACAAAGGTAAATTCCTAAACTTCCTTCGACTTTCTTTGAGTTTCATCATCAGACTGTTACATAACATTAATAAGAATACTGCAGAAGTACCTAAGTAGTGAAGTACCGAAGTATTTCAAAAAAATATTTAAATGACAAATTAAAAAAAAATAATAATTGAGAAATTGTTTCACACTAAAATAATATAGTCCTCGAACATAAACCCTTCTCTTATTCTTAAATTGGTTAAAAAATGTCAAAAACTTTATCCAGATTTTTCTCTCAGTTTTGTTTCTATACTTTTGAAGATGATGAACAACTAAACTTTTTTTTACTAAGAGTCATATGTTATGTAAGATATATAATAGAATTAGACAATACTTATAAGTGACTAACAATCGTACGCTTATAGTAGCATTTTCTCGATTTGATTAGCTTAGAGTTGTGTTGCTTATTCGTGGTATATATAAATACATAAAATGTATAAAAAAATTGAGTGGTAAGAGAAATAAAGAGAGACCTTTAATTTAAGAGTTGACTTACGAAAACACAGTGTCGAATATCCTGGAGGAAGATCATGTGAAAAGCATGAGGACTCACGAGAGAGCATGTATGAAGAGGTAAATGACAGTGAACGAGGCCAAAGAGGTATGCAGGAACCACAGCTTTAGCGCTGTGTTCTCTCTGATTACTCAGCTAGAGATAAAGCGTGTAGTTGAAAAAAAATGAAACTGAATGCAAGCTGTAGATGTACATATATGTTTGTAATATATCATATACTTATGATATATTTCGAAAGTGAAGGACCTATTTCTCATATCCACTGTACAGTAGCTCGGTGTTTGTTCTAAAAATAAATCAGCCTTTTGTTTTTAAGCTTAATTGTTATGGAGTGACTATTTTTTAAAGAACAATACAATTTTTATGTCACCGTTACGGGTAAAAACTACGTATGCATATTCATGGATTCTTGTCAAATTTCTATTGCTTTAAACATTTTAGGCAACTTAGACCACATACACACGGATAATTTATTAGGATTCTTTTTCCTTTATCTTCGTATTGAAATAAAATATCACATTGTACATCATGTCACACTCCTATAAATCCTAAAGAAATTGAAAAAAAAAGTGAACTAATAACACAGATTTATTTATAGCTAACCAATCAGTTTGAGGACCGTCGTGGCGCAGAGGCGAAAATTAGGCTAAGCGTGGCGTTGAGTTACGCCACTCAACACGCAATGCCTCGAAAAAGGCGGAAAACGGGGACGGAGAAAGCAGGGACTAAGCAACGGAGTGTCTTAACACTAGGTTCCCACGGTTGCTGCAGTTCCGACGTTACAGTAGAGCTAGATTAGTTTTAGAAAATTAAAATTTTAAATAGATTTTTAGGAGAAAGTATCGGTTTAATAATATGTGTACTTTTTGTAATGAATTTAAAACAACCGTAATACCCCATTACATCTGCCGCCTGCACACGTCCTTATATTAATTAGATGATAGAAAAAAACGTTCTTCGTATTTGTTACGAACAAAAGTCTTGTGCCACGTGTAATTTTAAATATTCTCTCAAGGCTAAATATATTTATGCTAAAATCTTTTTATGATATTATTTTTTAATTCTAAACAGCCTTTACATTTTAATTTATACGTTTAACGCACACAGAAGTATTTCCTGTTTTGTAGAAAAATATCGGTGTGGTACAACTTACTTACAGAGTTCCGTACCTTTTACAGGTATTTTGTGAAATATCCAAAATTATGAATATTTTAATAGTATTTGTTCTGTTAGTTCTCATTTCTTATCAACCTTCATAATTATTGCTATTAGATAAGATGAATTTGGATAATGCAATGATGAATTCATTTCAAATTTAAAAATAAGGCAAAGTTAACTTTGTAGTTACATACTTAAAGAAAACATATGAAAATTTGAACGCAGCGTGACTTGAACCCGCACCCTCCTGCGAACCGTGCAGGAGGGCTGCACGGCTCGCAGGAGGGCGCGGGTTCGAGTCCCGCTGCGTTCAAATTTTTATATGTTTTCTTTAAGTATTTTTTCAATCCTCAGTGTGGATTAACACTTTAAAAATCATTAAAATATTTCTAGTTACATTTTTACTCTTCAAGAGACTATAGAGATAGTCGAACCGTGATGCTATAAGGATTAAAGTTACACATTTTGTAAAATCAAGTTATTATGTTGTATGTAAGAAATCAAATGTATTGACATATATTTTATATGTTAGTATTTTATATTAATATTTTTATATTAAACTATGATTTTATATCTTTTTAACATTATTGTACATAATTCCCCTAAAAATAGATCCCCTAAGAATAGTTTTACTTTTATAAACGTCTTTAGCTCTGCTGTGACATTAATTGGTCATGTAAAGAATTGCAGTATGTAACTACCTCAGTTAGTATAGTTGTGGTGCAGAGGCGTAGCATCTGTTTGTAAGCGCGACGGTATGTAGGTTCGATTCCTACTCGAGGAAGATGGGTTTTTCATTTTCATTTTCTTCGCTCTGGCGATTAGGCAAAGCGCGGCATTGAGTTCCACTACACGCAAATAAAGCGTGAAGTTAAAAAAAGGAACAGCCTTCGAAAAAATTTATGTAGGTATTAATTAGATCACATTTTACTTCATAGGTCATTTTGTCTAAAAATATCAAAAGAATATCGAACTCGAATTTCGATTATTTATATCCGAACAAAAAATTAACGTAGAACGGTGCATAGGTTCTCTCACACAAAAGCAAAGCATATCATTTGAATATCTATAAAATGTGAATTATTTCACCTCTCACTCTGATGGCAAAGCAAACGATGGCGTTGACTTTGAATGTTTCAAAATTATGCGAAAAATAGAAAACGGAATGCCTTAACACTCTCCACCCTCTCCCCACTCCTATACGCATGCGTGTACTCATTTATACATCTCTCCTACTTTGACTACTATTTATAGTATGATAACATTACGAAATACACATTAATAACTCTACTTACCTTACGAAATACACATTAATAACTCTACTTAGTTATATTGAGACAAATATTCGTTTTGTACATATACAATTTTTACGAAGATTTATTTTATTTATTTCTACAATATAAAGAGCCTCTAAACATATTAAATTATCTTAAAAATATAGAATTAATAATAAATACTCTTAAATCATTTTTTTACTAAACCATTCCAAGGCATTCCAAGTATCTACATTGTGTGGAATTACGCTGCATGTTTTAATGGCATTCTTTGGAATAAGTTTCAATAAACGTAATACATTATCGATGGTCCGGGATCGTTACAATTGTCGTCTGACCCAAATCCTACGGATGTGCAGTTTCGTGAGCCAAAAAACACCTAAAAAGAATTCTGCTTAACTCCACATAAGATCAATGCGACATGTGTTGAGTAGAACTTTGCTCTTAAACCATAAATTATTTAATGTAATATTAAAATATACACATTATATATGTTTTTTATGTACAATGTTATATATATTTAATAATTAAATATATTTCTTTAAAAGATACAGATAATTAAAGTTTTTTACTAACTAATGTTCGTAACTAAGTAAATATGAATATATAATAAGGTTGAAAAAAAAAATGTCGATGTAAAATACTTCAAAGTATTAAAATGTTAAAAAAAATTGTATATTATTTAAGCTGTATATTTGTGCGATATAATAAGCGTACTTGATAAAAAATTATAATATATGCGAATCTGCCCAAGGTATGGTAATGTTCAACAAAATCACTATATAAAACTCAAACAACAACTTAAATTTAATATATTAATATCAAAATATGAACTCCAATCCTTAGTCCTATCCTAGTAAAAATTTTAAACATAAATATATGTTTAATTTACTATATTTAATTTTATATTAAAACGATTCTATTGATTTCTGTTCCGTATATGAGTACACCTCAAATAAACCTATGAATCGGCACCTCAATGGAT
Source organism: Dione vanillae (assembly GCA_037178615.1). Classification (NCBI taxonomy): domain Eukaryota; kingdom Metazoa; phylum Arthropoda; class Insecta; order Lepidoptera; family Nymphalidae; genus Dione; species Dione vanillae. The sequence continues at coordinate 165,858 of JAZFAU010000028.1, forward strand.
GAATAGTTGTGTTTTTTCACAGTTCGTGCTGACGCAGGTGTCTTTGGAAAAAAAACTATAACAAAACCTGCTCAGTTTTTAGCATACAATGCATCTGAGTAAAGTACAGTATGTTGCATGTCTCAGCCAAAAATGTAGATACACTTAATTGACCTACTTTTTACTATTTTATATTAATGTCAATTAAACGTGGGCGAGACTTTGAACATTAATTAAAGAAATACATTTTTTTAGTAGAAATTATAAATATATATTCAATATTTATAAGTTTAAGCATAATAGGTTATATGCTAGCTAGTTAGAATTTATATTAAGACTAAAAACTCCCACAATATTAAAAATAATTAAAATAATCTTAACTTTAAATTGTTAAAACACACGAGGGACCTAGGGCTGGTATAAGGATCTTTCATTTCTCATTATCTTGTGCAGCAGTCTCGAGTCTACTCTAGTCGAGGCCGGTTAAGGCAGCCTCTCTTTCAACCAAGTACCTTCAGGTAAAGTAAGGACGGCCAGGTCTTATTGTATCTAGCCATTCCTTAATTTCAAGCCTGATGAAGATGTGACTAACTGGTGTCCGCAACACGTACCCAATATATTCCACTGTTTTACGTTTTTTTTAAATATATTTTCTATAATACATTATATACTATGTACCAGGTCATAATCTAAATTGAATGTTGCTGAAAAAAGTAATAAAGAACCTTTTGTAAAAATAAAAGTCCGGTTTAGAGTAAAAAAGGCTTTTTTTAAAAGTAAAGTAAATTAAAATTAAAATTCTCCATAGTAAAATGACATAAAAAATGTTGAACACTTTATAATTTCATTAATTTAAGTTTTGTAATAGGTATAATAGCTGTTAAAAAAGTCATATATATCATTCAAAGGGCGGCGCCTGCGCATCTAAAGAACTGTAATGCTCCTACAAATGATCGTTAATTTGTGATTCTTCACACACACCCTCGCTATCTATAAAAGCTATAGATAGAATAATAAACACTTATAATTAATCACGTTTTTTAATATTTAGGCTGTTGTTTAAATTTTTGAGTTGATGCATTCTTTTTCTACGAAAAACATATCCATTATTATTAAAAAACTATAAATGTTTTAGGTAAGAACTAATGAAAATATTTTTTTCAGGTCAATATTTTTTATAATTTTTCATTTTTATGCTATTGACCAATGTAACTTAAATATTGTAATATATTATTTTTTTTTAGATTTTCTATGCTATTTCGAGTGGCCAGAGGATTTTTTTTAATTTTACAATTAACCTGCGCGGTAAGCCACCCCAACATATGGTCCAATGGTCACATACCCGAAATTTTGGATAAAAAGTTAAATTCAAGTAAAACCGTAAGAGGCGGTACAAGGGCGGCACGCTTCGAAACTCATGCGTGATTTTTTCCCTTTTTTTTCTTTAAAGACAGATGTTCTTTGACCACTCATATAGTACGGCATTTTTTTCTATACAAAATGGACCTTGTTAAATGATACCATGATTGAAGTGATTTCAAGAACTATCTATAAAAATTGCCTCAACAGATGCTACTGTAAAGCTAATACCTTTTTGTGAAATTTTTAGTCAAAATGGTGAAGTAAAAAACATATATATTTTCCTATTACACATAAAACTTACAAAATGTAAATTACAATAATTTAATAGTTTTTAAATTAAATGTGTATTTTGATGCAAATATTCTCTAAATGTAACAAAAAACAGGCTTACGTAAACAAAAACTGTGCGTTAATCCTAAAACGCGTGGTGAAGGATATTATTGGGATAAAAATCGATTTGGTCGCTTCTCGGAAGAACACTTGCTTAATCTCTCATCGCAGATGCTCTATTATTTCGCGACACATGTTTTGTTATTGACATTTGACGTATAAAAATGCTTACAGGCAAGTTAAATTTATTTAAATTTAAACTTATTTAATTTTCTCTTAGTGATATTCCCGCGTCATATATATGTATTAAAAAGAAAGAAATAGTTTAAATAATTTTTGATTAAAAACTATGACATGCTATATTTATTAGAATAGAAGAAAGATGGACCGGCGTGGCGCAGAGGACGTAACGTCTGCCTGTAATTGTGACCGTTTGTGGGTTCGATTCTCAATTGGCAAAGTTGCCTTTTTGTTTCCATTTTTTCCGCTATAACAACTAGGCAAAAAACGCGGCGTTGAGCCCTGCCATACAATACGCAAAGCATTGAAAAGGCGAAAAGTAGAGAACGAAGAGTGTCTTAACACTAGGTTTTCACGGTTCCTGCGGTTCCCTCTGCCGTTCCGTGAAGCGTAGCGTGAAGCTAAAATAAAAATTAAAAGAAAACTAAAAAATAACCTCTAATTTAATTATATTTACTTTGTAAAAACAATATATATCTTTTATTAATATTGTACACATTAAAAGTGGAAAAAAAATAATATTTTTGACTAAAACAAAAAACTAAAAAAAATACAGAAGAACAATATATTATTTGAGATAAATTGTTTTTCAAGTTTTAATAAATATTATACAAAATTTAACTCAAGCTATCCAGTAACCTAGAAGAAGGAATTATAATTTGTTATATAAATAATGAACTAAAGAGACAATTTTTGGAACTTCAATCTTTTTATCCTGCATATACAAAAATAGGCAAAAAGTAATAAAAAAGAACAACAGAGAAATTTAGTGAAAAGAAAAAGTGTTTTTAGTTATCCACCTAACTACGAGACATTCAGTGTAACGTGACGGAACTCAAAGCCACGCTTATGCCAGAGTAGGAAAAACGAAATTAATTTTCTTTCTCAAGTGGGAATCGAACCTGAACCTATAGTATTGACGACGGACGTCATTTCAGTGAATAAATCTCAAAAACAGCACTAAAAATTAGGCATACACGCGAAAATCATGAAGACCCCCCGAAAAGCATGTATGAAGTGGTTAACCGAAAAGGAACCGCAGCGTTAGGCGCTCCGATCTCTCTGATTTCTGTTTATATTACAAAACTATATTAAACCTTCGAGTCAAGATATATACCATATTATAAGATATCATCATAGATTCATCACAATTTTTAGAAATGTTTGCCATAAATAAAACAGTTTCGCCACAATTAATCTTATTTCTTTTAGCTACAATTCCGCTTGGCATTTCCTTTTATTTTCTTGTTGTACCAAATGTATTCTATCTCGTAAATAAATGCACGGATTGGAAATTCAAATGAGGCTGGCCAAATTTATGGGCACGTTCCCTTCTCATTTCGCCCTCTGGTCGCATATATCAACATTTTATATTTATATATGTGTGTGTACGGAATATATGAAACACGTAATATACATAACAAAAAATTAGAATATTGCCTTAAGTCATTATATATAAAGATAATATACTTTTTTAAGCTGCGCTCATTAAGATATTGATAAAGAGTAGGTAAAGATTTTTTTTTAATTAAAAAAAATATTTTTTTAGTTATTGTAGAATGATTGGGATTTCTTTGACTGTCCATTTCAGGTCATCCCGTTTAGATAGATGAAGAATGGACCAGGTCAGATGGTCAAATAGATTTTTGAAATATCGAAACGTCATATTCAAAAAACTAAATTAAACTTCTTTTGTAGCTATGTTACTTCAATTTTTTGTTTAATGTCAATAAGGAGTCATTCTTATCAATAAGGCTTACATAATTAATTTTTTTTTCCTTTGTATTTCTTCACATAATGTTCTATATCTTTAAATTTTTTCTATGTCGACTTAAAATTTCAATGTCAATGGAAAATTCCTATCACGCTATAATAAATTCTTTAAATCTTTAATTATTTAATTCATTTTTTTTTTAGATAAATTTGCATACATTTCTATTAAAAGACAAAACTCTTATTATTTTTTTATTTCTTTATTCCGTATAGTTTAGCCTTATGACTGTGGTGAAACAATAGGTACAAACTTTGAAATTAATTATAGCCTGGATTTATATATACATATATGTCCGTAGTTAGTCGTTATAATTAATAATATATCTCCTTTAAATCATACTTTTGTATTCGTAAAAATATGTCATTACAAGCCTATTCTACCCATTTTCATTGGTAAGTATAGAGTATTTTAACATTTAAATATATTGTACTTATTATTATGTAAATAAATACATACATCATTACTATTACTTCTGGACTAGTTCTTAACTTTTAATGATTTTAAATAACATTGCATGATAAATGTGATATCAAACTTATCAAAAGAAAAGTACAAATTGTAGATCGATCGTGAATTAAACAATATTTTAAAGAAATGATGAGGCGGAAAGCGGGGACGGAGACCGGAGGAGGACAGAGAAGCGGTGACGGGAGCACAGATTAAGAAACGGAATGTCATAACACTAGGTCCTTATAGTTCCTGCAGTTCCCTCTGCCTACGCTGCTATGTGCGGGATAAAGCGTGAAGACATAAAGAAAAAAATGTTTAAAATCATACTTATATATTAAAGATTTTTATGAAGACTATATTAAAAAATATGTGATTTCTTAGTTTCTTTCTTTATATACTTGCCATCTTCTATGCGTTTATATAGAGAGAAGCTAGTGTCAAGTCACTACTTCACTTCCGCATAAATTCCAGGTATTGTGTGTAGAGTGGCGGACATAAACGCTGCACGTTGTGTTACTATAGCAAGGAAATAAAAATATACTAATGTCCGATCTTATCAGAAAAATAATACCAAATGCATTTTTATTTCTTTTTGAAATATACAATATATTCATTTGCACAAAAGTAAATATTATATAAATCTTTATATAACATTATTAAAATATTAAATATAATGCGGATCTAAGTAACAATTACATGAGCTTATTTCGAATGTAGCTTAATAAAACACTAAACTAAGTATCTATCGTTCAGAAATCCACACACAAAAAAGGAAAGCTGGCCATGCAGCAATTATTATTTTAAGATGAATCCCTGTCAAGCGATGTCGGGATTATTTATTTAAAAGAAAGTTTTTATTGTAAAAAGCGTGGAAAGGAAATGCAAAAACGCGAGTACCCTACCTGCTTGTTCTGTCCCTTACAGCCACATGCATACCATTTTAAATGTTATTTCACTGATCGGCTAAAAAAAAGCTGTACATGCATCTTTAACGCGCGAAAAAGTCCATTGTTACACAAAAATTTCTTTATTCTTCAAATAGAAGAAATTGAAGAAATATAAATATAATCCTTTTAAATTTACAAAGTTATAGATAGGTACGCTCAATTGTGACAAAAGAAGAAAAAAATACTATCGTAAAGCAAATAGTACAATAGTTATTATAAAGTATATGTCGATATCGGTAGTTGTTTAATTTATTTGGGCTACTAACATTAACTGGGCAAATATGAGACATGCGTCGTGAGTATAGTTTCCCTAAAAACAAGCTTATCTCAACCCTTAGACGTGACTTCTGTCGCGTTGACCTCTAATTAAATTATATTTACTTTGTAAAAACAATATATGCATATATAATGTATTACTATTGTACACATCAAAGATGATAAAAATGTAATAGTTTAAGAATAATTTGTTTCTTTTTATTATTTCAAATTCAAACACCTCTTTTCGTATATAACAGATTTAAGAGAACCCAGCGTCCAAAACACTCTGATTGCACTCTTTGTAACTTCCTTAAATAAGTATTAAATCTACAGTAGGGAGCAATACCACTTCGCCATGATAAAGATAGTTTAGATGACGAAATAAATGTTTAATTTTACTTTTTAGGTGAAAAATAGTAAAATAAAATAGAGCTTCACACTATTTGCCACACAAAGCCTATAAGGCAGAGCGACCTAGTAATAAGGCAGGAGAAAATATACTACATCTTCGCTTCACCTTTCAAAACATTGCGTGCGTGGCGGAACTTAACGCCGCAGCTGGTCTTCTTAAATGGGAATTGAACCCACAACCGTTGCCAAACGTGCCACGCCATCAGACGCCACGTTTACCAGGCTACGTAAACTATGTCATTAACATGATAAAATATATATTTTGCTATAAATACGAATTGTTACACTAACAATTGAAAATTACACTTCTGTTATGTTATAAAAGTAAAACAACAATCAAGTTTTAATTTACTTATGTATGTACATATATTTAACACTCTATATGAAATAAATAGACTCCTTCAATATATTAAGAACTTATAAGATCTCTCTCTTATTTTTATAACGGCCTTGAAAAATACTAACTAACTAACTAGCTGCTACAGAAACTGAACTCTTTTAGTTTTAGTTACTAAAAGTTTAAAAAGCTTCACTAGTGAATTCACTTCCATCCCTCGGTAGTGAATTTGTGACAATCGTTTTAGGTTCTTTTGATTTCTTTCGGAAAGGTTTGCGGTGTTTATATAAATTAGGGTCCCGTAGCGGACGGACCTTTTCTATGTAATGGACTTAAATATTTTACGGTACATTACACCAAGTTTTCTCTGAAAAATTAATTATTAATAACAAATATACAATAAATTGTTTTACATCATAATTTGTATCTTCAATAGTTTTGATTCAAAACCGAAAAAAATAGTACATAAACGAATAAATAAAATGCTAATTTATTTATAAAAAGAAAAAAAGTTAAATAAATGTAACGAAATTTTTAACGCATAATGTTGTTTATTAATGTAAACATTTACCTAAAAAGGTGTTTTATGGCTTTGATACGCAAGATATATTTTTATCCTAAAAGATATGAAAAAATGTTTTTAAGCAATTGACGGTTCGAAATTTATTTCATTTTTTTTTTATAGCACGCCTATTAACCATTATTCCACTATCATAAAATGTCTATGATATAAAACATATACATAATTATTATAATAAGAATATTTAATTTTTTGCGATTTCTGTTCTTTGATGCTTGAAACATTTGTGGACTTTTGATTCTAGTATGTTAATTAAAGGTTCTTAATTTTTTTTCGTGCAAAAACACAACTGCGAATTGTATAAAATATAAATTAAAAATTATATATATCAAATAGAAACTTTTTTTTTTAGCTTCACGCTTTATCCCGCACAAGGCAGGGTAGGCAGAGGGAACTGGAGGGACCGTGCGAACCTAGTGTTAAGACACTCCGTTGCTTAGTCCCTGCTTTCTCCGTCCCCGCTTTCCGCCGTTTTCGAGACATTGCGTGTTGAGTGGCGGAACTCAACGCCGCGCTTTGCCTACTTTGCCAGAGCGAAGAAAATGGAAATAGAAAAATCCATCTTCTCCGACCGGGGATCGAACCCAGTAACCGTCGCGTTACAGGCAGACGTTGCGCATCTGCGCCACGACGGAAAAAAAAAATAGAAACTTCTATGGACAATTATGTATTTAAATGATCTTAGTATATAAATACGATATTTATAACGTATTTTCCCAGTATCACACAATGGCAATAACGATTGTGGGTTCGATCCCCAGTTTGTAGGATGTACTTTCTATAATATAGAAAGTACATCCTACAAACTGGAGTGCACTGGTAATGTAAAATGCATTCTCTCACTCAATATGTGTTGTCTCGAACTCCACCAGAAAGCCGATAACGATACATATTTAAGTGTATATATAAAATAAAAACTGTTTAACATAAGAACGAAAAACGAAATTTTTAGCTTCCAAAAATAATATCGTTAAAGGCGAAACAAAAACTTTAGTGCCTAAATACAAATATTCATGAGACAGCAAAAACGTGCAACATCACTGGAAACGTTAAAACTAAAACGTAGTTTCACATCAATTTGAATTTTACAACTTAACTCTTTGTCACAGAGGAAAAATGTAAAAAATGCGTCCTCAAACAAAATGTAAATCCGGTCACAATATGCAAATATATTTATGTATAACAAAAGGAGCAGCCGACATAATAAAAAGCTTAGACTGTTCACAAAGAAATTGTACCAAATATAACAAGCAACGGTATTTCGGAGGATAAAAAAGGGTTGGTCACAGCCGACAGTTTTTGCAGAGAAAATCCCTTTAACTTGATTAATGGACAAAAGAATGAAATTTGTTTAGTTAGGCCCTTTTAGTGACCATTATAATGTAACGGTCTAAAGAATATTCATCTCGCCGGTGTAATTTAGTTCGTTTCTACATTTTAGAAGCTATTTTAATAAAACTCAGTCATAAAAATACTGTTAAATTTTATTTTAATCATAAAATATGTGAATTAATTAGCTAACTTTTTCCTTATTTCAAAATAATTTTGAAATGTTTTATATTTTTTAATTAAATATGTATGAAATAATATAACGAAAACGTAATCAAAAAAAGTGATTTAACACGCTTACGTAAAACATCTTAATTTTTTAGCAGCTACTGTTGACTTTTAACTTAATATTATCAAATTACTATAAATAAAATCATATAAATAAAATAAATACTACAATTACAAAATCTAGTACAAAATGCACCATATTTTAATCTTTTAAATAATCCAACAGACACGTAAAGGCCATTATAGAGTAGAAGCTATTTTAAAAAATGAAAAGATAAAAACTAAATAAATAAATCAAGAAAAAAAATCGCAAATGCAAAAAAACTAATTTCCATTGAAAACACGAAGATTATCTCCATACTTGTTGAACATACACATGTCTAATAAAAAAATCACATTTTGAACTTGAACTTGTAAAAAGTTAATTCGTTACAAAAAAGTCCCCTAAAACTCTTAAAGAGGGTAATACCGGAAACTTGACATTACACACCCTTACGTAATAGAGAACACGCGAATGCCAAAAAACGATGAATTGTTCCCCCTATATGAGTATGAACGTGTTTTTATACATTTTTTATTACGAACCTGAGGCCGTGTCAGGTGTTATTTTGATATTTGACTTTTTATCACGTCAGTGAAGTATTTTTTAAGTTATATTAGTTGTAATAATATTTTATATCAATATTAAATAAAAACAAGTAAGAATATTTATCGTTTTTATACCTGGACATAAGACATTGGTCTTAATATACCTGGCATGTCCATTGGCTATGTCCGAATTAGAATTTATATTAACATGCAAAACTATGTACCTATAACATGCTATAATCATAAGTATAGGACATGAGTGTTAGTATGTATTTTTAAGACTGATTTATCTGCCAATCTCTACAATATTAATAAATTAATAAAAATATATGTATAAATTTACATATTTCCCACATTTAGGAATTTAAACACAAAAAGAGTATTGTACATCAATTTTACCTTTAAGCTCTTCGGCGTTTACCACCGGAATTTCGTATTGAATGGCGGAACTCAACGCTGCACTTCATTTTACCTGTGTAAACTATAAAAACAATTTGTTAACCAGTCACCTCCTTTCCGCAACACAACGATTGTATTTAAGTATGTATATATTATATTACATACATAAATGTAAGGAATTTATTTCGCATTATATTACTTAAGCACCAAAAGGTTATTTCTCTCTCACAAGTGTTATTTACTACTAATAGTTTAGTGGCTAGTAAAAAAACAAAATGGACGACACGTGTAATGATAAAATATTAACAATAGTTTATTTTTAAAAACTTTACAATAAAAACTAATTAATTCGTAGTATATCATTAAGATCTAAGCGGTCAGCTACCTTACATTTTTTATAGTAAAAAATAATATAATTAACTTAAAACGAACAGGTTGTTCTCTTACCCAGATAAAAAGGTTCCCCTATTATAAAAATTGTGGGGGCTTTTTTACTGAGCTTTTTGTCATAATAGGCGTGTAAAGAGCGCTTGTTATATAATAATCTGTAATAAAAAACGAATGTGACAAATACAATAGAAACTTTTTTACTAACTGTAATTTATAATTTTATTAACTTAATAAAAATCATTGTTATTTATATTTAATAATATAATGTAGCTAAAAAAGAAGTTTCTTATTCTGCTAATATACTTGATTTAATATTGAATTTATTTTTGTTCTCCGACAAAGCGCCGCGTCAAGTTCCGCAAATCGACGTGCAACGTCTCAAAAATAGAGACGTTCTAGAAAACTTGCAACTTTGTCGGATTGTACAATTTTATTCAAGGCAGGTACCAGAAATTACTAAGATCCGGCCTACATAGAGCTTTTAACTACAAAAGCTTAGTTTAAGTAGATAGCAGAAAGTATAATAGTATACGATAAGAGACACTCGGTTGACTTTCGAAAACACAGTATCGAACATACTGGAGGAAGGTCACGTAAAAAGCATGAGGACTCACCGGAGAGTATGTATGAAGAGGTTAATGACAGTTGACGAGGCGAAAGAGGTATGCAGGGACTGCAGCGTTTGGCTCTCCGTTCTCTCTGACTACCCCGCTAGGGATAGAGCGTGAAGAAATTATGAGAGAACTGTTAAAATTATAGGTAGATATGTCTACTGGTCTCCCTTTTAAATTTATATTAAAACTGGCCTATATAGTGATTTTGTATAATATTTATAATAAGTAGTTATGAAATCTATGGCTTAGTTGTTAGCCACTTATAAAGATATTTAACAACTCTATATACATATGAGATTACTCATTATTACAAAGCCTTAGCATTGTTGTTTTATTACTTACCTAGCAAGTATATATATACCACTTTTTTATTTTTTAGCCTATTTATCAGTTATTCTAGATCCTTGCTTATTAATATATCAAAATGTCAATGAATAATGAATTACACTGAACTATTTTATTAAGGTGCCATTTCTTTATTTCAATAGTTTTGATATGGATATTACGCTCCATCATGCTTTAGTCAATTTTTTATACATATGTCAATAAAAGATGCTTTTGCTAAACAGCCACTATCTTTTTTCTCATAGCTTAGATTATTTCAGCTATATTCAATTTGATTCGGCATTAGGTGTGTCAGTTATGGTATCCCTGAATATTTTTTTCATAAAAGTGTTCATTGTACAGACACATGTTCATACTATTTTATCATGGTATAGAAGATTAATCAAAATTAGTTTTAAGCATATTGAATCACCTTACTATATAAATAACGTAATATATTGAAGTTAATGAGAACCTCTAAATATTTATCTACAAATATAATAAATATTGAAGTTAACAATAGTACTTTGGGTGTCTGTTATTTTCGAAATAGCTATCATGTTTCGATCTCGTCAAGCACGTGGTATAAGTTAACAATTTACTGCACAATTGAGTGTAAAATATTCTAAAACGCCAATTTCACGTTCCAAGTAAATATCTTTATTACTTAGATCCCTATCGCAGTTCTGGAGCTTCCAAAGCTAGAATCAAGATGTGTAATCTACCCGCCGTTATTGCAAAAAGTCGACGGTCAGTCAACAGGGCTTAAGCTCTTTGTATGCTTTTTCGACAGTATTCCACAATACGAAATAATCTTCAAAAAGTGACCCCAAAGTGCTCGGAATTAAGTTCGTGAATGTCGGCCATCGTAAAAAAATCCTTTAATTCTCCTATTTATTGTTGATATTTTTATGTACTAACTATACTAGCTACAGGCTGTTATTTTTAATACAAATAAATATATTTTTATAATTAAAAATTCAACAATTAATATATAACAAGTCTATCTTACTTATAACTGTTAAAAGCGGACACACCAGCTTAGTTATATTTTAATCAATTGTGATTTTTTACCAACAGTTTAATTCTAATTTCCACTTCAGAATATCATATATTGATATTCTAATGGAAATTAGATGGATTAGATTTATATGTACATAAGGCTGTCATGACATAGCAGCATAGCGTCGATTCGGTCAGAGAGAGAGCTCTATTCGTACACTTGGGAAAATTAGTTCTAATTATTTACTCACCAGTCATAAAACGCGGCGTTGTACTCCTCTTCTCACTAAATATATAGGGCGGAAATTGGAAACGGAATGTCTTAATACTTAACTTTTCTCTGCTTTCTCTGCTATATAAAATATAGAGCCAAACTAACAAAAATGTACACGATTAGATAAATACATCACCCTGTAACAAAACACAATGTGCGTGATGGGTGCCCACTCCATAGTGCCAGAGCAGCTTGTCCCATACTCTACATAAAGGGATGGACGCGCGTCCACACACCTGCGTTGCAAAAAAATATCTAGAACAAATAGTTAAAGCTAAGAATTTATCATACTTTTAGTAAAATGGTTACACTAATAATTCTATATAAAATTACAATTAATTCATTTATTATTATTTCAATATCTTTTACAATATTTTTTTTAATATATACCTAGCAATAAAATTATTTCGCTGTTTCATTTTTTGTATAATCTACATATAAATATAATAATCTAATTTTATTTCACATAAAAATTTAAAAAAATATTATTTAACTATATATGCTTACAGCTTTACTGTTTATTCATATTTAAATTTAAATACTTCGGTATTCTACTTTGAAGTGTAATTTATATAGATTTTTTATTATGGAGTATATGCGATAAAAAATAGGTATTATTTACACAAAAGAATGAATAAATATGATATAAAGATAGAAACGGCCTTCACGATCAACATAATAAATAACAATTTTAAATAACTATATATAAATAATACATAGAAATTGGAAAATTAAAAGATAGAAAAATTAGCTGCTGATTTTGACAGAACTATAGTTGATATATTGTCCTCCATATAAAACTTTAGTTGTACTCTTATTAAAACTTCAGGCAATAACTGGCAATTTTTTATTATTAATTTTAATTTGACATCTGTTGGAATTTACTTAGTTACTATTATATTTTTTCACAAATATAAAATGATTTAAGGAAACTAATTATAGATAATATTATTTTTCTATACTTTACATTATACACAGATAAAATATTAATAAAATAAATGACTTTTTGCCAGATCAATTAAACATTCTTTATGATTCTAGATAATTATGACTGACAGTATGAATAAATTTAGAAATACTTGAGTTAATACTTTATTGATTAAAGTATAAAAACTATTTAATTAGCTTAATCAAAATATATTGTTTTTTAAACAGACAGGTATTAATTACAACTATGTTGAAGACATTTATAATGTAAATATATATTTTATAAAACTTCTTTTTTTTATTTCATATATAGGTATAATTTTGGTTCAAAAGAACCAAAAATATATAACAAAAATGACTTACATATATTTTAAAACTATTATTATAAGCTGGAATAACACAAAATTAATTATACATTTTTTATAAAATATATTATTAAACAACGTTATAGAACTATATTATTAAACAACGTTATAGAACTAAATCATAAGTTAAAACAATATAGGTATAGCGCAAATTATAAAGTAACAAAAAAACAATAGATTGACGAAATCTAAAAGCGATATAACATGAACTAACGCAGGCTGGATCAATAGCGCACGCCGTTTCATCACGTCGATGGGAAAAAAGAGAAGAAAAAATACATAACTTTTTAGGGGCCGTCCCCCTGCGGTCCTCATCCCCCGCCCACGGCGAGGGGGAACCGACGGTCTTGAAAAAAAATGAACAAAATACTCATATACGCGCGAGCTCCGGCGCGTGCTTACAATGCCTCTATAAAATATCGTATCAAATTTATATAATGGGAAGTACCTTTGGCACGAGGAAGCAAAAAACTTTTGATTCATAACCATGAATGGAGCTTAGGGGAGATCGGCTACTCGCTATTTATTAATAACCGGTGGTTCGGAAATGAAACACCTACAACTTATGAGTATTTAAAGATCTCTTAAGAAATCTGTTACTGGAAATACTTAAAGGTTAACGGAAACCTTAAGAAAAATCAAGCGTCTATTTTTCTATTGAAAACTTTGTCAGATACGGCTTAGTTCGATACTTATTAGAAAAGCAGAAAGCTCTAGAAAATTGTATTTTGTTGTAAATGAGTAATCATATTTTTAAATAAAGATTGTACTGTATAGTTTTTATTTAAAATTGTTAAAAATTTTGTCTAATCATTGTATTTAATATGCGTTATTTAATCGTACTATTAACACCGCGAAACGTAAAAAAAGCTATTTTTTCCTAAAAAAATCATACTTTATATTATTTAATAATATTCTTGCTGTTTTAGATTTAAATCTATTTAGATAATATTTACAGGCCGTTGGCGTAGCGGCACAACTTGTGCCTGAAAACGTGACGATTTTGGCTCGGTTCTATCATTGGGCGAAAGAACCATTTTCATTTTCCTAGGTCTGGTGACAATATAAAACGCGGCGTTGAGTTCCACTACTAAACACGCAAATGTGCGGGACACTAGTACATATTTGCTATCCCTCTATATATCTACTACTTAGTTGTTTCTCTAACTAATTAACTGCTATAAGTATATACTACACAAACTAAAAATTATTTAATGTTGTATGAAATTAATTTTCTGAGTATTTTTTTCATTAATTTTATTATCTTTTGTTCGGTATGTTTAGTAGCTATCTATTGATTCCACATTTGCTTTGGCTGGCACCACCTCCGAGAATAGCCTATTTTAAATTGTACGACAAAAATTGTAAAAAAAAAATGAAGTAGGTATTATTGTATGTAATTATTATCAGATATTTCGTTTATTGTTTTATATTTTTTTTATTGCACAGTAAATTTTTTTCCGGTAAATCAATGTATATTTTTGGTGCTTTATATATTTTATGTTTTTTTACGTTAGTACGTTTGTAATTTAGTACAATTTTGAAATATATTTTTTTTGTTAAAATTTTAATTTTATTCTACTTTTTGAGTTTTGTTTACGTTTTTTCACGTATGAAAAATGTTGTTGTTGAATGTAGGCCACAATATCATCAAATAGATTCTGGTCTAGAAATATCATAACGTTCGTTACATTTATACAAATTTAAGTATATAAAACAAAAACTAAATTTTTATATACTTTGGCTAAATTCTAATATCCATTAAATAACACTTACCTATCTGGGACCAACCATAAGACAAGAAATAACATACAAAAATGCATGTAATATGCTCAAAAACTTTCTACATTTGAAATAGGTAAAAAGTAAAATATCCTAAGGTCCTATCTAGCTTAATATTTTAATACTATGCAAAAACAATTTTGTTCTTTTTTATTTTGGCTGTTTCCTAATGTTTTGTATACAAGATAATCGGGAAATGAATGAATTTGAAGTTGAACTAGTTACACCTTCCACCATGACATTTACATGAGGAATCCAAAGCACGACTTTTACATACTCTACCTCCGTCGGTCCGTCCGTTCGTCTGTCGTCCTTTACGTCCTTTAATATTTATATCTGTTGTGAATTAACACTATTATAATGTTACACATTATAATACCCATATTAATTATTAAATTTAATCTGTTGTTTTCTACTGTCATCAGCTTACAACGAGCATTTGTTTTTAAGAGAAGTTTTGTAAATTGTCTGAAATGTGAAGGTTTCTCTCGATTTTTCTGGGATACCATCAGATCGCATGTCACTAATATATATATATATATATATATATATATATATATATATATATATATATATATATATATATATATATATATATATATATATATATATATATATATATATATATATATATATATATATATATATATATAACATTTTAAAAACTTCGTAGTATTATTATTATATATACGATGCTATTACAGTTTAGTTTACCAATGGCCGGTGTCGAAAAATATTTATGGCATCTCGAAGTTTCTGATAGAATAATTGTTCATAGTTATTTTTAGCAATACAAAAACCTTTAGTAATAGAGGAAATACTTACTGTATTAATAATAACTACTTAATAATCATTGGAATTATTAAAATTTATTAATGGTTGATTCTTCTATTAGTTTGATTAATTTATTTTTCTTTCTGTATATAGCTTAATCATAATTTTATATATTTCTTTGATAGAATCATAATAGTCTTTTGATCCGATCCGATCCAAATTTCCTCAGAAATTAAAATAATATACTATCCCAAGTGGAAATTCAATCCAAAACCGTCGCGCTTAATGCTCCACTGACAGCCCATAGACAATTACTTAAATGACCTTAAATATATGAACTGGCACACAATGATGAATTATTTTAGTCGTGTGGCGTTAAAGAGTCAAAGTAAATATATAATATAAATCTAAGCTGTACCTACTAGTACAGGAAAACCAGCCGTTAACCAGAAGCACAGAACGGACAAGTTTTGAAGCACAGAACGGACAGAATTGACGCTCAACGGAAACTGACACATCACGATTACAAAGCGATCATCGCAACTTATAAAATACATTGTAATATAGAAAAAAATATCAACATCTGGCCATTGTCTCGGCAGCGGGGGAGTTTATAGAATGGAATAAATAAATAAATAACAAAATGTCTCCACCGCACGCGTCATTATTCAAGTACGATTGACAGCTACTTCCACGGGTAGCGGGGTAGCATAATAATACGCCTACTTACGACTCCTGAACTCGTGGTGCGTTAACGATTTTGATACTGTACGTTTTACAGATCACCAAGCACTTTGAAAGTTAAATTGTGTTGTATATTTAAATGTTGTTTATTTATAATTTTCACACTACATGCAAAATTGGATGAAATCTAAGGTCTAAGTCGACCCGTTTTCTCTGTTAAGAATTTGCTTGTGGAATTCAGATACTTTGGCTACACTGACACTAACACTGTAATATTTTAATATTAAACAGTATATTTTTAATATATAAAGAGTTATTTGTATAAGAATCGAACTCCTAACCATCCTAATTAAATTTAGACATTTTCCTGTTTCGCCATAAGTGTGTTATTTGGTAATATTTTTATCAAACAATGCATTCGTTTCTCAGGAAAGACCATTAGAAATAAAAATACATTATATCATATTTACAAGTAAATGAACTTTAATAAATAGAACAAATAAAAATAGTATAACGTGACATTGTATATACCGACAATGTGATAGCGACTATTTACTGTATTGGCGCCTCTTCAGATAATACAACTACTTTATAATTGCTTACGATTTCTTACTTAAATAAAGGCTGACGTATCTACAAAAGTAGCATAACAGTAAAACTGTTCTACTACCAAGTAACTGATGGAAAAACTCTGTGCTGAAATTATTTAATATAAAAATATGAAATCATTAAAAGAGGATCATTTGAAAGTCTAGGCGATCTAGATAATCTAAGTCAGTAAAAGTCAACTTGCAGTCTATTTCCATAATGCCTAAGTCTAAAGAGAGGTATGACGAGTTACCAATTTGATTTTCAGAACAATTAACAAATTTTGGTTTTAATATAGTAAATTTAGTTTTCATTGTACATTTCCAAGATTACATTATGTAAAAAGTAAGTATAATAACACCCTCTGTATTTATAGTTCAAAGCAAATATCAAAATCACCCAAATTCAATACCAATAAAGGACTAAAGTATTCTAAGACGTGTCGTATCTTTTTGAACAACGGTGGCGAATCGCAAACTTCATGAATAAATATAAATTCGATATTCTTTATAAATAAAATGTACGATAAAAAAGCGATTTATCAAAAACCTTTGCTCATTCAAACGAACGGTCTTTATAAAGTTTAAATAAACATCGATTTTAAGATGACGTACAAAATGGTGCGTGCTGAATTGTTAGTTTTTTTTTGCAGAGATGCATTTTAGTGGGACAAGAGTACTAATGAGTGGTGAACACCCACGTTACCATGACGTGCATTTTCCTACTTTATACTTTTAGTGAAAATGGTCATAGTTTATAAAAATGTAAAAAAATATGACTGTTGACACAGTTACTGACTGCCATATTTTTTGCTACATGGACATACATGGAGGAATAAGAAATGTTCTTAATTTACTTACACGGGAACAAATATGCCGAAAAAATGTTGCCGAAAAATACCTAAATAGTCCCAAAATTCGCATTCTCAGAAGTTAGAATTAACACTACAAAATCAAAATAATGGTGATTATTTTCAAAAGTTAATACTTACTATGGATAATTAAAAAAAAGCATGCAAAATGTTCCCCGCTATAAGCTAATTATTGTTTTCTTACAGTGGTGATTTTTAAATAATCGTCACCATTACTGCTAGTTTTTCGTTGTTTCATTAAAATAAAATAAAATTTTCTTTATTTCTAAAAATTTATACACGGATTGTTAGCGCAGAGATTTCCCAGTAAATAGTCAAAAGACAATTGTGTTGGGAATATCTAGCTGCTCCCAACCAAATATTGTTACATATTTTACAAAATAAACAATTAACATATATGTATGAGTGCTTGTATGATTGTATGTGCAGTAAGTGAACGTTACGAATTACATATTTCTACACAAAAGGCTCCCAACCTCCTCAAATGTGAGTTCTTTCAACCTTCTATCCAACGCAATCTTGCAGTTATGTAACGTCATAGGGTAAATGTTTAAATGCTTATTAATTTTATTGAACAAGAATGGAGATTGACACTCATACTGCCTTTTAGCAAAAGCAGTACGAACTAGGTGAGGACGCGCTACATGGTCATGTCGTCTTTTACTTAAAATATTTGAATTATACGCGAGCGTTTTATGATATTTTAGGATTAGGTTAAGTATATACAGCCGCCTAACTAATCACAAACTACTTACAACGTACAAACTGTCAGTTGGAAATCTGTAAGGCTTAAAGCACATAACCTTGATAAGAGATCGTTGGACACTTTCAAGTTCCATAAAGTGGGATTTATTAGCTCCTCCCCATACGGCAATGCAATATGCAATGACTGATTGCGCTAAAGAAATACAAATTTGAGCGCAAAGTTTCCTATTTAATACATATCGCAGTGTTTTAAATATCCAAATAAGATTACGCACCCTGCACATTAAGAATTCTAGATGTAACTGCCAACTCAATCTCTGATCAATTATAACCCCCAGATATTTGGTGCAATAAACTTTTTTTACTGAAGGACAGTTACAAGTCTGGCTATCCTGCAGTAAGCAATCGTGTATTTTTATTGCGAGAGTATATTTTGCATTTTAAATAAAAAAATATACAAAAATATATAACTAAATCTGTTACAGATAATATTGTGATGTGAAGTGTTATCATCATATTAGCCAGGAGACGTCCACTGCTGACAAAGACTTCCCTCATTGAAAAGCTAGGCCATCCTTATCCATCGGATTCCGGTCAATCTCGTCTTCTTATGTTCTCTTCCAGTACGATGTTACCACTACAGAACCTTTTTAATCCAAAGACTGCCTGTTTTGCAAGCTATACACCCACCCACTGTCACTTGACATTGCAAATCTAAAGGCAATGTCGATAAATTTGGTTTTTCTGTGGATTTCTTTCATCCTCCCCATTGACCTGTGGAAGACCTTGAGCCTTGGCCCACAGTAACCTGTCTATCAATGTGTCTTTCTGAATCGTACTTAGTTAACAGCTAGTCATGAATATTAAAAATGAAGATATTTAATTATTTTTAATATTCTTTATTGGACACCAATTTTTTTCTTCATCCTGTATATATTTTATTTTTATAACATTTTTTCCTATTTTTAAGATGTGACATGTGTATATGAATGACGTGTGTATATGAATGATTTTGTCACACTCATTTTTAAAAAACCCACAGTCACTTTTTACGTACATGTTTCCCAATGTATCTTATAAAATTTGATTTAATGGTGCCATGTAATAGAACCTACTAAAATAACGTCATTTTTTTAAAAGGTATAGACATTAATACTAAAATATCGTTGATAGTACTTTATACATTATCTATGTGTCATATATTATCTGAGATACAATGACAATTGAAATTGACATAACTTGATCCTTGCGGCTTGTCGTATCGTGACTTTCAAAAAACATAAACTACTAATTTATTTGCTAAACATTTATGTAAGTTGCAAGATATTTTACCAATAATCTATTTATTTACTTACTTTGTATATTTCGGATCAAGATACGTTATTTTAGTAATATTGTTTCGGTACATTGTTTTGGTGATTAATTCATAATTTCCTACTTTAACATTACTTGAATTAATAAATCTAGTTACAACTAGTGACATTTAATTAAAACTTGCAGTATTCTTCTATGTGCTTGTTATTTTTTCCAGTATAATGGCTGCTTCAGTAGTAGATACTTACTCTGATCCCAACATGAGCTGGATGAATGCGCCGCACAGCACAGGAACGTCTATCATGGCTTGTGAATTTGACGGTGGTGTTGTGATCGGTGCAGACTCCAGAACCACTACTGGAGCTTACATCGCTAATAGAGTGACTGATAAACTGACAAGAATAACTGATCACATATACTGTTGCCGATCTGGGTCTGCTGCTGATACACAGGCCATAGCGGATATTGTTACTTATCATCTTAGTAAGTATTTATTAAATTATTTAAAAAAAATTAGGTTTTTACCAATATCCATGTTATTTACACTTGTAAATCATTTGTTTATAATGATACGACTATTACTTTACTATAAGCATAGCATGCAGAATCCCTATAATATATTTTAAAAATATAATTAAATGAACATGTATAAAATAAATATATCTAAAATGAACAAACTAAAATGTTCCAATATGCTTTGCTATTTATATTCCAATTCCAGTATAAGAAAATTCTGTTTTTTTGCAAAATGACAAGATATTCATTTGACATTTTGTTTAAGATTTCCACAAGATGGAATTGGGAGAACAACCCCTAGTGCAAACGGCTGCAGCCATTTTCAGAGAACTGTGTTACAATTACCGTGACTCACTTGTTGCTGGTATTCTGGTTGCTGGTTGGGATAAGAAAAATGGAGGTATGTATAATTTTCTTTATTTACAATTTTTTTGTAAAATACCTCACTCAGTTAACTCTATAATAATATATTTTTGTGCTATTAAGGAAATTACCCTATATGTTTTGAAATGAAACTTAAAAATAAAATATAAATGGTTTGATCTTGTTTGTGCACACAAATTATTATTACAACTTTTTTTATATCTGCTGTCCCATTTTAATAAAATCACAATATTAATAAAAAAAACTAATTAATTCTTTTAGGACAAATATACTCTGTACCAATTGGAGGTATGGTCCAACGTCAAGCAGTTTCTATAGGAGGATCTGGTTCTTCCTATGTCTATGGTTATGTAGATGCTAATTTCAAGCCTAAAATGAGCAAGGAGGAGGCTAAAAAATTTGTAACTAACACTTTAACTTTGGCCATGTTAAGAGATGGATCTTCTGGTGGAGTTGTTCCGACTTGGAGTTATTACTGAAGCTGGTGTGGAAAGATCAGTGATTTTGGGTGATCAACTACCCAAGTTTTACGAGGGTTGATTTTTTAATGTAATAGTATGGTATTAATAAAAAAATTGTATTCATTTATTGTTTTGATTTTTTTTCTATATAGTATAAAATAAAAGGTAAACATAAAATAAATCAGTATTACATACATTTATTTATGTGAAACTATTAAATGCAAATTAATTACATCAACAATTGACAGTTCTGGAACTAAATAAAGTCGAGTTTAACTCTGAACAAATACAATAAATAGTTTTGTAATGTAAATAGGCTTTGAAGGTTGTTAACCATTTTCACTTCATGTGAATAGAATTTATAGGATTTCAGAAATAGTAACATTAGTATTAACTTAAATTATCACTACAATATTACATGGGTTCATAAAAATACTTCAGTATTAATTGTTAGCTATTATACACATTGTAATGGATCAGAAGGCAAATTTAAAATAATTTTCTAATACATTTATACATACATAAAACAAAATGTAACAATATCCCTAAATCTAAGTAATAATACCAAGTTCTTCCATAGTGTCAAGATCACGCATGAGCATTTGAATAGTTTGTTTTGTTCTTGGAAAGTAATCTGCGGTTTCATCATCTTCAAATGAAGGATCTTGTGACTCTAATTCTGAAAGAAAATAGTAATAGTAAATATTTTTTAAGGTGATTCAATTGTAATTGATGGGTGTAATTTTTTTTACTACTACATAGAAATCAATAGAAAGCACAGAACCATAGGAAACAATAGATTGGGTGATGGAAGCTTATACAATTATAATTACACAACTATAGTTACTTCGTGCATAATATAGTGTTGTGGTACTTCACCAGCACAAAAGAGAAACATTTTATTTTTAATGTAGCCACAATCACAGCTGCAGATATATATAACAGTATCATCGTATATGTACCCGCAATCTGCGCCTCGATGGAGTCGAGGCGGGCGTCTATGAGCGCCTGGCAGCGCTGCACGTGTCGCAGCAGGCGCTCGCGACACGCGCTGTTCTCTATGGCGGCCTCGGGCTGCGGCGCTGGCGGCGCGCGGGGCGCGTCCGGCTCTTTGGAAAATAATGTTGAAATTAGTATTCTTTATTTATAATATACCGTTGAGGACCGTCGTGGTGCAGAGGCGTAAGCGGTCTGCCTGTAACGCGACGGTCTGATGGTTTGATTCCTACTTGGAGAAGATGGATTAATTTATTTCAATCTTCTTCGCTCTGGAAAACTAGGCAAAGCGTGGCATTGAGTTCCACCACTCAACACGCAATGCTTCGAAAAAAGGCGGAAAGCAGGGACTAAGCAACCGAGTACTTAATACTAGGCTCGTTTGGTTCCTGCAGTTCCCTCTGCCTACTCTGCAATATGCAGTATAAAAGCGTGAAGCTAAAAATATAAAAACACAAAATATCATTCAAAACATAAAATTGAACAAACCTTGAACCGATTTAGCGAATCTTTCCAATTCCAATGTAGAAATAGGCAACTCTAAGGAAGTGCCACTCGGACTGGCCAAACCAGTGTTCAAGCCTAGTAGTCTATCTTGATCCGTATCTTCCGTTAAAGGCATTCTTACATCTAAATGAGCATCTTTTATATCTTCAGGTTTCACTGGCAAGTTTTCTTTACCTATTAAATATATATGTATTTATATTTAAAGTATGCATTAAATTATATTGATATATGAATGACAGGATCAATACTTGTACAGTATGTATCTAACAAAGGCTATACAGAAAACACTACTTAAGAATTCTCAATAGTTGAGGCACACGATTATTTTTACCATTTTACAATATTTGTATGTTATAGTTATGATTAAATACAAATAACCTAAAGATACTACAAAAATATAAAATGATGTCAATCTGTCATTTTTCATTGAAAAATAACTAAAAGAGAAAGAGATATATCTCTTTCCCGCTCTGACTGGTTAGTATACGCTTGCGTCATACTCGACAAATGGCATTTTATTTTTTATTTTTTTTTGACAAAATCATTCTTTATTTGTGAAAATATTACTTGTTTTATAATTTTACCAAGTTTATAAATATAAAAGCTAATTAATACAATGCTTTAAATTAAGGTCGCAAGTACATCCACACTCTGTATATACAACTGTTTTTTATATTTTATTTTTTATTAACACATATGACTGATGTAATCTATATATTTACCTATATTATTAATAATAATGTTGAGATCAGAATAATCAGAGTTGAGTCTTTCTTGAGTGTATGTCACTTCTGCATTCTCCCAGTCTTTAGCCCAGAGGTAAAGCTTTGGGTGGTCTTTTTTACTGTAATAAAACATAATGTAAGATAAGCAAGTGCTTATTACATTTAATACAATAAAACATCTTAATATTATTACTATTGAAGAAAATAATATAAAAAAATATTTGCAACTTATTATTTACAAAATTAAACTATGTAAAACTTTTTATATCAAAAAAATAAAGGAACACAAAAAAAAAAATAAACACAACGCAACGCTTTTCTATAATATTCAAACTTTTATATTACAAAATCTTAAAAAAAAACAAGTTTAGTACTCACGTAGCTACATAATATTTCACTCTCAAGGCGTGCAAAGCATCTTGAATCCTCAGCAAGTTCCCTGAGAGCTCATGCGACCGACGTAGTGGATCGCAGGGCTTCGCTCCCGGCAGTAGGCCTTCGTAAAGCCTGTCTTGGTCGTGAAGGAAACGCTTGGAACGCCGCCCTCGACGAGGGTTTAGGCATATACTGCAAGTGTATTTTTCTGGCACCTGGTTAAACATATTTAATTTTGTTAAATAAAGCATAGTATTTATCAAATACCTATATAGAATTCATATTAATAATAATTCAATCTTATATCCAACATTGTTACTTTTTAAAAATAAAACTTAAACGGATTACTCGTCTAAATTGACATTCTTTGGAAACCCGACCAATTCTTTGGTCACGTGACTCGTGAAGAAATGTCAATATAAGCGAATAATCCGTTTAAATTGTTCTATTTAAAATGTATAAAAATCGCAAAAACCAATGATATTACACTACTTGTTCATATACCTCGGCCTCGCGGTGTATGTTGTGGCAGGCGGCGTGCTGCCAGCACAGGCACAGCTCGCACTGCACCATGAGGCCGTCCTCCTCGCGGAACCCGCAGTGGCAGTTGATGATCTCCTCGCGCTTCATGTGCTCCAGCTTGATGCGTTCTCCCGCTGTGGATAGTAATAATTTTTTTAGCTTCACGTTTTATCCCGCACATGGCAGGGTAGGTAGATGGAACTGCATGGACAATAGGAAACTAGTGTTAAGACACTCCGTTGCTTAGTCCCTGCTTTCTCCGTCCCCGCTTTCCGCCGTTTTCGAGGCATTGCATGTTGAGTGGCGGAACTCAATGCCGCGCTTTGCCTAGTTTCCAGAGCAAAGAAAATGGAAATAGAAAAACCCAATTGGGAAGCGAACCCCCAAATCGTCGCGTTTACAGGTAGACGCTAGGCCTGTGCGGCACGACAGTTAAATGTTAATATTTTAATTCTTTTTTTTTCGTTTTTAGCCTCACACTGTATTCTGCATATAGCAGATTTACAGCTGGAATCTAGCTTTAAAATTCTATGAAAATATAATAATAATAAAATAAATTATGAAGCTATGAAAATATAAAACAATAAAAGACAGGTTCACCAACTGCTAATAAAGTCACTGATAAAAAATATGTGTATGTATATCTAACAGATTGAAAAACTTTTGGCTTCACAAGTCTCAGATAAAAATATCTAGCAGATAAAGACCTGTTAGATTACTATCTAAAACTCTATATATAACCATTAAAATTGATACTAAGTCTCCGTTACTTACTTTCAGTATACATATACATGTTAGAATCCTTTTGTTCCTCATTTGATTCATACACTGGTAGATTAGTTTTATCCATTGTTTTAGAATCCGGTGTACCTGAACCTGGAAAGCTTGATCTAGTTTCCACATCAGAATTCATTGTGAACCACTCATCTTCCTCACTTAGTGGCTTCCTGGTTATTGATAAGCACCTACGTTTCTTATCACTTATCACTTTCTTCTTATCATCTAAAGGTTTTCTCACTGTGTGGGAAGATATTTCCATTTCAAAGTCCATTGAAGTATCTTGTTCGATTTCCGTTTCCATTGCTATATCCATGTTCATAGGTTCTTCAACTGTTTCTTGTAGTTCGGGCTCTATCCTTCTGACGGGCAATAGAACTTTGGGTCGTTTCACGGGTTTATTCACTAATGCTTGTCGTAATTTGGGTGAATCTTGAGGTCTAGGTTCAGGTTTTGGAACCACTGTATCTATTTGTAGTTCTACAACCGGTTCCTTTAGTTCTGGTTTCGGTTCCTCAATCTTCTTGGGTGGTCGCGGTATTTTAACTTTAATTATCTTAGATTCCGGTTCATAGCGTGGTTTCTGTTCCAAATCAGTTGGTTTTGTCCTTTCTTGTGCTAGGTCTAATACTTTCGGTGTAGCTCCTAGCATTTCTCTTAGTTCCCGGTGATAGTGCTTTATATGCATTTGTAATAGGGTGTTATTTCGAAAGTTTTTAAAGCAACCATCAGCTGGGCATCGCAGAAGGTTCTCGATGATTTGGACTTTCAAAGACCCAACGTATACTGAAAAAGAAAAAAAATAACATTACAATTTTGTATTTATTATGAAATTAAAAAAAAATATGTTACTAATAGGTATTTTATTTAATATTGGTAATATTTAATACTACTACTGTTTGATATTATTTACCGTAGCCATCTTCTAAAGCTGGATTTTCATTCGGCATATCTGCATATGTATCTATAGGATCCATATAATCTTGACTAGGACCAGGCGCCTCACTCAGAGCAAACAGCTATAATAGAAACAATATTTGAATTAATATTTTAAAAAATAATGTCATAAAAATATTAAGAAATGTCTTTACTACAATCAGAGCTATGTAGCAATAAAACCGGTCAAGTGCGAGTTGAACTCGCGTGGAAAGAGTTCCGTACACAATATAGGGAAATATTTCCACTGAAAACGTTTTTTCCCTAAAAATATTTTTTATCGAATTTACCATTTTATTTTCAATTTATGAAATCCTTATAGGTTTTCCTGTAATCTACAAGCCATAAACTATATTCAGTAATTTTTTTAAATTTTCCGGCCAAGTAGTTTCGGAGATTAGGGGAGGGGAATGGTCAATTTTCGGCTTTTTTCATGAATATCATCGAAACTATTTATTTTAAAAAATTAATTTTTTTTTTTAATTACTTAATTTATCCCCCGAAAATTACCCTTATTTCAAAAAAATATTTTTTACGTTACACATCTGTGTTCGGGTCAGGGCATTACACCATCCTGCCAAATTTCACCTGATTCGGTCTAGTAGATTCAGGGAAAATTGGCTGTGACAGACGGACGTACAGGAACACGAGTGATTCTATAAGGGTTCCGTTTTTTTATTTTTGTACGGAACCCTAAAAATAACCCTGGTTTTTATTCTTATAATAATAATAAAACATATATTACAATCCTGTTTTATACAAATCACAATTGTTGTTACAAGCACAATGTAATAACTTCTCCTTAAAATATCAATAAAACAAAAATCAACATTATTCAAACGCTCACGTTCGCCATTTTCTTTCTCTTTCTCTTTTCCTTTCTCTCTTTCCTCTCCTCTTTCCTCTTTTTGCTAGAAGAAGGTTTCCCGCCAACAACCCATCCCATGCGCCGCGCCAACTTTAGATGCACACCAAAGTCCAATAAAGCAGATTCGTATGGCTTTAAACTCTCATCTTTATTGTGTTCTAGAAAATTCCGCATGTCCGTCTTGGTATGAAATCGGCGATTATCTGGACTAAAATAGACGATTTTTTTCTTAAGCTTTGGTTGAACGACATAAATGTAAGTCGACGACATAAATGTAAGTCAACTGCTCTAAATCGAGTGTAAACGTACACTACTAAAGAGCTAGAAATATCCTTCAAATGACTACTATGCGCTTAACTTAGGTGTATGATTGGATCTACTCAGCCCAACAGAAGACTAGCCTCCTGAGAATATCATTATCACTGAATATCAGGTATAATCATATGAATCGGTAGTAATAATCCTTAACTCGTATAAAGCGCCTTATATGTCAGTATATTTCGCGCTGTCATGACATATATACTGCTCTGACGCAGAAGAAAACGCTATCGGTCAATACATTCGTCCGATTTAATGAAACACAATATAAAAATGGCAATTTCCTTTAGAAATGAAAGGCAAGAGAAGGAAAATTAGCGCCCCAGCTGGAAGGATATCATACGAAGACGAGATCAACAACAACTGTCTCCATATCAGACAAACACAACTTACTATGACCGATATTATTTAAAATTTTACCCAAAACAAATATCAAAATTGACGAAAAATTAAAAAAAAAGAGACGGAGAACCAAAGTCTGGTATAAGAAAAACTAAAAAAAATAACTGTTTGAAAATGAAAAGCTCCTTTCAGGTGATAAATTTTTGAAAGTCATTCTCAGTCAGGAACTTGTTACTTAACGGGATTTATTGTATGGAATAGTGATGGCAATTTAGCGTAATGACTCCATCTATCAATAGGTACCCACGACACAGGAATACCTAGTGTGGGTACAATGTTGGTCATTGTATAATGTTGTTTTTTGTTAATAAACATTTTTTCATTTTCATTTTTTTTTTTCATCTATAATCTATCATAATGTTATCCTACTTACTTTTTAAATAACAGCTGTGCTAAAATGTTCAAATATCCTGCATACAGTAGTGACAACCGACATTTATCATTTAAAAATCAGTTGAAAGTGAGACAATCCTATTAATATAGCGCTCTTGGCTACTTTATTCCAGCGTATTAAAAATTTCCAGAAGAAATATGAAAATACATTTTAGATTATTGGTTTTACTATAAGTAATTTTGAAAGTTACTATCAAATATTGTTAAATAAATAGTTCTACTGCAAAAATTATCTAGTGCCGTAACATATACATACCCAATTAAAGCGACATCCCATTTCCCGGCAGACTGTCCCATACTTCTACGCACCATAAGTTTGGCCCATCCTGGAGGTAATCTTTTATCTTCAACCTGAAGTTTAAATATCAAAAAATATATAGAATATACCAATAAAATACACGAATTTAGTTTTTTGGCCTTTTTGAATTAAACTATAAATCAGTAAACCTCAAATTTATATATTAAAAACAAAATAGTTTAAGACCTGAAATTTCCTCTGCCTACCCTGCCATGTGCATGAAGACATCAAAAAATCATAAATCATAGTTTAACATAAAACAAATCACCTGCACACTCCGTCTCGGCATAACTTGACTACCATCTTTAGTGTCCACCTCAATATCCGTGACCGTCCCGACGGGCTGTCCGTCCACCCACTTACAACACCACTCTCCAGGCAAAAGAAAACTTTCTGGCATCTCTTTGGGCCTTCCCATCGACAACTCCTCAGTCTTCAACAGCATTTCTTTCCTCATCTCTTCCATTTGCTTCTTCATTTCAGCTAATTCACTTTTAACCTTATCCACTTGCTTCTTCACCTTCTTCTCCTGTAACAATCTCAATTTTTTATTCTTTCTAATTTTCACTACTTTTTTCTTTTCTGGCTCTGGAGCTATGTCTTCTGGAACGGGATCACATTTGATTTGCTCTAATTTTATTATCAATTCTGGTTTTGGCGAGTTGACTTTTTCCATTTTGTTTATACCATCTTCTAATTTTGTAATAACTTCTTTCATTTTTTCTATAACTTCTTTTTTACTCTCGTCAGGTTTTTCAAATTGTTCCAACCTCATTTCTTCTTCAATAACCTAGATTTGAACTTGTCTATTAAATTTTTGCACATTACAAATATGTTACGGGAGTTTTTTTTAATAAATCATGCTATTTATTTAACTTTATTAATGTTTATTTATAATATTTTAGTATGAAATTGTAAAGACACATACATGCGACACTTAAGAAACATTGATTTTATAAAATTTAATTTACATACAGATTGAAATAAGATAAATAAAACAATTAAATCATATCTAAAAAATGTCACAAATTATAACATCAACAAAAACTGACAACATAAAATAATAGAAAAATATTGAGTTTTTGGTTAATATACAATATTAAATTACTTACAGGTTCTTTGCCAATGTCAATACCCAAATCACTAGGCTCCAATAAGTCAGTATTTTCAGATACCGATTGATTTTCTTCTTTTTCAACACTTTTTGCTATTTCCATCTTCTCGTGTTCTACCTTTACAATTTCATCTTTTTCTTCATTTTCTTTTTTAACTTCAGCGATTTCTTTAGTCTTCTTGTTGCACATCGGACATTTTTGGTGAATCAACATCTTTAGCTACAGTACCGATTATTGACGCTACAGCATCTGAGACAATTTTTTTAGTTTTAGATATATGCTCTCAGAGCAAATCTGAATTAACTAAATATTCAACATATCTTTTCCTTATACCAATTGTTTGTGATTTAGAGTCAAGATATGAAAATATGATATAGTAAAAATATTATTTATTTTGAATATAAACGAATTTAAGGTTTAAATTATATTTTCCAAAACATATTAAAAAAAACTACAAATCTTACCAGGGACTTCCATCTTAATATCACTTTTAACATCTACTGGCCTATGATTCTTCTTAAATACTTTAGTCTTCTTTTCTCCCATCTTCTCTTTATCAACTGATTTATCTCTTCTCTGTTTCTTTTGTCCAATATTAAAGATC
Source organism: Dione vanillae (assembly GCA_037178615.1). NCBI lineage: Eukaryota > Metazoa > Arthropoda > Insecta > Lepidoptera > Nymphalidae > Dione > Dione vanillae. Next base: position 195,881 of record JAZFAU010000028.1, read on the forward strand.
TCTTTAATATTTAATTTCCTTTTCATCTCGCGCCTTTCACTTTTGGACCCTAAATAGTCTCTAGTGGGATCAAATAGGTGTGTATGGTATACAGGTGGTGTGGGGTTCACACTTGTGCTGGGTCCAGCTTCAACTAGAGTAGGGGAAGGGGTGGATGGAGTCGGAGACATTGATGTATCTATTGACAACTCATGTTTTGCATCTTTTAATTTGTACAATCTTGAAGTGCTACACTTCCATTGAAAGCCGTCGTCGAATATAATTTCATAATGTCCTGAAATATAAATAAAATTACAGCCATTAATAAGCTCAACTATATATCGAGAATATTTAATTAAAAAAATAAATTTTTATATATATTTATTTTAATATTTTGTTAGGTTGCAAGTAATGCTATTTAAATGGGTAAGTTAAAAGGATATTTGGAAAAATATTTTTATCACTTAAATAATAAAATATATTCCAACAAATAAAAATGCTTATAATATATGTAATATTAAACTCACCATTGCCCATATCGTTACTAATAGTGGCAACAAATCGTCTATTATCCCTCCACCGAGCTAGGCACCTCTCTCCCACTACAAATTTCAATTTAATTTTTTCCTCCAGTTTTTCTTCCTTCATTTCAGTTACTTCTGAAGTGGACGGCTGAGGTGTTATCGGTCTGGATGTTCTCGTGTATGGTCGCAATCTAGGACTATTTACGCTTATCCATTCGTCATGTCTGAAAAATATCGAGTAATAAAGACGTTGCTTAGTAACTCTTTATACCGCACATAGTAGAGTAGGCAGGGGGAACCGCAGGAACCTTGGGAACCCAATTTTAAAATAGACTGTTCCCTACTTTTCGCCTCCTTCCCCGAGTGGGAATCGAATCAACAAGCCGCGTTTACCGGCCACTGCGCCTATAAGCTACGACGGTCTTCTAACACCCTCTTAAGAAGATTAAGATTACAACTAAATAATTACTTTAATAAAATGTGATCAAAGTTTGCTTTATCGAAAACTACTATTACATTGTATATGCAATTTATTATCCACTTATTAGTGTTGTCATAACGACGGGATATACCTGTTGTTGTCAATAACAACAGCTTTGTGATACATGAAAAGAGAGTTAAAACATTTCTACAGACGTAAGTAATAAAAGGCTATGGCAGCGAAGTGGCATAAAGTCGTGCTGTAAATGAGGAAGAGGGATTGAACCCACACCATATAAGTGCCTCATTAGGTTACATTAGATACACAACAATAATTTGCTCAAAAGCTGTAAATGTAAAATCTCAAATTTTATCTGCAAGATAAATTATAAAAATAAAAGAAAATGTAAATAAAGTCATGGTCATGGTCATGTAAATAAAGTCAAGGATCATTAAAACCTTATATGTGGATTTTGGTCAAAAAGCTCATTGTTTCATAATGTTCAATTCAAGCTTTTTTGTTGTATATAGGCAATATATGTTCTTATTTCATCAAAATATTTTCATAAACAGATAAAATTATTTTCATGCTTTCCTGGTGCCATATTAAATTAATAAACCAGCTAAAGGTTCCTCTATCACTAGATCTTTTGACATCCAATACATATCTTTCACCTCTGTTAAAATACATACATCACATTCACTTGTTATTATCTCTCCTATTGACTTTAAACCGACATTCCATCAGGTTCAATCACACTAATTTCATTCCCTCATTTACTACTTAGCCTTAGTACATTTCTGACACTTTTCCAAAACTTGTTTCCTACTCTCTAATTTTTCCTCTAGTTAGCCTAGTAAAGCTGGTTATATTGTAGTATATGCCAGTTACAAGAATATTGTTTGTATATCTAGTTTCTAAAGCAAATCCAAAGCCACCTTGACTATATTGTATTCAAAAATGAAGATAAGAAAAACACACCTACATCTCCTTTATATTATTCCATGGAGGTATCTCCATATTTCATTCACGTAATAAATATAATATAAACAATCAAAATGAATAATTATTGAATTTTATTTCATATCAAAAAATATTAATATTGAATATTATTATTATAATAATAAAAATATATAAAGAATGAGCTTAGCCTATAAAGTTAATTTATTCAGCAGATATAAAACATTTTAGTGTTTCTATTATTTGAAACATGATTATTTTTAGTAGAATTCTTGTTATATGATAGATAATTATTATCTACTATTTATTTCTTTATGTATTAAATACTACAAAACATAATCCAATAGGATTTATGTTGTAAGACACTTTATCTGCTAATTACTTTTATTAATAATTATTGTCAAAAGCTTTCTTAAAAGGACAAATAAATATCTGCAGAAACAACACAAAAATAAATAAATATTTTAATAAACTAGACTTACAATGTATCAATTAAGTAATTTGCTGTTTTCTATATAATATATTTGACAGTCAATGTCAAAACAACTTTTTTTAGGTAAAAATAAGATTTTATATCATAACAGCTGCCAGTTACTAAATAATATGAAAGTAGATAAACATATTTAATTTATTGAACTGGAATAACTAATCTAATAAATAAGACCATTCAGCAAGTACTTCATTATTATAAACAAATAATATTGTACTATAATGTTCATGTTGTATTAAATATACTTACTTGTTATAAACATTATCATAATGCACCAATACTTCCATCTCGTCATAATCCACTTCAATAATCTCAGCTGCATACCAGAATTCACTGAAATCTTTTGCTTCTACTTTTGATCCCACAGTCAGTGCCATAGTATTGCTACTCGAACTAGAAGAACCTGAATAAATATATTAAAAGTTTCTTAAAGAAATTTAAATTATATAATACTTAAAATATACACATATATAATGAAACATACAAAAATATACCTTTTTCTCTAGGATTTAAGCATTGTTTAGGTAAATTTTTAATATTGGCATTTGCTATTTTGGCTTCCGATTCACTTAGAATCATATCAATGACGCTGGTTGCTATTATAACAGGGTTCTCCCTGTTCAATGACCTCTATTGTTTTTGTGTTTTTTATGTCACTGGTATCTTCTAATTTTTCTAATATTTTTTCATTATTCTTTGCTTTTTCTAACTCTTGTATTTCTTTCTCCTGTTCCTCAATACATCTCCTTATAGCTTCTAAATTCTCTTCCTCTGATTCTCTACTGCTTGTGGATGTGTCATGAATCTCTTTAGCTTCATCTGCTATTATGGACTCCATTTTTTTACTAGAACTGCTTTTTTTATTCCAATCAAATATAGATGGCACAGCATCTGGAAGTATTATATATTATGCCCTTTTATTTGTCAAATATTTTAAATGAGACATGCATAAAAAATGTGTAGAATTGAGTGTGCCAAACTACACAAAACCAATAAGGCATTACTAGATAAGAAATTCTAATAAGAAAAAATAAGAAATAATGGGACTAAAATAAAATTAAATAACCAATAAAAAATATTGCATTCCAGGACAGTGTTTTGAAAATTTATCAAATTATAGGAAATTGAATACTAAAGTAAAGTGTAGGAAACAAATAAGATTTGAATAAAAAATAATAACAAGATTTTAGCAGGAAATGAAATGAAATTTTGAACTACTGCTACACATATAAGTACCTGACTTCAACATATATTTCGAGTCTTGATAAGATCGGAAATCACTTTTACAAAAGTGGCGTGAGCACACATAAGTACAAGAATCTATATTAATGTGCACATGTGTAGCAGACACCCACGATTCACGTAATGTTGTGTCTTTAGGGAATTTGTGATACGTTACACCAATATCTTCTAATCTTGTTGAAGAAGAATTACAGTTTTCTACGCAACATCTTTTTACTGCCATCCTATTTTCACAAAAATTGTTAATTCTAATTGCGTAACACTAACTACTACTTATAATGAATAGTGTCTGTTTCTTTAATATAGATTTACTTCATTGTTTATATGTATGATTTATAGATGAAATTTATAAATTAACCAGTTGTTTTACTTACCTATATTTTAAATAATTTTAATAGAAATTATGCATCATGAGTCGTGCAATTATTGTGCCGATTCCAAACTACACTAAAAGCGTTTTCATTAAAAAGTTATAACTTTTCTTTCTCACGACCACAAAAGTTATTATTTCAATATTGTACTAATGGTGAATTGATGGTAAAATTCGAGTAACAAAATACTTTAGACTAATTTATTTATTTCAATTTTGAGGAGATAAACACAATACACAACTTACTAAAATATTCATTGCTTACCACAGATAAGGATATGACTATAGAGTATTTACTATTGAGACTGTAGAGTAAAAAAAGAAAATTACACAAATATTTACACTTAATCTTATTTATCCCAATAAATCTGGTAAATTGTTAAGTAATAAATAATAAGTTTAATAAAAACACTAACATGAGTCATATGAGTCTTTTTCTTTTTAAGTTTTAAGTTACTTTTTTACTACTACTTAAAAACTATTTTATTAAGTTACTAAACTTATATGACACGTATGTTAAGTTAATTCTATTTAATTCTTTAGTTTGTAGAACTTCCAGCATTAAAATAAATCTGTTCCAGCATTTAAATATAATCTGTCGCGAATGGTTATGAGTTGTGACGTTTAAACAAAAAGTTAACATAGAAAGTGAATGAAATTGTCGTTCGTAGTAACAATATAAATTTGTTTATATTTGTTGTAATATAAATGTAAATGAAAAATGGATCTCGCAAAATCTTTATTTAGCTCACGAGATCATGTGGGATATGTGGGACGTGAAGAACATGAACGCAAAATCAGTGCAGCGTTAGCAGATGATGACCCAGAAGATATAATCGATGCCATTCGTGGAATGAATGTCGCTGATGAATTGCTACCAGCGCCAGGAGGTCCTTTCTCCGCGTTAACTCCAAGTATGGTTCCTCAAGATATCATGGCAAAATTAGCGCAGCCAGAATCAGAAGGTCACGGCGGTGGGTTACCAGATTACAGATTCGATGAATTTGGTTTTTGTGTAGACGAAGAAGATGGCCCTGAACAAAGTTCTAACAAATTATTAGCCGATGTCTTTGTTGAGGATGACCAACATCGTCTTCAATGGGAATTTTACAGCAAAGAAATAAGTTTTTCAGAAAGTGAAAATAAGTTACAGAAAACTGATAAATTACAGAAAATGGTTAAAGATGGAGTACCGCATTCTTTACGACCCCAAGTATGGATGAATTTGTGTGGTGCAAATAAAAAAAGAGTATCAACTGAAATTACTTATCATGAGATTGTTAGGGCCTCAAGTGATGATGGATTAGTGACAAGTAAACAAATTGAGAAAGACTTAGTACAAATTTTGCCTAATAATGTTTGTTTTTCACATCCCACAAGTACAGGAGTTCCTAGGCTTCGTAGGATACTTCGAGCTTTAGCTTGGTTGTATCCTGATATTGGTTATTGTCAAGGAACAGGTATGATTGCTGCATCTCTTTTACTGCTCATGGAAGAAGAGGAAGCTTTTTGGATAATGTGCACAACTGTTGAAGATTTATTGCCAGCATCATACTATTCATCAACCTTAATTGGCATACAAGCAGACCAAAAGGTTCTAAGAAGCCTAATCTCGACATACTTACCAGGAATTGACCAAGTACTAAATGCTCATGATATTGAACTCTCCCTTATCACTATGCATTGGTTTTTAACTTTGTATGCAAATGTTGTTCACATGAAAATTTTATTGAGAATTTGGGATTTATTTTTCCTAGATGGTTCTATAATACTTTTTAAAGTAACCTTGGCAATGTTAAAAATTAAAGAAAACAGATTTAATGAAATATCAAATTCTGCCCAAATTTTTAATGCATTATCTGATATTCCTGGAGAAATTGATGATGTTGATCTCCTAATTAAAACCATTGATGAAGTATGTGGAGAAACACTAAGTCCAGCATTGATTGAAACCCACCGTAGAAGACACTTGGCTTACCTAATGGCTGACCAAGGTGCTTTGGTAGGAAATCCAAATGCAGTTCCCAACCTTCCTAAGCAACAGCTACAAAGGCGTCAAATTAAGAAAAACAAATCAGTAATTCAAACTATTCTTTTTGGTGATGACAGCAACAATGAGGATGCAGTTTCAAAGAATGTAAAACAAACTGAAATACTTGTTGATTTAAGAGAGGCAATATTGCAAGTTGCTCGGCATTTTCTTGCACTAGAACCACAATTGGCATCTGAGGTGCAACTGACAGCTGATTATGGCATGCAAAGTCATGCAGCTGATAGGGAGAGATATGTAAATGTGTCTAAAAGTAAGAGAAGGCGAGCTAAGGCATTGCTTGATTTTGAGAGAAGAGATGGAGATGAACTGGGTTTTAGAAAAAATGATGTAATAGAAGTTATTAGCTCCAGAGATGAACATTGTTGGATTGGTGAATTAAATGGTTTAAGAGGCTGGTTTCCTGCAAGATTTGTAAAACTATTAGATGAAAAAGGTGTTAAATATAGTAGAGCAGGTGATGATTCAGTAACTGAAAAGGCTGCTCATCTAGTCAGAGGTGTTTTGGCCCCAGCCTTTAAGAGAGTTTTATTGCATGGTATTAAGAAACCTAGTTTCTTAGATGGTCCCTGTCACCCTTGGTTATTTATAGAAGAAGCATCATCAAGGGAAGTCGAAAAAGATTTCAATTCTGTGTACAGCCGCTTAGTTTTGTGTAAAACATACAGATTAGATGAAGATGGCAAAGTTCTTACACCAGAAGAATTATTGTACAGATGTGTACAAGCAATCAACCTCTCTCATGACAATGCTCATGCTCAAATGGATGTAAAGTTACGAACTCTTATTTGTATGGGATTGAATGAGGAAGCATTGCATTTGTGGTTGGAGGTTCTATGTTCCTGTGTGGATGTAGTACAGAAATGGTATCATCCTTGGTCTTTTATTAATTCACCTGGCTGGGTTCAGATCAAATGTGAACTCAGAATATTGTCACAGTTTGGCTTCAACCTGAACCCTGAATGGGAGCTGCCACTTAAAAAGGACACACAAAACCAACCACTCAAAGAGGGTGTCAGGGATATGCTGGTGAAGCATCATCTATTTTCTTGGGACCTGTAGGATTCAAAAGGGCCTTAGCACTTACATATTTATGTACCTCAACACTTACTAAAGACAAAGCTAAAAACATATTTATATTTGTAAATTATAACTATTTGCACTCCAAAGAATATGTACTTATTAACTGTTTTGCATAATTTTGTAGTTTAATAACTAATATTCATGACTAAAAAATGACAATTATAATAAATATTAAATATATCAACATAATTCAACTTTTTGCCTTTATATGTGATAAATAAGTTATTCTGTTGAGTCATATAAAATTAAAGTTTTATTAACCATAAGTTTAATTTGATGTAATACTTGTACATAGTGTATTTATTATTTATAATAATTTATCATGTAACTCTGCCTTAACTTTGTAAGCATTCCTATTTTATTAGTTTTTATGTTAAAATGTGAATGTTGTTTTAAATAAATAAAAAATTATCTCATGATCTCTTACATATTTTTTCATTTCCATAGGTATATTATTTTATGTTTATTTCAGACTACTGTCGATATTGCTTAACTGAGAATGCATTTACTTAGTCCCGTTCCAATTTTGTTTCAGTTGAAAAAGCAAATTTAGCAATTTATATTTTAATCTAATAGTTTGTAAAAATAATTATTTTTTCCTTTACTTTACTTTTCAATACCAGTAATGTTTAAATCAAATATGATTTCCAGGAACAAGTATAAATTTTATAAAGCTGACTATAATAGGATTGTTGATGAACTTAGTGATATTTCCTGGATTGATGAATTTAGTAATAGTAGTAATTAGTGTCAAAATGTCGATGAAAAAATTTTATACGATAATCAGACAGGTTATAACGAAACACGTACCTATGAAGACACTAAAAAACAGATCATACCCTGTCTGGTTTTCTCCTCAACTAATCAAATTATTGAAATTAAAACATAAATATCATATAAAAGTTAAAGTATATTCTAATCCATTAGATATTCTGGAATTTCAATATCTACGTAAAGATTGTGACAAACTAATCTCTATCTGTTATCAAAATTATATTAACGAAATTGAATTTGAATTAGGCAAGCATCCAAAATATTTTAGGACACATTTAAAAAATATCCGTAAATCTAATAGTACGCATCCTCCTGTCATAACTCTCGGAGATAACGTGGCCAACCAAGCTGAAACCATATTTAATCTGTTTGCAAAACTTTTTTCCTCCGTATATGAAAAAGATAATTTTGATACTACTCATTCTATTGACATCTGCAGTAGTCTTAATGAAATCAATCACTTTGAATTTACTCATGATAAGGTCGTTAAAAAATTAAAAAAACTTGACCTAAACAACCCTTGTTTAGGTCAAGTCTGTTTAATTTGCAGGACCTGATAACATTCCTCCTATATTCTTAAACACATGTGCTGAACCGTTTTCCCTACCATTAACAATAATTTACAACAAATCGTTAAAAGACGGGTGTTTTCCTGATATGTGAAAATTGTGTAGAATTATCCCTATCTATAAATCCGGTAAGAGACAACTGATAAGCAACTATCGTCTCATTTCAATAATATCTACAATGGCAAAAGTTTTTGTGGTTTATCCTTATATTTAGAACCATGTTAAATACTCATTAAGCGAAAAACAACATGGATTTATAGTAAAGAGATCAACGAGTACGAACTTACTAACATATGTAACAGATATTGTTGAGAATGTTGATCATGGCCATCAAGTAGATGCTATCTATACAGATTTTTTTAATGCATTTGATAAGGTTAACCACGCTCTACTTTTAAAAAAGCTGTCAGCATATGGAAAAACGAATCCGTTAATAAACTGGTACAAATCATATCTCTTGGGTCGATCTTCTATTGTGGTACTAGATGGATATCAATCTAACACTTTTGCTAATCATTCTGGTGTCCCTCAGGGATCCAAATTGGGTCCCTTGTTTTTCAATATTTTCATAAACGACATAGTGAATATATTCTATAATAGTAACATGAGTTTATTCGCAAATGACTTGATGCGATAACGGACGTGGGGGATCATAATCTTCAGCAGGAGGACCTTAACAGATTGACTGAATGGTGTAGTAGGAACAAAATGTATCTTAACATTGAGAAATGTGTCCATATAAAATTTACGCGTAAAACTAATATTTTTCCATCCAAATATTATATTCATGATAGCCTATAATTAAAAGGACATTTGTGATAGCCTATAATTAAAAGGACATTTAAGTTATTGTTAATAGTTTTATAATGAAATGAAGTAAATAAATAAATAAATAAACAAGGCGAGTAGTGAAAATCAATATCGCAGGGAAAGGAACTTATATATTATACCAACTAGATTTCAAACTTATAATCAGGCCGCTGCACCGGCGATGATGAGGAAGACCTTCAACCTGCCACTTTGGGCGTAATTAAATATATCTGTGTTTTCTATTGATTGAAATTTAATTATTAATATTTAAACTATAGTTATAGAAATTTAAATATATTAGGCACTTAATAATTTTATATAAACAATCCAAAACAACAAAAAAATATACAAAAAAAAACTATATTAAATAATTATCTTATATAATTGTCGTAACGAATAGAAGATTTTATTTTATTTTAAGTATGTGATTTAAATACATTTACATAACAAGCAAATTATAAACAAGCACTTATTTTAAAACTTTTAATTTACAAACTAAGACCACAGACTATGATAAATATAATGTTATTGTCAACGTCAAATGGCATGACACTTTTGGTTAGCGGCCCTCTCTCCAAGTTTAGAAGTCAATCGTGCTTGTTCTCTCAGAGCTAAGGCCAGTTGGCGACTTGCACTAAACATATTAAAAAATGGCATCAAAGGCTGAATTAGCTTGTGTTTACTCTGCTCTCATCCTCGTTGATGACGATGTCGCCGTCACTGTAAGTAAAACTACGAAATATTTTAAAAATCTATTTGTTAAGGTTATGTTGCATATTTATCCGTCTAGATCTTTGCAATCATCCGTGTGAACGTACTTAATACCTATTAATAAAGACATGTTTAAACTATAAGTTCATATTACGCTAATATTTACGTACTTTTGACAGTTTTGTTAAATTAAGATCACATTGTTTACAGGGTGAAAAAATTTCGACCATCTTGAAGGCGGCCGGAGTTGATGTTGAGCCTTACTGGCCTGGTTTGTTTGCCAAGGCTTTGGAAGGTGTCAACGTACGTGATTTGATCACTAACATCGGATCCGGTGTTGGTGCTGCCCCTGCTGGAGGCGCCCCTGCCGCCGCCGCAGCAGCTGCTGCACCCGCTGCTGAAGCCGCCAAGGAAGAAAAGAAAGAGGAAGAGCCTGAAGAATCAGACGATGACATGGGCTTCGGTACGTAATTTGTTCAGTCATATATTTAATTGTTTTTAAACATGTATATTTATTTAAATTTCAATGATGTTTGATCTAATGTATTAGCTTCAGATACTGAATGATAGACAACTATTTAACTGAGAATCTACGAAATGCTAATAGTTTTTTTACTTATATGAAACTTTTCTAATGATATTTTTATTTTGTTACAGGTCTTTTCGACTAAAAAGCTTTTTATAAAGGCTTTGGTATTCCATTGTAAGCTTTATGAAGCTTGTTTAGTTGTAAGGAAACTAAAAATATAAAAATGTATAAAAACTGATCTCTGCATTATTATTTTAGTAACTCAAAATGATACTGATACTTTTATTATAGTAACAATATTTTTTATCAAACTTATAATGAAAAAATAAGCACCTATGGATTAAGAATTAGATATATAGTAACCACACAGGATAATCATTTAATAAATGAAATTATTTTTTTATTTAGTAAGTTAAAATTGTGTTAATACTTTGTATCACTATTTAAGGAGGTTCTATAACTAGGAACTGAAATCATTTGATCAAAGCAATTATTGAAAAGTTGTCAAACAATTGGCTAACACCACAGCTAAACAAGAAGTAATTATAGTACATCATAATATTACTAGGTAAACTGACATGCTTGTAAATTGAAGATCAAAATAAAAGGTAGTACATATAAATTTTAAGTTAAATTTAGGTTTAATTGACTTGTTGGTCGTGAGTATAAAATATATCAAGCTTTTGAAGCATAATATGTCAATTTATATATTATGCTTCAAAAGCTTGATATATTTTATAATTAATATCATACAGTAAAAATTTAGGAATTGGTACCTTATAATTTTTTATATAAAATTGGAAAAAATATTACTTCTCTGATATCCAATTAAAAAATACATTATATAAATTAACAATTTCTTAATTTTAACTACTTATTATTAAAAAAATTACATTAATATAATCGATTCCTTTAGTATAGTGGAAGAAGGGCTAGGCTAGAGAAAAGGAAGAGCTAGAATAGTTTAATTAATGGGAATACAAGTTGACAGAAAAAAAATACTTTTTTATACAAATGATAGGGCTAATATAAACTTTTCAATTGTATATAAAAGGGCTGGAAAATAAACAAAAGATATATATGTCTAAGTATATATTTTAATTTATGTTAATGTGTATTTTAATTACTGTAAAACAGGACTAAAGGTAATTTATGTTTTGGGCCCTAGCCCCACATAGCTCTTTGAACTCCAGAAAGTTTGTTGTAATCAGCAAGGTGTCTCCATACTATCCTACTCATTCTCCATTCCTTGACAATACCACGAGGTCTATTAAAAAATAAGAAACAAAAAATTAAACATACAATGGTTTTTGTGTGAAATAATTACATAGTCCTTTAAGGAAACTAATGAATACTAAAAATATATTTTAAATGTACTTAAAAAGCAATAGCTAAATTAATAACAGACCTTGATGTAATAACACATCTGTTATTAATACGAAGAGGTATTGCGTTCATTTCAAATTTGTTGATTTCCTTGTCAGCAATTTCTCTAATCTCTAGTGGTAAAACATCATTTTTTCTTAAGGCATTAATCCTAGTTCGTTCTAAGAAATTTTCGGCACTCATACGACGCCTTTTTACATCCCTGATCATTAACCAATTGGCCCATTTATTTCTTACTTGTTGAAACTAAAGAAATACATAATAATAATTAGTATACAATAATTATTAAGATTATTTATAAAAATTATATTTACTTACGCCATATCCAGGAACTGCTTGTGTTTTCCAAATAAATTTGCTGAGACTCGAAATATTTAAATTCATGTTTGGCAAATTTTTTAACAAATATCAAATATATATAAGGATAACCTCAAAATTCAATCGGTTATCGGTCTGTCAAATGTCACTAGTCAGTCAGCTGTAATTATTACAGATTACATTACATTCAATTTAAATATTGAACAATATCGATATATAGTCACAAAATATCGATGAATAGACAAGATCAGCGAATTATCAATGATGTGTAAGAAATTTTCCTAATTTTTAATTGTTTTCATAAGTCTTAAAAAATAAAATTTAGTAAACATATTATTTTATGTAATTATATACAACTATGAATTGTATTTTAATTAGCAACTAGCGACCTATTCGCGGCTTTAAGATCAAAATGAGTACCAGTCTTCATGCATTTCTCTGGACGAAAAATACTTACAAGTCACCGGTAAATAAATCTAATACTATCCACTAAAACCCAGTGGAAACCTCTCGACATACATGGAGGCGCCGCAGGATCACTTGAGCATGCTACTAGAACAAGTGTAAAGAAAGCCCCTTTTGCGAGCTATCGTCGCCTTAAGGATTTCTTAAGTATCTTTTATTCTCCTTCACTGTGATGACTGATTCGCCGAAGGAGATCATAATAAAGCACCTCTCAATATCCAGCGTGAGCCATGCCATAATGGATAGTGAGAAGTCCCCAGGTATTTGTTACTACTTGGCTTGGATTATGTATTTTTATTGGTGTACAAATATTGGTGGATATTTAGGTTTATTATAAGGTAATAACAAAATAAATAAAGAAAACATCTTTATAGTAAGCTTTCATTATGGCCCCAAAAAGGTAAAAGTAGGATTTTATAAGCCACATTAAACTTGTTCAAAAAATAAAATCACAAAAGCTTGTAAAATATGGATATTACGAAGCCTTGAAAAGATCGTAATCGAAATCAAATTATATTTGTAATTTTGATACAATACCTAACTGTTTAACTACAACGATTTTACATAAGGTATCAATATTGCAATAAGCTCTTGTTCAGTAAACTTCGAGGTTTCTAATTTAAAGGAATTGGCGACAATTTCTTGGTGTACCCACTTATGTTATCCACACCAAGATAAGTGTGCAAAATTTCATGTACTATCTACTGGCAACTGTTGACATATCTGAAGCCAACTGATATCAGTGTCAGCTCATGTATTATGTGTATGTATATTTGGCTTTGTCATCAGAAACAAATAGTTTGTGCACCTGGAGGTGGGTCAAACTCAACTAGTAAAATTTCACCTTTTACATACAAGTTAAATAAATGCATGTAAAATATTTATACCTAAAGTTATTTAGCAATACAGACGTTTATTATAAAATTTTTACTTAAGTTCTCCACTTTAATGATTCATTTTAAATTAGTGCATTTTATTTTAAGTCTTGATTATTTTTTTTTCTAATATTAAAAAAGTATTTAATAATGTTCTTTTGGCTGAGATAGGTAATTAAATAAAAATAAATCATAGAATCTGTAGTCAAAATTTATTGTAGAACTTAGTACAATCTTTGGGGTGGACCCATGGTGGACTTCATATGAAGTGATCGTACATTTTGCCAGTGCTTCTTCAACAGTGACACTAAGAAGTTGATAGAAAGGTGAACATTCTGTGCCAATTCATCAGGGGTCATGTCCACATGGCCTACAGCCACAGAAAGACAAAGTACCTAAAAAATACAAAATAACACATAAATACAAAAAATCACTGCACCAAATGATTTAAATGTAAACTTATCATTAACAAAATTTTAATATGCAAGGTTAATTAGTTTTATTCAAATCTCAAATATTCAATTAGATGTACTTACTTTCTTCATCTGGAACTTGATGGTAGCTTTAACCTCATCAATCTTTTGGGTCATGGACTCTTGGTGGGAGAGAAGACCAGGGAATTTACCAGCCTTGTTAAGACCAGGTCCCAGCAGACGTGGAATCTGCTTAATGAGTGATTCAGAGGCAAGGAAAGCATCATACCTGGAATGTTGGAAATTAATATTTAAGGCAATGTTTACAATGTTACTTAAATTACTTTTGATGGTATGAATGGAAATTATTCCATCACAATGAATATTTCTTAGAATGTGTCATACATAAGTTTATAGAGAAAACTAACTACTTAAAATAACTACAACTTTAAAAGATCAATAATTAAATTAAATATTATAGAACTTACTTCTTTGCTAGTTTCTTTACAAGCTTTTTGTTCTTGTTCAGTTTTTTAAGAGCCTCAGCGTCCATGCAAGGTACAGTCAAGTTTTTAGCTTCATCACAGTGCTGTTGATCACCAAGAACACATACTTGCATTTTTGGCCTGGGAATGTACTTTAGCCTAAAAAAATTAACAATTTATGAAATATTTTCTATCAATATATAAACTTCGACGACTTCATTACAATTTCAGTAACAATACACTCATCAAATATCAGATAATACATGCAAATTTAAATCATCATAAAATGTAAATAAGGTAACATTTCAAATTAAAAGAAAAAGTAAGACTAATTTACTTCTACAACATCAATCTTACCAAGGACTCTTCGAGAATTTAATATAAGTCGGTATGCCGAAGCAAACCTACCCGTTATTTAAAGACTCTGGGTCGAGTCCCGTCAGTGTTATACTGACTCCCTGTCCAGATCCATTCTTGTGGATTGTATAAATTAAAAATTTGTTACACACGAAATAATAACAATTTTCAATATGAATAAAGAGTCCACAAAAATGTTCCTTTCAGGTAAACATACTTGACGGTGCCGCTGAAACGCTTGTCCTTCTGTGGGTCATAGTTCTTCAGACCGATTTGGAGTTCCACTGTCTCCAAAAAGTTACGTTTTTTGTCCTTCGATGATTGGAGGACTGCATTTACACATTCGTAAAGCGTATCACGCGATACCTTCGACCTGAAGCACGAGAAAAATAGGTTATGATAAAAATATACAATTAAAAACCAAAATATACCATTTAAAGAACACTATGACAAGTAAACAAAACAATAAAAACTATTTCGATTCACAATTAATAGCAATATAGATAGATTTATTTGGATTTCTTACATCTTGGCTTCGTCAACCTCCTCGTTACGACGTCAAAATCGAAAAGGCACTCGTTTCAAAGACAAACTTCAAAGTTCAAATATAATGATGATGACAGACATAAAGTGTTGCCCAGTATAATATTTTATTTCACAATATTATAAGTATCATTTTGAAAGTTTTTATATTACCTTGACTACTTCATAATGATCAAGTAGGTAATGCCGTAAATATACCGGTTGCTAGTATCAAATATAATAATAGATTTATATATATATAAAGGAAAGAATGAAGACTTTTTAAAATGTAAACTTTGGTTGTATTAAAATAATGTAGCATATTTATTATTTTTTCTAACAATGTCAAGAATTAATGTATTTGGGGAAGAAGGCTGAGGTCGTCTTGGATGAGTGACATGCCACGAGCTATTCAATATGACAGGATCGTGTTGCCACCAGCCGTACTGTAAAAGTTCTAAAGTTAAAACTCTTTATGTAGGCAATACAAAGTGGTGATTAAGATCTGTAAAGACATATCTAAGCATAACAGTTGCTCTGCTTATAGGAATTCCATAATAACTTGTCAGATATTTTAGATTTAAAAATCCTATATTGGTAGGCATGCTATAAGAGCGTAGGAATTAGCGGGGCCGAGTGGTCTTTGTTCACCAAAAACGTTTTATTGCCTGCTTTATCAATACTAAATAATTCAAAATAAATAATCCATTTGTTATTTACAAATGTTTACACTAAAACCATTTTTTTCATTTTGTTGAATTGTTACACCTCATAGGCTGCTGTCACTGCTCCGCTAGTTACGTTTAGGGGTAAAAAAATTAAACTAATACTATATATTTCTCAAAAAAAAATAACCTCTATTGAAGAGGTAGGAGGTAATCTATACATATCGCAGGGACCAACTGCTTTAATAACACCTTTACGCTTCATTTTATTGAATCTCTCTGAAGATCCATAAGCAAAGCCATTGACTCTTCCTATATAGCAATCAATCACTCTAATTGTGTTTACATCTAGTCTTTCAATCTACAACAAAGAAATTAAAATCTTAATTTAATTTTTTTATGGTTATTGCTCCGTCGTATCTATCTCTTAATAAATAGAAAAATCATTCAATTATTCAATTTATTAAAATTGTTAAGTCAAAAACAGAGATAATACAATTCTCAAAGCAAGAAATTGCCTTTTTCAGGAAGACAGGATGAGCTTCCGACAAGTTATTTTGTTATTATTAATGTAAAATTTCATATAAAACATCTATTTAATAACTGATAATATAGTAACGAGATAGTAACTTTTTTAGGCAATGTAGAAGTTGATATTATTTCCTCCATTAAAGGTTGCACATCTTCTTTTGTTCTTGGCTCCTTATAATTATATTTTAAAATATCTTTGAAAGAATTTTGAGGTCCATGTAACGTTACGCCAAAGAATTCCATATTATTATTTAATAATTATTAAAGGTTTATTCTAAAAGTTGTGTTTTAATGTCAGATATATACAGTTTAAAAAAATAACAGATTTTTATTTAGTTGTTCCATAAAAAATATTTTAATATCATCAGTTTTAGTATTTTGTTTAAAAATGTATAATTACAACAACTTAATTATACAATTAAATCACATATTTATTTATTTAAATTTTCGTATTAAAATTAAAGCCGTAATTTAATTTTGACGTAATACTATTTGCAAATTATTTTTGACGTGAATGTTAAAAGGTTATCTTTTAGACGTCTACAATCTACATTGTATTTTTAGATTTTCTGCTCCCGGCAAATATTTCTAAAGTATATCAACAGTAACTTATTGTCTAAGGTTTTATAAATTGGTGAAACATATCTTACACATTATAGTGTTTAGTGCATAACATATATCATCGCATGATTTTTTGCTTTTGTAAATAATCAATATAATAAAGTAAATATTTAAAAACTGATTACAGTTTGTGCAAGCGCTAACAATAGCTTATTCCTTTTTTTATATTTGAATTAATTACAATGGATATGGTAAGATTATTAAATTATTTTTATATAAATACCTACCTATTTATTTGCTCTATTGCAATATTAGAATGTCGATTATGTGCTGACATAGTGTTCAATCCAAATTAATCACTTAATTTTGAAATTTTGTTGTGATAGTATTTCGTCATGTATTCTGTATAAAGAATGTTTTTCTTCAGAGAGTATCATTCTATACAATATCAAAATTGACTGCTTTTATTTCAGTTGGGAGGAGAAGATAAAAGAAAAGTGCCCAATATGTTGCAGGCCATTTTACGATACGACATAAAACTTACTAAATCATTTGTAGAATTGTCTCAAAACATAACAGCCTTGAGGTCTCTTCGTATTCATTCTAAGTTTTTAGAGGTATGACCTAATTTGGTTGTTTGATATTAATTTGCATTTCTTAAGAAGATGACTCATATTTCATGTACCTGTGTCATATGAATATATTATTCAGATAATATAATTGATTGTGATTAAGTGATTTTCATGTTGATTGCAATTCTATGCTATTTTCAATTTTCATAACTTACTATGAATGAAAATATAAATATAAATTATTAATTTAAAATATTTTAATTAAGTGTAAATATAATTTAAATTACTTTAGATTACATTCTAAAACAACATAATTCTATAACTTTCTTTCATAAATTTGATTTTTCTCTTCTATCTTTGATTTATTTGTTTATGAAAAATTTTTTGTCCATTTTTTAAGGTATCATGCCATGGCATAGTATGGTTAGCAGGCTGGCTCAGTTTTATATGGTTGTTTAATAACAAAGATCTATATCAGCTACAAGTTAATATGTTATTTGGTAAGACATCATACTGTATTTAATATTTTTTTTATAAATTATTGAAAGATCAATAATTTATAAATACAAATGATTAAGGATTATGACATTGAGACGTACACCTTTTTTGCAGCCCTTTTATTGGACATTGTCATCATAGCAGTTATTAAGGCCTTTGTAAGAAGACGTCGTCCAGTGCCAATGAACAAACTGCTACCTGGCAACCCTGACAAATATTCATTTCCATCAGGCCACTCCAGTAGAGCTTTTTTAGTAGCTTTTATTTTAATCTATATTGAACCAGTGAACTTTCTATTTTACATGCCTCTAACTGCATGGGTTGTGTCAGTAGCAATTTCCAGAGTTTTGGCAGAAAGACATTATTTTTTAGATGTTTTTGCTGGACTTGGTATCGGACTATTGGAAGGTTTATTTATGTCTTTGATATGGTTCTCTCAAAGCACTGCTGCCAGCATTTTAACTTCTCTAGCTAATGAAAAAAAAGATGGTGGAGAGTACCATGTGTAGATTTTTTGACTATTATAAAACTTAAAAAATAGCTTATGTGATCAAAATATATAAATATATTTATTGGTTAAATACTTGCAAAGATATGCTAGTACCAAGATTAACCTATCAAATATTAATATTTAAAATGTTATTGAATTAATAATTAAGTTTGTTTTATAATAAAGTTAATGAAATTATTTAGTATTTTTATTTAAAACTGAAAAATATTTTAAAGTGAATAATAAAATTCAAACGAATGAGTGTATTTTATCACAGTGTATAAATAGTATTATTTAACTAACACACTTGATCAAATATTAGCTTTCCATTTGAAGTTTACTGAAACATTACAATAGTTAAAGCTATGAAAGTTGAATTGAAAGTGTTATGTTTATAACCTGGATATACTTTGTATTTTCGTCAAATTGGAAACGAACTCGTAACAGACGGCCTTTATCACGTAAATTTATGTAAAAATTTCATTTATTCTAATACTTATTTTATGCAGCTATTAATTATTTTTGGTTGTAGCAGATAATAATAAATAAAGAGTACAGATTCTAACTATAAATAATATAAAAAGATCGATATTATATATTTTACTTTTTCCTTCTTAAACTTTTCTGTATGTTGTGGTAAAAAAAAACTAAGCCTTTATTGATTGTAAGCGTCTTTGTAGTTGGTGAACATTACGAAATTTAAAAGCTTTAATAGACTTGAAATTATTAAAAGCAATCTATATCTTTGAGGCAGCTAGGTCCTGAATATAAGTTAATTTAAACAAAGTAATCTTCTATTGTTATTTTATAAACGCTTCTTAATATATTTTATAAGTTATATTTGTTAGATTTCATACAAAAGTTACAAGTTATGCAAAAATAGTTTTTTGATATTATATATTTCACTTGTTCAACCTATACATAATTTATTGGCTAACAAAAACAGCCATATAGTTAACCTGTGGTATAGTTCAAAGCAATTTGTTTTTATCACTTGATAACTGTAGCCTGTCACTGTCATTGATATAAACAATAAATGGTGACGTGTATAAAATCAATCTAGAAGTTTAAAAGAAATTTAAATTATAAAATAAGACTAACAGTAACCTTATTTGTAAGTATATTTCAATGAAGTTTGTAAATAGTTTTATAACCGTAAAATGTTTAATAAGAGACGTGGCAATTTCTTTGTACCACATTTCATTTTCCGGTTTTAGTTCCAAAATGAGAAAACTAAAAGGCGTCGTAAAAGAAACTGCCAAGCAAAAACGAGAGCGAAAGCAGGAATTTGCCAAAATGCGTCAACAGATTCATACTATTGTATTGCCTACCTTTGGAATTATATTTCTTCTCATATGTGTTTATGTTTACTTCAAGACTAGACCATCATCAATGCAATATGCTTAACGAAAATGTTAAATAACTGTCCTGTAATCTTCAATACCAACGTTTGTGACTTGATTCAGTAAATCGAATTTAAAAATAAATAATAAATAGTTATGGTTGTGAATTTCTTGATGTTATGTCCTACATACTGTAGAACCACAATCAATATATGAAAATATATGTTTCAATAAAATTCCATGTCTTGAACATATCATTGTATATATTAGAGTAAATTAGATGGAGTATATTTTCTATAATTGGATTTTATTTCAATGTAGTAATGTTATGTTACAAATAAAACAATCTATTTATTTTATAACTTTATTTATTTAATAAGAACCAGTACTAAATGTTTCTGATGTATGAATTTATTGTGAAGAAATAAATTATTTTGTTAAAAAAATATATACCTATTTTACTTTATTTTATACAGCCTTTCATCATAGTATTTCATATTGGAATCCGCATATTGTAGCAAATGATAAGACATAGACAAATATATTTGTTATACATATAACACACAATCTTCTCATTTATCAGAATAATAACAAAGTTTCATATAATATATATTAGATATAACTATAGTTTTTAAAAATAACAATTGTTTGCTTGCAGTTTTTATAATATATACATACATTTGGAAGATCTATGTTATGTTTCATATATTAACATATAAAAATTCTATAAATAAAGCTATGTCAGTGATAAACTTGAAATTAAAAATAATACATCAATTATTGTGTAAAACAGTGTGAATCTGTTTAACTTTCTAATATTACTTCAGATATCATCCAATATTACTTTTGTGTATCATACTCTGTCCTAAATGTTGTTTTAAAGAAAAAATGTAAGTCTCTATGGTCTCCCTGCAAATCTCATAAAATGCATTTTTGCTTGCATTATTTATTTCCGTTAGTTAGGGATATGGAAAGACATCCATCTTATATATATATAAGTCAATTTCCAAATTCCATTACCTGAGTTTTAAGCTGTCAATCGAGCATCATGTATTCATACTTGTATTTTGTTTTGTTTGATTGTGTCCGCACCTACACATGCATTAAAATCTTTGTATTTTGTATAGGTTTTTTACATTGTTTTATAAAAAGAAATCATAATTATATTTTATATGAATGTGAAATTTTGAAAATTATTAATAAGAATTAAATATTTTTACTTTGGTAGCATGTATAACTATCACAGACAAATTATCAAATATGTTATACTGAAATATATTATGTGATTAAGTTAATAATTTTATAAGTTTTAAGGTAAATTCAAAGGAACACAGCCTACTTTACGTTTTATTTACAATAAAAATTCAAAGCCCCACATAGTAAATAAAAGTTAATTAAACATTAAAAAATATTTTCTAAAAACAGCATTTATTGAAATAATAATCAATGATTGTGTACGATTGTGTATTTATAGTAAAATATTAAGAAAAACAAGAAGGTAATGAAATAACCTTATTTGGAATAGTTTTAATATCTTATATTTTATATTAATATAATAAGTATTCAATTCAAAATAACCTCTTAACAGTCTCACAACCATCATCCATTCTCATAACAATTACATTAAGTCCTTTACTCATTATTTAAAAAAGCAATTTATGCTAAATTAAAATGAATTTAATAATTTATTTTTTTTCCAATTAAAGAAATGTGTCTACAAGAACCATTACTTTATAAATAATTTTTTTTTTAAGTAATACTAAAACAATAAGATGGTTAGAGTAAACAGCCATATATTTTGAGTTTGTTTCTTGTATATTAGCCCAGTATTTTTTTTATAAAGATACTCTAAACATCTTAATCTATTGTGCGCTCAAATCATATCTATGACTAATTAAAAAAAAACCATCAATAATAAAAAAAACACTATTATATAGTTTACTAATAACTACATACATAGTTTAAACCCTTTCTAAATTTCATAATAAATATGGAATATGATTCCTCACCTAAAAATTTAAGTCTCAAATTTATAATTTTCCAACAAAATATAGTATAATAAATAAAGTCTACACATTAAAAAGCCCTATATATAGTATAAAAAAACAACTATTTTCTGCCTTAAGTATCCGACTAGATATTTAAGGTTAGGTTTCATTGATATTAAGTAAAACATCAGTCATCTAGTTCAAACACCTGTATACTACTTAAGCACTGGACCACATTTAAGATTGCTTTATAAAAGAGGCTTAACCTACAATAACTTTATATAAATATCATATTAAATTAAATTTAAGTAAATATTTAAGTTTTGACCATTTGGCAAATTGAAGTACCTATGCCATAAAACAGAGTGTCTTGTCACTAGATATTCTCTCTCTAAATGCGTTTAACGCGCGAAAAAAAAGGAAAACCGCAGGTAAAGCCACTTCTATGCACCTCATTTAAGGGTGATTTCAACTGATTTCACCAAACTACTAATATTATATTACACATATTTACACTAATACTGATTTGTATGAATACTCTGCTTCTGTCTACATACCTTTACCATCCATCCCAATAACCAAAAGGAAGCTACAAAGAGAAACAGGCCACTGATAGAGAAATATTGAGCGGTAATATCCAGGGTCAGGGTTTGGATCAAGATTAGGGTTAAGAGAGACTGGAGACCAGTTCCTAGGAGTGTGTTGATGCCGAATATCAAGCCGAAGCAGCTCTCGTCGCTTAGTTGGCCTGCTATTTTTGCACTGTAAAGAACATATAATTGTTTTATATTTTATTATGTATTTTTAAAATTTATTTACAGAAATATTTTCAAAATGGGTTATGTACAAATTATAATCACATTAACAATAATTGCTTTTTATTGTCACTTTTTGTTTCAATAGTGTCTTATCAGAATAATTAATCAATCAATAAAATAAAATTATAAATATATAACTGAACACGTTTTTGGTATTGTATGATTAGATAGATAGATAGACTTTCTATTGCTTGTACACATTGAACTTACTATGAAATTCTTTCGAAAATAGCCAAAAAATTTCAACTAACACAGCTCTTGACTATATGTTACCATTACCAAGGACGGACCGTAGTGGCGCAGAGGCGTTGCGTCTACCTGTAAACGCGACGCATTGTGAGTTCGATTCCCACTCAGTGAGGTGGATTTTTCTATTACCCTTTTCTTCACTCTTGCAACTAGCCAAAGCGCGTTGATTTCCATCATTGCCTTCGTCGGGTGTTTGTTGACACACCCACCGAAGGCAGGGACTAAGCAACCGAGTGTTTTCATACTAGATGCTATGGTCAATGAAGTTCTCTATGCCTACCCTGTGTCGACATAAAAAAAAAAGAAAAAATAAACGCACCTGGCCAGCGTAATGCTGTAATGGTACAGCATCCCCATAACGACGTACCCCGCGTACGACACGAATACATTGGGCACGTACGTGCCCGTGAACAGCGCGAGGCCCTGCACGGCCGCGACGGGCGCCGGCAGCACCGCGCGCGACCAGTACGACGCTAGGAACGCGCCCACTGCGCCGAGCAGCGTCTGCGCTGCTTCCACTGCGCCGTTGTAGATTACCTGCATTGTTTTTTTAATGGGAATTAAAGTAATGTAATTAAGTAATATATGATTTCAATATACTACGGTGAGAAAAAATATTATAGATATGTATGATTGATTATAGTTTTTGTTCATCTGGCAAATCTAGCCAATTGAAAGTTTTTATTTAAAAAAATTCTAGGTATCTAAATTTTTTATAGTCTATTTTCAGAAAATGATGAAACTTATCACATTTTTTAACTTTCAAAAGTTAAGAATGTTTATTATGGGTTTTTAATAATAGATTTTTTCACTTTATTCTTTATTCCGCTTACAGCAGGGTAGGAACCGTAGGTACCTTAAAAAACTTGCGTTACACTTCACTTCATACCCCATTTTCTGCCTTTTGAGGCATAGCGTGTTGAGTAGCGGAAATTAATATAGCGATTTGCCTAACTTAACCTACCAGACCGAAGAAAATGAATATAATTAATTCGAACCCGCAAACCGTCATGTTTACAGTCAGACGCTCAGCATCTGCGCCAAGTCGATCAACACATTGGGTTATTTTTTGTGAATGTTCATTCAAATGGAAGGTGTTTTGGTAGGACGAGATCTTTGCATCATTGCGTGTAAATATCACGAAATAGAAAAAAAATATCATATGTCATAACAAAAGATAGTTCGCAATACATTTTTCACTATGTCCACAAAATCCTCACCGGTGCCTCACTCTGCTCCTGTATAAGCCTCCATAGTAATTGCACGTAGGTCTGCGCTTGTGTGAAGAGGGCCAACGCGACCGCGTACAGAGCAGACCAGGCGAGCACTTTAGGCCTCGTGTAGGCGGAGCGCGCGTGCCGGGATATTAACACTGCTGCATCTTTTACGTCTTTGCTGAATGTTCGCTGTTGAAAAAAATGGTTGCCTATAAAGTGCTTTTTACGGGCGAAAATTTTACGTGACAACGTCTTTTTCTCGGTAGAATATTTATTGATATGATTGATAATTATAATATAAATTGCACAAATTTTAACTATAGAAAATATATTTCGTTTACTAAAACATTGTACATGTGTCAAGTGATACGCGCGGCGGACCGATCATAGTTCGGTGACAGTTAACACATCGTTACGTTGCCTTTTTCATATGTGACTCCGAGCCGCACAACCTAATTTAAGACGTTGTCACGTCAAAAAGATTTGATTATTTAGAAAACAAGTTAATAACAATCTTATAATTTACATGGTTTGTTTGCTGGTTTATATTTTGTCTTCTATTATTTAACCAGTCAATCTAGCTCTATCACAAGCGTATCATTATATAGGACGTCGTTGTTCTTACCTCAAAAGTAGAAAGCGGAGTTTTAATGTGTTTGTAAATGTTCAAGTAATATTTGGAAAAAAAAACAAATTTAGTTCTTTTTAACTGAGTAATTAATTAATTAATTATCGTTTCCAAAATAAAACACCGTTTGTCGTTAGTAGGATGCGGCGTACTCTTCAACTCAAATTTAATTTGTCTAAGCAACACAGAGATACCTTTTGCACATATATAACAAACTTTTTTTATGTTTATTAAAATGGAATGTTTTATTGTGATTTTTTTCGTAGTATGAAATTTTTACTTATTGACTTTAGCTAAAAAATACCATATGCCTAAACTATTTATAATTCTTGATTATTTATTTGTAAACGTCCTTAAAATATGTAAGTTATTCTTATATACATAGCCCGCACTTTTAGAAAATACTAGAGCAAGCTGGTTATTTTGGGCAGAATGCGAATTTTTTTGTTAGTTAAATCAACTCGTTACCGTGACGAGTCATAAACAACTAAATTAAAAAAATATTCTTTGTTTAAAACTATCACCTTCTCTAAATGAAGCGGTGTTTGACTGTCCACGTGGTTGTTAAAGTCAACTTGTGCTGTATTTCCCGCAGACTTCCTGTGAAAATATATACCGTACGGAACCGATGGCAGCCAAAACGCCCAAAATGTGGCCAAGATTTGAGCTGCAATTAAAAAACAACATGCTTTTTAATTCTATGAAATGAATGCCTAAGCCTATTCACTTAATCTACGTTTTTTTATGCACACTTCAAATTTATTTACTTTATTTTCTAGGTCTTGTGAAGGAGTTTCTATATAATCAATAGCTATTACTATATTATCATGGGATCTATTCATAGCATCAGTTAGATAATTCACTATCCAGCTATTAGTTCTTATCGTTATCATGTCATCACAGCGCTGAGTCTGTCTTATTATCCATGTGCCTAATTAACCATGAAATCTCGTAATCTAAATAGTAAAGTCAAGAAATAAAACGATTCAAATAGTCAGACATTTAAAAAAAAATGTAAATCACATCTATATATCTTTTAAAGCACTTAAACTGTAAGAACAAAATTACAATTAAAATTTTGTTTTTTCTATAGTTTACTTGGGTTTTAGATATAGGGAGTTCGTAAACGGGAACTGGTTTCCAATCGGTTCTCCAATTTGGCTGTGCCCAAGTCTGGCAAATACTATATTGCGCTAGTTATAATGATGTAATTTGAAATTGTCATATAAATTATTTTTATGGTTATTTATAACTTCATAATTTTCTTTACACAATAAAACCAAAATGCTTTCGTTTTCCGTGTTTACTTGGTAAAAGCGTTTAAAATTTATAAGAAACAATTTGCTAATTTGCTGCTACAATGTGGACGGAGCCTGGCTGTAAAATCTCTTTATAGTGATCATTCTCTCTGCGTGGAAAAAGACGATATCTTACACTAAATAGGGTGCCAAACTTCTCTAGCCACGCTTAGCTTGGCAGTTTAATTTGATTTTGAAATACTCATCGTTTTTCAAAGTAGTGAAGAATAGTGGTGTGAGCATGGAAGTAGATTCCATAAAACTAAATTGATTTTTTTACGACAATTATTTAGTATATGTATGTATGGTTATTCAATTATTACATCATTAGAACGCAGGTATTGGTATCAACATTCTGAAAGATGTGTGTAAAAATAATGTTCAAAGCCTGAAAGAGAATAAAAAAAGGGCACCGAGATTTGAAAAAGGTGAAGAAGGGACGGAATGCAAAGTTAGTATAAATAGAAAGAAATTGCAACAATATATATATATATATATATATATATATATATATATATATATATATATATATATATATATAGTCTTAAATATAAATTCATTAAAAAGGTTAAACTATAGATTACTTAACGTTTTAGATGACAAATCTTAAAATTATACTCTTTATTAGGTATAATGATATAGTAATAACAGTTTATCAGCAAACCACTTTTAAGACTATATGTGCTATTAAACGTAACATTAAAAAAACCACATCGCAGTATCTCTTATCAGATTGAAACCTACTTGAATGATAAAAAAAGTATTCTATGTGTTTTCTGCAAATAATGGTATATTGTAATAACCATTTTATAGATAATTACAATAAATATATGTAATTTTTAATGAAGAATTTCATATGGAATATTTTTGTCAGCAAATAGTTTAACGATATCTTATTATAATTTATTAATAATAGAGAATATTCTCCTAAAGTTAAGTTTTGGAGTAGTAAAGAAATTGATTTTTTTTAGCTTCACGCTTTATCCCGCACATGGCAGGGTAGGCAGAGGGAACTGCAGGGACCGTGGAAACCTAGTGATAAGACATTCCGTTGCTTAGTCCCTGCTTTCTCCGTCCCCGCTTTCCGCCGTGTTCGAGGCATTGCGTGTTGAGTGGCGGAACTCAACGCCGCGCTTTGCCTAGTTTGCCAGAGCGAAGAAAATGAAATAGAAAAATCCATCTTCTCCGACTGGGGATCGAACCCAGAAACCATCGCGTTACAGGCAGACGTTGCGCATCTGCGCGACAAATTGATAATTGATAATAATATCTATATTGGGTATATATTTTACTTTCTAATATATCTTGTTGTGTAACTAAGCCCACTAGTCCAAAGATTTAATTTCTTTGGCTTTGAAACAAATTTTAAATATTTAAATAAAAATATTATTGAAATTAACGAATAAACTCGATATAAAATAAAATAGACATTGATTTACTTTAAATATGTATGTTATTTTTTATCAGTTTTAAAAAATGATTGATTGGTGGCAGTCTCCACGTTACGTGACACTAAAGCTTTGTTACCTATTATTACCTATAAAATTTTCGATAAGCAAGTAATTAATTACTTATAAAAAAATTATTTCATGTATAATCGATTAAATAGCCACTGAATTTATTGGAATAGTATACAAAATCCATGTGAAATTTCGTAGTACTTACAACAATATATATATATATATATATATATATATATATATATATATATATATATATATATATATATATATATATATATATATATATATATATATATACATATACATATACATATACATATACATATACATATACATATACATATACATATACATATACATATACATATACATATACATATACATATACATATACATATACATATACATATACATATACATATACATATACATATACATATACATATACATATACATATACATATACATATACATATACATATACATATACATATACATATACATATACATATATATATATATATATATATATATATATATATATATATATATATATATATATATATATATATATATATATATATATATATATATATATATATATATATATATATATATATATATATATATATATATATATATATATATATATATATATATATATATATATATATATATATATATATATATATTTATATGACAATTATTTTTCATATACTGCCGTAGTCCGTGTTCATATATACATATATTGTATTTCAGGTAGAGCAGTGCCCTACTTGATGTTACTTGCTTTAACTTGTAATATTTACAAAACCCATATAAAGCAGACGAACGCAAGCACTGATAACATCTGCAGTGATAGCTAGTTTAGTTTAGTAAAAATGATGACTCGTGTACATCAGAGGTACCTAAGTGTATATGTTAATAAAATTCGTTTTTAAAACACGTTGTTGAAAACAAATAATCTAATTAATCAGTTTAGTTAATTAATGTTAAATAAGGTAGCTATGTGTAGTCTAAGACATAAACAATCTTTTTATTTCATATACAATGTTCAAAAAAATGTATTTCTATTCAACAGATATTATTTCTAACATATCTCGATTTGTAACATAATTTGGTCCAATTTTTAAATCTAATTTAGTACTTGTGACTATGAACTAATGAAAAATATCCAAAACTTCATGTTTTCAAAAAAAAATTTTTCCAAAAAAAAAAATTTGATTACCAGAATATACGCAATATATCCGCTTCAAAAAATCACATCAAAATATTTTATTATGACTGAAAGACCCACGTCGGGACAGACACGTAACATGTACGCACGTCAATTAAAGAGGCCTCTCGCATTAGACTCGACGTTTATTATAATTGCAATCTAATCATTTCAATAGAAGCATTTTGTATTTACATATTGTATACCATATGAAAGACAGCCTGCATACAAGCGTATGGAAATTATATTTCTTTATTATTATTATCTTGCAATTTCTCGTTTCCTTTGGTTTTCTTAATACCCCATGTTAACACTCCTCTACACACTCTAATGACACGCCACACCACGGCCCTTGATGCCATGACTTTTTCCATGGTGCTTTTACGCGGAGTACTTTTGGCTGTGCGATGTTGCTTTGGTATAAGCACACCACAGATTAATCAATTTTTTTTTTAAGTTTAGATTTGGTGGTACACATCGATGTGTTAGTATACGCGACACGGTTTTGTACTAATGTAGTATTATCCATGTCTTTGTAATAGGATGAGTATGAAAAGATTTACATTTTGATAATTTTTAATAATGTATCCGAAAAGGACTAAGCTTTCGAGGACTGTCGTCGAGTGAAAACGTGACGGTTTGTGGGTTCGATTCCTATTGAGGTAGGATGATAATGTACTAAATACTTCATTTCCATTCTCTTTACTCTGGCATTAAGTTTTGCTACTCAACACGCAATGCTTCACGTCTCTTTTGTAGTTCTAGTATGTAAATACAGTAGATCTGACTTAGTATGCAAATTTTGTTTTCTAACATTCTCACATGCAATTGATAGTATATACATTCAGTTTTTAATTTATAACAGTAGTATGGAAAGATAACTGAGGTATTATAATATTGAGTTTTAAATACAAAACATAATTTTAAAGTAGGACAGTTAGTTCCATAATTTAAAGGACAACTATAATAGTAAACTGTAAAGCTGTGGACAAACAACAAAAATGATACGAGAGGCCTGGGTAAATACAAATACTAAAATACGAATAAGGAAATTCCAAGCATTCCTATTAAAGATAAGTACAATATATATACGTACAGTAGGGATACTTTTAGAAGTATTCAATTACTGACAGTGCAAAATTAAAAGATTTTAATTCCCACAATTTATTTGACCAAATTAATTTTATAGAAACTAATTAAATATATGTGAAAATGTTACTTCATCAAACTGTAAGAGGAACCAAAAAAGGAACAATCACCAAAAATAATGATTATAATGATGAATTAGGATATTAGGTTTCACTAACGATCTGTCAAGAACGATAATTTATATCATGATTAATTATCGCGAACAATAATAACTTGCCATCAGTAAGTCCGCATAGGTATACGTATTTTTAGATAGATTATTACCTATAAATATGATAAAGATCAGTTGCTTAGTATGTAATGTGTGTAAATTTTGTATGGAAAAAAACATAAAAAAGTAATTAAATAAAGAACATACCAACAAAGGTGATATAGTTAAGCTGCCTGTAATCCATGATGCCGTAGTGAGTCAGTAGTTGAGAGCTTACACCGGATAGGAACCGACCGGTTAAAGCTGCTATCCGTGTACAAGATGATACCAAGGGATATTTTGCTGAATCGACCTGCAACATTATATGTAGATTTAATTATAGACTATTACCATTGAAAATATCAGACATGATTTTTTGTCATATTTATTAGGCATTATTAGTAGGCAGACGGAACTGCAGGAACCATAGAAACCTAGTGTTAAGACACTCTGTTGCTTAGTCCCTGCTTTCCCCGTCTCCGTTTTCCGCCTTTTTCGAGGCATTGCGTGTTGAGTGGCCGAACTAAACGCCGCACTTTGCTCAATTTTCAGAGCGAAGAATATGGAAAAAGAAAAATTCATCTTTCCCGAGTGAGAATCGAACCCACAAACCGTCGCGTTTACAGGTAGACGCTACGTCTCTGCGCCACGACGGTAGTTTTAATTATATAATATTAATAATTATTTTACATTAGTAATACTTTTGAATCATGTATAAAATATAGGCAGCAAAGTCTAGTTCTCTGCTTTTTTTCGAATTTCGTTTTGAACCTAGATACGATAGAGGAGACCTTCGATTACCCACAATTTGCTTGTTTAAAATCAACATAGATTTTCAATAAAGTTTATATATAATAAACTGAAAGAAATAAAAAATGATCACAGCGTGAGTCGAACTACGTCTCTACGATACCATCCAATTATTTGGGGCTAATGAAGCCATACGTATTGTATCGAGCTACGTCAAAATGCTTATACGTTAATTACAACTTATTTTTATTATTAGCATCTCAAAACAATTTTGCATCACCAAATATTATTTCTAAGAATTATTTATCAATCTCAGTTAACTCGGCAGGAGTGAATAAGAAAAATAATTGACAATATATTGGAAAAATAGAATAAAACCATTGTATGTTGATTTTGAAGTTTAAAAGATGGGGTATTTAATCATGAGCGTTTAGTATAAGAACGACGCAAAGTACAATAGCCCTTAAGTTATGTTATATAAATATAAATTTTATGCATTGTATTATTGCGGGGTATGGCTAATTCTGTTATTTCTTATTCTAAGAATGTTTAAAGCTTCGGTGAGTTCATGTTATGCGTGCAAGGTTTATTTTTTTACTTTAAACATTTGACCAAGCTAACTTGTCATCTTTTTTTAATTTTATACTTCCATATCTTTTATTTTTGGTGCCAGAAATTGTTTTTTTTTTCCTTTCCAGAAATTGTAATTGGCAGTTGACATATAATATTATTATTGATATATACTGATTATTATTCTATGAAATAATTTTTAAATTAACCTTTGCATATATGTAGGTTAGGTAAGCTACTTCTGTCGCCATATACAGTCCAAATAGAAATTGGGAGACTTGAAGCCATTCTATACTTGTCGTCCATAGTAACACTGCGTATACTGATATGCCACTTAAGCCTGAAATAAAAATAAAACTATCAAATAAAATCTAAAATATAAATTACTTGATATCTAATAATAACAAAATAATTCGCTACTCAGTTTTCTTCTTATGAATTGTGCAATTAGTACTATTTTTAAGTAAATATATCACATAAATATGACCAACAAACAAAAACTATATCTCTATAGGTATATAATATTGTTATAGATTGTATACAAAGAAGCTAATTTTAATACAATATAGTGTTAATAAACCTAACATAAACAACTTAATATTATGAGTTGGTTAAGTACATAGTCGGTAACATTTGTTTCACGAGGGTATTTTAAAGCTGCAAGCTTTACACATAATTAATTGTGGTAAATCTGGGAATTATTACATTAAATCTGCTGTACACGCAGCACGATTGTATGCATTTTTGGGTTTATTTTTTTTGCTATAATAGTTTGTTTTTTATTATTTTCACAACTGGTTTTAAAAAGATTTATGGAGCCTTAACGATTGTAACATAGTGAACTAGTCCATATAGAACTCTTTATTTAATGTCTTAATTTCCAATAAAGATTTTAGAGTAACAGTAACAGAGTATTTAGAGTACTTTTTGTTAAATTTAATTGCAATACGTGTTACGTCGAGATAAAAGGTCTACGCATCGTCTACATTTTGCCAATGATTCGGACACGTTTAATTTATATCAATATAACAATATATATGACGCCATTTAGTTACATGCTTCTTAAAATTAAATTAGCAATGGAAATTGATCATATGAAAATACTACGTCACAATCGACGTCAATTAAACTTCTGCCCACTCAATATCTGCCCCGTTATAGTGTTATATGTATACCTACTAATTTAAATACATCATTTAAATGATATTATATCATAATTTAATTTATAAAAATTAATACTGGCAATGTATAAAGTAGGTTTTTTTTTATTCAAATATTCATATACATATTTAAATTATAATTACTCTCATTTTTTTTATCTTTAAGTGGAAATCTAACAAAGGTTATTATGTGAGAATTTTTTAATTTATTTTTTCATAATAATGTGTAATTCAACCTACATTACATATATAAATCTAAAAATACTAGAATATGTGTATTAGAATGATTTCAGTTTTAAATAATAATTACAAACTATAACCCTTAAAGATGATGTTGAAGACAGAATTTACAAATTATAATGCATATATTAAAATTATGTGACATAATAACTAAGCACAATTTTGTAATACAATTCTATTATGGAGATACACTTTACAAAATATGACAAAGAGCCACTCGATTACCAAATTTCTTAAGAAATAATAAGATGTTGAGAGGTAGAGCTCAACACTGTAGCTAGGAAATTTTAAATTCTAAATAATAAGTGGGTACCGAACCCACAACCATGATGTGACCCACTGCGCAACACCAGATTTTATCTTGCCTACTCATGGTGTAATTAATTAGATTTTATCTATACTATTCTTAGTCTGTTAATAGTATTAGCTTATCTCTTTTTCCTTAAGATATTTTACTTTTTTCCAAAAGTATATTGTATTTGCAATACATAAAGTTAAAAATAATCCTAGCAATAAAATACTCTTCTTAATCCAGATCAGTTACCCATTAGATAACATTATAAATTTTTATTGGTTTGTATTTATACCACATTTGAGATAAGTAAATTATTATTCCGTCATAAGTAATAATGATAAGATAAAGAGTACCTTCATTACCTGTCATGTGTATTAAATCATTAAATTTAAAATATTTTTTAATTTTAGTATTTCATTAGATATGTATAGACTTTTACAACTGACAAAAGCAAAACACTTTCAATTTAAGATTAAAAAGACATTTTCTCAAACTTTGTGAATAACTTTTATGAATATATATTATATCCTTGTCATTATCCTTACTTATAATCTTATTTTTTTTTCTTATAGGTATTTATGTATATATATGTGTATGTGTACGTATGTATGTATGTATGTATGTATGTATGTATGTATGTGTGTGTGTACATAGATATATCATTTATTATGTATATAGATTAATATGTATGTATATATTTATTATCCTATTTAAGTAGGTATATGGTTTTTTATGTATTTTATATGATGATATCTATTTACTTTATGTATATTTCTATGTAGTGTAACATAAGATATTAATTTTTTTATACAGTGTACTTATCATACCCATATCTTTTTAAGAAACAATATCTCTCACATTCAAGGGTTTCTGGAAGAGATCTCTTTTAGAGATAAGTCGTCCTTTGTACATTTGATTTCCATTCTTATATATTTTATGCATCTTTTGTCTTGTGGTACATAAATAAATAAATAAAATAAATAAATGTTTAAGTAGTAAAAATTTCTCATTTTTTGCTTTTGAAAGCAGAATATTAAATACTTTAGATAATAATTATGGGAAAACAGCTCCTAATTTTTTATAATTATATCTGATTATTATTTTATGTGCCAATATAACAAGTATAGTATATACTATAAAGCACTTGTCATATTTTGAAATAGTTTTTTAAATGGACACAACTATGAGTTTAAAAATGATGCCTAAAAAAAATAAAAATAAATACAAGTAAAAAAGTACATAAAGCATATTAATCATTTATATAGTTAACTTATGAATTAATATTATATTTCAGATTTATTCTTCATTTACATAATGCTCAAAAATTATACATCTTAGAGAGGTCAACATTTAAATAAGGTAGACAAATATGATAAATATAAATATTGTAAAAATTAATAAATATATTTATTTCCCTTTAAGTAAGTATTTTAGTATTTTATTAGTTACTTTGAAGAATAATAATTTCAGTTACAGTGCCACGAAATCATTTATTAAATTAGTTTCTAAGTTCCTAGTATACATATTAACTTATATGCATAGTAACAAATATATTTATTATATTATTAATTTTATAATTCTGATTGTTTCACTTTATAAAATTGTGTACATTAAAATATGTGGTTTAAATTATTTTATACTAATGTTAAATTTGAGTGTAAAAAGAAAAAGAGAATTTAAATTCTTACCTGATAGTATAATAACTGGTTTGAACCTAAGAAAATCGGTAATCAAAAATACCACTACAAGAAGCGCCAAATACGAATAAGTTCCAACTGGATAAACTTCACGATTTAATTGGTCTTCTGTAATATTGCGCCATTCTCCCAAAAGGAATTCTGTGACGAAAGGTTCTGAGGGTCTGATTTCTCTTAGAGTTCCAAAAAGGCACAGGACCAGTGTAATTTTTATCCAATCTTGCATTATGAAACACTTATATGTCACGAGAAAGAAGATTTATGTAAGAATAGCACGTGCGACGTGCTTTTTATAAAGGTCGCCACAAGCGAATGTTTTTGCAAAATGTTCATAATCAGATGAAATTGTTTCTCGTGCATGGTGCACACGCATTAATGTCTTTTTTCTGCAAGAAATTAGTTCTTATTTCGAATATCATTAATTCGGACACATCTATTCTCCAAAGTGATTACTTACGTAAGCTTATAGCTATTTTTCATTCATTCAATGAAGAAATGTTTTATTAACATCTATATATTTTAATAAAATATTTGATTTATATATACATAAATATAGACTTTACTTAGTAATTAGTATTGTGTAACATCTCTAGCAATACGCATAACGTTTATAAATTGGAATTTTATGAAAAAAATACATTTTTAAATTTACTAGAAATAGTCTCTAGGAATAGAGAAAAAATACAGCTGGTGAATTAGTTAAGCCCGCGCTTTTTGAAAATATTTTTTATAAAAATTACTATCCATTTTAGAGCGCACCACTCACAGTATTATACCAAATTATAATATAATATTTGTTTTCTTGCGTCAAAAATTGTTCTAATTATTATACATTTGTGCATAAAGTTATTTTATAGTGATTAGAGTTATGTAAACCATAAATAAAAATGAATGATAAATATTTTTAAATATTGATTAATATTATTGTATAACTTTTAAAATGTGTGTTATTTTTCAGATATATTATATTTACAAGTTAAGCCATTTATACACGAGGAATATTGAAAATGATGTCAAAGTAACATCAGCATTTCTAAGCATATTGTGTAATTATGCCACATGACACTAGTGCACAGTATTTTGTCGTTATAATAAGATCATAATATAGTAAGTTTATTGTACATTTTTTATTAGAATTTGTACAAAAAATATGATGACGTTGGTCATAAATACCATAATATGAAAAAATGCTTACAGCATACGTATAATATTACAGTCTTATTTTATGTATGTATGTATTTCCAATCTTAATAAATTAGTTAAATAAGTTCTTTCAACGTATAGTATTAATAGTCTGTGTCTTATTTTAATATAAACGTCAAAGTCAAACTAGGGATGACTTTTCGAGATTCGAATTAGACGAGAACTCGAATATTGAAACATTAGAATGGTTATTCTAGATCACTTCAGTCGCTGCGATTAGTCCTTTGAATAAGTGATAATGTGTTCTGTCACTTTCAGTTATCAGTATCGAGTATAATGTTTTTGTGTTTTGCCTTTGCTATTTTATTTGCGACTCCATAGTTCAAAATTTTATATACAATATTATTATTGTAAAGTAATTATGATTACAGAAAAAAATGAATATCACCTTTATTAATAAATAATGTTACAGTGTTGTTACTGTTCTAAATCATTTAAATATGAAAGTGAAAAGAAAAGACACGAGCAAAGCCATATTCCACAATTCGAATGTAAAGTATGCGCGAAAAAATTTAGTTTTCTGTAAGTAACTTATACTTATATTATTATAAATATATATTTGTTATAATATGATACATATAATTCGTTG
Organism: Dione vanillae; assembly: GCA_037178615.1. Lineage (NCBI taxonomy): Eukaryota > Metazoa > Arthropoda > Insecta > Lepidoptera > Nymphalidae > Dione > Dione vanillae. The sequence goes on from JAZFAU010000028.1 coordinate 232,594, forward strand.
TATACTGTATATTGTTTGTATTTGATAAAACAAATAAATAAATTCTTAATTCTGTTGTTATTTGTATGTTATTTTATCATATATATTAACTAATTTTTATATAATTTATTTTTAGATCAGCCCTAAGAAGACATCAAAAGCAGCATGAAAGAACAGGCAGTGTTCTATGTAATGAGTGTGGACGTAATTTTCGTGATAACATGCTACTTAAGAGGCATATAACATATTCTCATAAAGGTATTATATATAGCTTTTCAATATTATTTTGTGATAATAAATAATTTTAATAATAATTTTGATTGTGAATGGTTACAATAATTTTGAAACATTTCTGGTTCTCGCTGTTGTAAGGCAGTGGGTAATGCACTCTCTCTGAAATTATTAATCTCTTTGAAAAAATTGATTAATATCTCACTTGTGAAAATGTTGTTGATAGATTTGGTAGATGCATAGAAATTATTGTTTTTTTTTTTTTTAAATTTAACTATATTTTACTTATAATATCTTGGTATTTTCATGTTTTAGGTACTTACATATGCTCAAAATGTAATGCAAAATTTAATAGTGATCTAGCTTTAATATCACATCAAAAGAGTCATAAATCAGAAAAAGAAAGAAGGTACAAATGCAGTTACAGTGGCTGCAATAAATCATTTAACTTCCCACACCACTTAAAGCATCATGAATTAACTCATACAAATTCAAAACAACATTTTTGCAAAGTATGTGGAAAAGGTAATTAATAATTTATTTCATTTTTATCAAACATATTTTTATACTCCATTTCATAACAATTTCAATATAGATTGAGATTTTTGTTTGAGAGTTGTTTCGCTTATTGGTCAAAGCTCAAATGTTTTGATTTGTTTTTTTTAAAATGAAGATATTGAAGGAAGAAAATGTAGTTTGTTTTAATATTTCCAAAGGAATATGTTGTGCAATAAAGCTTATTAATAGGTATACTGATATCTGAAATTATTACAAGCTTAATAATATTCAGATAATAATTTCTATTCTTTTTTGTTTATTAATAAAATCAAAAACATAATTTGTTAATATTTAACTTCAGTTCAATTCTAATTATGTACTTATTATTATACTTCATTTTATTTACTTTGTTAGTGAGTCATTGCTTGACATATTATATTGTTCTAAAATTTAATGGCGTTATCAGAGTACAATGTCTAACTGTGGTTTTACTGTTCGTATTGTAAATGATATTTTATATGAATCAATATTAATTGTCTTATTTATATTAAAAAATACAATTGTATAGTCATAATGCTTGACATAAGACTAAATTTATAAATCAATAATTTACTTAAGGTAAATACAATTTTTTATGAATAAATGCTTATGTATAAAGCATTTTTAGAAAAAAAATAACAAAATGTATAATTAGTTTATATAATACACAATCATTGAAATGTTTATACATTTTATGAAAAGACATTTAAAATTGGTATTTTTAATTTTCAGGCTTTATTCAAGCCCATCATTTAAAATCACACCTTAAAAGACACGAGTCGGCACATTGGTTACCATGTACAGTAAGAGACTGTAAAAAGAAATTTACTACAGAATATGCCAGAAAACGTCATTTGATGACTCATACTCAAAGTAATTATATACTATTTTATATTAATAATAATTTATTTATTAATTACACCCCAATATTTAAAAATATATATATAGAGAGAATTAGTTTTTTTTAACATTTTCATAAAAGAAAGCCACATTATTCTCATTGTCGTTGTTAATTGTACACACAAGTATAAAATATAAAGTACAGTCTGACGCTATCACATTGAGCTACAATGGCGTCAATTGCTATTTATAGTTTATACATTATAATTTTTTTTCATTTTTTTTATTAGCTTCACACTATCCCGCATAATGCAGTATAGGCAGAGGGAACTGCAGGAACCATATGCACCTAGTGTTACGACATTCCGTTGCTTAGTCACTGCGTTCTCCGTCCCCGCTTTCCGCCTTTTTCGAGGCATTGCGTGTAGAGTGGCGGAACTCAACGCCGCGCTTTGCCTACATTAAAATCTGTCTATATTATATATAACAAAAATGTAAATTATGGCATTCTGTACATGAAACATATTTTATGTCTTTCACATTCAATTGTTTTGTTATAGTCTGTCCATAAACAAAAAAGTTATATCAATCAAATGTACAATATTGCATTTAATGTTAGAGTAAATTTAATTCAAGAATATCAAGCTGGCAAAGCATTGGTTTTTTATAAATATTTAAACTTTTGAAGTCATATAAATATTTGAATAAAAACAAAGACACACATAACTATTGTCCAAGCACAATAGCCAACTCATAAACACATACAAATGTCATCATAAATATGATACCTTATCTTATTGTTTAACTGCAGTGACAACCCATTGGGTACATTTCTACCTATTTACTTCTATCTATCTAGGAATATATAAAAATATACCTTTTTTTTAATTTAATTAAATTTTCTACACTCTTTTAGGAGTAGTCTGATCAATATACATATAGCAAAAAATATGTCATAATATTAAAGTACTATAAATGCTGACTTTAAAGTGAGCGTATTTGTTAATTGTAACAAATGTGTAATAAATCACATATGTTGTTTTCCTTTTTTCTTAAATATTTTAGATAAATATGCTCAACAGATAACCTATATGTGTACTAAATGGCTGATCTTAACGCCGCGCTTTATTTGTTACTACGGTGATGAATTCAGGCTACTATGTAATTTCCGAGCGGGAATTGAACCTACAATCGTCTCGTTAACCCATAATCAGTATTTAAAATAAGAAATATAAATCTTTATTTATATGAATTTTAAAAAAGTTGCAACGTTAAGAAGTAATATATTAAACTTATCTCAAATCTTTAACATTTTATCCATGTTATTATTTTTCTTTTGTGTTTGATAGAAATCAAATCCGAAGAAGATATTTCTACAGATGAGACTACACAGACTAGTAATATTTCCGAAAACTCTTCAAAAGGTAAGTTCTACATTAAAATCTTTAGTTTTTAAATGAATCATTACTTACTTGCACCATATATCTTGCACAATAAGCAGATAAAATTTGTATACAACTAAAGATAACTCGACAACAGTGTCTAACTGAGATAAATAAATATTTATTAGACACTATCTATATTTGTACATTAATGTAAAACTGAAGAGTTTCTATGACTTAACATGATTATCTCAGAGACTACTCATTTCATTAGAAAACTTACTCTACATTGAGTTAAATAGTCCAGTTATAGCTGAAGGCTTTGTTTTATAGGCTATGTATTACATTGATTATGATTCATTATAACCCACTGTGCCTGCGCCATAGTAGATGCATTATTTTTTTAATCTTCACGTTTTATCCCGCACATAGCTGGGTAGGCAGAGGGATCTGCGGGAATCGCGGGAACCTAGTGGTAAGACTCTTCGTCCTCCACTTTCCGCCTTTCGAGGTTTTGCATTTTGAGTGGCGAATCTCAATGCCGCACTAACATAGTAGTCAGAGCGAATAAAATGGAAATAAATACTGAGTGCGAATCGAACCCTCAAACCGTCGCATTTACAGGTAGGCGCTGCACTTCCGCGCCACGACGGTTCTCGACTGCTATTTCTATTATTCTTGTTCAATACTTTGTTTTACCCAAGAAGAGACTTCTTTAAAAGAAACTAAATAAATGAGTTATAAGTTTTATCTTATCTTCGTATTGTATTAGAAATATATAAAACGTTTATTATTTTACAATATTCCAGGCACAGCACACGCTAATAACGTTCTAAAACTTACACCTCGTGAAGACAAATTTGTAGAGGAGACAATAGAGGTTTCAAGTAAAGAAATAAAAGAAGAAATTAACGAATCAAACAATAATAATGTGGATATTTTTAACAATTGCAAATCAGTTTTGGGTAAATGCATAGCCGATGGCGATACAAACTGTCTATGTGCTCAGATAAACGATGTCAATAACTTCTATGATTCTATGCTACCAAATGAAAATTTTGAACCAAACAAATTAATTAAAGTGAAATTGTGCAATGATATACTAGACAAGTCAGGCTCGGCTAATGATAATATATGTGAAGGCTGTGAATGTTCTAAAAGCGACAGAGATATTGCAATAGAACTAACAAAAGACGGTGGCATAAAAATTAAAAATACATTTGATATTGATTTATATTTTACAGGGAATAAAGAAAATGGTGATTTGAGTACTTACGGTTGTAAAGCAGCGCTAGGTAAATGTATAGTGAGTGGAAGTGGTGAAGAATGTTTGTGCGCTAAAATGGCGTTAGATGATCAAATGATAGAACAAGAAATTGATGAAATAACACCACAACCGAACGTGACTATGTAGTTATATTATCTGTGATTTTTATGAAAAGTATTTTTATATATTATATTAAAATTATATAAGGAATATTAATAATAATTGTTGTTTTATTATTCGTATGAAAAAAAGAAAGTACAATACAGATAATATTATTAACATATTAATTGTATTCTGATTGTATTAGTATTAATAAATACCTTAATAATATATCCTATATTAATAAATAATATTCTTTTATTTATTTAATTTTACTGTGAACTATTTATTAAAGAAAAGTAAATAAAAAAGGGTTATTATTAACGTTATATTTATTTACAACATACTTCTTTACAGTTTCAACCATATTATACAAAATATATCTTAGTTAACAAGAACTATAATAAAAATTATTTTACAATCAGACATCACTTTTGTATAATATCACTTAGTAATATATTGAATGCCAGTTGCCACACACCTTCAGTACTATCACAATGGGGCATAGATAATGTCATTCTCATTATAGTTAAGTATATTATTATTCTATGTTACAATTATACAGTTTAAAAATTTCAAAAATATATTGCCATAGAAAAAGTACATATATTAAGTTTTTTTCATTATATTATATTTATTTGTGTATGATTTGTTTTTAATACACTACATTTAATCTTATTTTATGTACATTTTCTATGATATTTATATATGTCAGATTCATGAAATGGATTAAAATTATAAAATATACATTTATCTATGGTAACAATTTAAAAAAAGAATCTTCGGTCATGAAGATTGTATGTAGATTTAAAATGAGTAATACATTTTGGCCGCAAATGTATGTCGTAGAAGCAATAAATAAAATCCTCATGATGATTTACTTTTTCTAATTTGACTAGTCTAATATAAAACAAGTTATCAATAGTTATTTATATCTTTAGCATAATAAACTTAGAACCATTTGGAATCTTAGCAAGAAATATATGGAAAAGTTATGGTCTCTTAAATCACAGGAAATGGGTGTTTCGTTAAAAAAAATATAGAATGTGTTAATTCGAATTTTACAATCACATAATAAATTGGACTTAATAATTAATCTGATGCTCCTTTTCTACACAATTAACGACGAATTTTAATGATATATTAAAATATTTTAATTCGAATCACCCAAGTAAACAATGTACAGTTTTAATTATATATATCAATGACCTACGCTTCGTTAGTGTCTAAATTACTTACATCTAATCTTCTATCGATTTTTTTGGGTGAATCGCTTATGAAATTAAGTTCTTGATTATCATTACCATATTCTGACTTTAGTTCTTTACTCACTTCTTCTATTGGCACTACGCTTAAGTAAGTATTGTCATTGCTTTCAGATTTAGTTTTTTTAGATAAAGCTTCGTTTTCCAATTCATTTTGAGGTATTTCAGACGGTTTTTTAGTTGTGTCTAAGTCATCTGTATCTAATAAAAATGTTGAAATAGGCAAGATTTTATTATTAGATTCCGTATTTTGTGGTTCTTCGTTTATTGGTTGAAAAGTCATAGGATTATTTATTTCGGTAGTAGTCATCGAGCTTACTTGAGGATTTTTGTTAGTGAACAATTGACTGAACATATCGCTGTTAACTGGTGTAGTAACTTGTTGTGATTGTATCACAGCGGGTTCATTAGGTTTTTCGGTTTCAGCATTGTTAGTTATCTTATCGTGGTTGTGTTCTTCGTTATCGTTTTGTGTTTCGTTTAAGTTTGCTGGCTCATTGATATCGTGGCCTTCTTGTAATTTCTTCACGAGACTTTTATTATTTTCCACTTCTGGTAAGAATGGATTCATATCGGTTTCGTGATCTTCGAAATCGTGAATGTTAGCAGGTTTAGAAGTGATAAAAGACTCATTGTCGTTCGGACTCGATATTTCATATATTGTTACGTTTAAATTGTTCACTTGTGTTGAATTTTGAGAATTAGAATCGGTGGCAGGTGGCATTTTTTGATCATTTTCTTCTACACTAGAAGCAGTTGTTGGAGGCAGTGTCGTGAGAGGAATAACGTTGCTGTTTTCTCTCATTTCTTCGTCTTTTTTAGGTACGGTAACAATTGGAATAACATTTTCTGGTTCAATATCCTCCCAGACAGGAGCTGGATGCGCTGGGTTTTCAGTGTTAGGAATCATTTCATTTACATTTTTTTCCGCCACTTTGTATATAAATTGACCAACAGTTGTAGATTCGAACGTTTTAGAATTTGACGCAGAAACATCGTGTATACTATTACTACTGTTTTCGTCAGAATTTTCTACTTGACTGTTCACTCGTTTAACCCTAGCTTCATCATTATCATAGTCATGAGACATACTATATATTTCATCACTTTGCTCTGTAATTTTTTTCGTATTTGATTCCATATTATTTAAATAGTCCGGCTCAAAATCGTCTTTGTTAATACCACTACCCATTATTTGGTCTATTTTAGAAGCTGATGTTTCAGTAGTTTCAACATTATCATGTTTCATAGCATCATCTAAAAATACTTCTGTTACCGTTTCAGAGAGCCAGTCTGAGTCCGTGGTAGTTTCGGCCATATTATTTACACTGTTTGATTCTGTTACATCATTACTGATGTTTTCTCCACTTGCTATTGCTTTAGAGGACCGATTAAACAGCATATTGATTGATTCAAAGGTTACATCTGTATTTTCATTCGGCATGTTATCTTTGACCTCTGTTAATGATTTGGGGGTAGTGGGATCTAGCGCTATAACAATTTTCTGTTCATCATCAGATTTTTTTACTTGTTCATTTATTGAATGCATATTTGGCTTTCCTTCTGTAGTTGTTAGAGGTTCCATTTTGTCATTGTTTTCTATAGGATTTTGCGCGTCCGAGTTTACTATCACTTTGTTATTATTGGCTTGTGTGGTTGTTGTGTATCCATTACTGCTTATAATTAACTGATTTACCTTAGATTCACCTTCATTTTGTTCATTTGTTTTGGACGATAAGGCATTCATTGTAGTAGTTTCAGCAACTTTTTTGTTGTTATCAGGCATGTTGTTTTGTTGAGATGGTACAAATAACGGTATTTGTGGTAATTCTTCCATCATCATGGTGGTTATTTCTGCATCGGGCATTTCATAATTTTTCTGAATCATATCAAATGTTATATCTCCATTTGTATTGTCAGTAGAATCTTCTGCTAAAAAGTCATTAAAAGCTTTTGATGACCTCTGATCTGTTTTGTCATTGAACTCGTTTTGTGCGTTTACATATTCGTTATTGACTGTCGTTGTGGCCATATTTGAGGGAATAACGTTTAAATTGCTGTCATTATTATTTACTTGAAGCCAATCGTCATCTGTATCATTTTCGTTCGTCTGATTTTCTTTTGCTTGCAAAATTGATACCATCTCAGGTTTCGATTCGTATGATGGTACATTTACTGCTATTGGTTCTGAAATTCCTCTCATTGTTGTTGGAACTACCATATCACTTTTCTGTGTTTCACTATCAGGTCGTGAAGTTTGAGAAGATTCTGATGTCGTATGAAGGCCCATTAAACTATTCAAGTCGAATGTAGGATGATCGAATATAAGCCTGGGAGTAGTATTTATTTGGTCTTGCCTTCTTTTTTCACCTTGTGACATTAATTCAGAATTAGGCATAGTAGTCTGCGGCATATCTGGATTATTTGTTGGTTGTGGAGCAATAAAAATGTCACCAAATTCTGTCTTAGTTTCAGGTTTAGCTGCTGTTTCCGGATTTGGCATTGCTTCCTCAGGTGATTTTAATTCCGGTTTTGGCACAGCTGTTGACTCTGGTTCGAAACTTGGTTCAGTGGTTGATTCATATTCAAGATTAGGTTCTACCACTGATACGGGCTTAGGTTCCGCTATTGGTTCAGGCTTATAGTTTGGTTCTGTTGTTGGTTGTAGCTCAGGTATGTATTCTGCTGGTTCACGTGTAGGTTCTGGCTCTAGCTTCGTTTCTACAGCTGAGGCAAAATCATGTTCCGCTTGTGATTCAGCTGCTGGCGTGGGTTCTGGTTGTGGTTCTGCTGCTGGTTCTGGTTGGGGTTCAGCAGTAGGTTCAGGTTCAGGTTGGGGTTCTGGTTCAGCAGTAGGTTCTGGTTCAGGTCTTGGCTCACCTTCGGATTCAGGTTCTGGCTCAGGCTTAGGTTCTATTGTTGGCTCCGGCTGTGCTTCTGAAGAGTCTGGTTGTGCTTGTGATTCATTTGTTAGTTCTTCTTCAGAAGACTGAGGCATCTCTGAGGTTTGTTCACTAGGCACAGGTTCAGGTTGGGAATCAGGTTGAGGTTCAGGTTGAGGTTCAGGTTGAGGTTCAGGTTGGGGTTCAGGTTGGGGTTCAGGTTCAGGTTCAGGTGTGGGTTCAGGTGTGGGTTCAGGTTGGGGTTCAGGTTGGGGTTCAGGTTGGGGTTCAGGTTGGGGTTCAGGTTGGGGTTCAGGTTGGGGTTCAGATGTAGGTTCAGGTTGCGGTTCGGGTTGGGGTTCAGGTTGAGGTTCGGTTTCAGGACGAGGTTCAGATTTCGAATCATCCGCATTTGAATGACCAAAAATATGTGAGAAATTCATATCAGGGTCAGTTTCAGTCGTAGTTTCTGGAATAGAATGAGGTTTTTGCTTCCAATCAAATTTATTTTCTTCTGAATTTTCATTATCAGCTTGATTTGATTCAGGAACATTGCCATTTGCTAGCAACAATACACATTTCTTGGGATTATTTGAATCCAAAACTTGTCCGTGGGGACAAATGCAAGTGAAATCTAGTGTAGAATCATCGAATTCGCATTTATATTCACAATCGTTGTTATTTACTTTACATAGGTCAAGTACAGGCCTGGATTTAGTATTTTCTTCGGCTACGTGATACACGCTAATCATTCTGTTGTTAGTGTCGAGATAGTTATCGAGGTTTGTTTGAAGAGATTTCGGTGTGAGAATTTCTTCGTTATTATCAGTTTCGTGTTTCGGTATCCAGTGGATTCTATAGGTAACAATGATTGATCCGTTTCTGAAAAATTTAATTTTTTTTTTGTCAAGACATATTTTTAACAATTACTTTGGCCAAATTACTTTATATATTTAATTTTATATTTCATTTAATTTTATTCATGACTTCTAATTTACTTAGTTTTTAAAGTTATAATATTTTTTTAGTATTAATATTTTTTATATTAATAATAGTATGGAATGATAATTATATTAAAATTTAGTACTTGGAATATATTTTTTTTAATTACTGGGCTAGAAAAATTGAATTATGTTAAATAATCTTAGGTTCACAGATTTAAAGATAGACTATAATGTACATTAAAAAAGTATCTGAATGGAACTATAGAAAAGTATTCATATAATCTTTACCTTATTTGAACAACTTCCACCATAATTTCATTGTCGCCATTTTCCATACTGTTTCTATTAAATAGCGCATGCTTTAAGGCGTCGGTGAAGGTGGATGTAAATTCTCTATATTCTTCGCTCTCTGGGTCTTCGAACGCTGGTATAAATATTTCGTTGTCGATTCTGAGCTCACCTTCTACTGTTCGTGGTACTGGAATGTGCACGAATAATTAATTAAATATATATTTTTAAGAGTTTTTCGTTTTTGCTTTTAAAGAACAGATATAGTTTAGTAATATGATAATATTTTCGCTTTTGATTCGAATAGACTTGACCGTTACGTGACGTAAATAAAAATGCGAAATTACTTATTTTATTTTTATTTTAAAAAAAAAATTGTAATCTATTAATTATTTGATTTAATCCCAATTAACTAGGATTGGGAATCGAAATTATGATTTGACATAATGTCAAATTGGCTCATCTTGAATTGAAAGCTTGTACTTTGCTAGAAACAAATAATTATGATTAAAAAGGCGATATCAAACTTAACTTACCATACATAGACATATCTTCAGACTCCTCAGACGTTAGAGAAGGGTTCTGTGCTTCATCGTTTTGTGTTTCTGGCGTATACTGAGTGGGTGTGGCTTGATGGTTGCTGTGGTCGTGGTCATCGTGGTTGTGGTCGTGGTGGTGGCCACTAGCGATACCACCAAAAGCACGCGCTGAGCTTACCGAAGCGTTGTATTGTTCGAGAGGTGTTGGCGAGTTACTGAAGAGGATTCCCGCTGGAAAATTAGAAAACGGTTCATTAGATGTTTTTTATAATATTTTAAGATATATTTATTTGTTTTGCTACCTCTTTTAAACTGTCATTAGCTTAATTTTGTCTATCAGTGTGCTGAATCGACATTCTAAGTATATACATACGTCGAATTGCAATTATTACACATCATTACATATATAATATCTAGTAAAATAAAATTGGATACCCAATTTTAAATATATTTAATTGGTTTAATTACTTGTATATCATATTTTTTATCTGTGGCTTCACTCTCATTGCAGGTACGGTGAGATACGTTGAAAAATTTTATGTGATGTGAGCATTTGTCAATAAATGGACTTCAAAATGAAAAAGCTTTATATTTTTACTAATTAGCATGGATTCGAAATTATAAATTAAATAGTGTCCAAAAATGTTCTAAAATATTTCAAAAAAATATGAATATGTCGCATTTGTCATGGTTTTGATATTATGCTGGATTCTCTATATGATGTGACATTAGCAAAGTAAATTATGCTCAGCTGACACCGGTAGAAAAAATATGTACTTTTAAAATGTTTTTTTTTTTTAGTTTATTTTTATTTTTCATTCTTGACTTTTGTTATTAAAAATTCTATAGAGTTCGTCCCCTATTAAAGGTATATGAGATAATTTTTTTATATATATTTCTCTACTTAGGCCACTTTGAATTTGATCTGATGTAAGCTAAGCTAACTATGTCATATTGCAAACAAAATGCCTCAGGCGTTACAGAGCGTATCCAGAAAGGCTGTATTAACGCTTGGTTAAAGATATTGCGAGAAACTTTCTTGACATCATATTTCAATTAAATAATTATTAACTTATATTATTTATTGTTATTTTATTTTATAATTTAGTTAGCTTTAAATTTAAGTAATTTTAGTAAATATTAATTTTACTTAGAAACTTGTTCTACTTGTAAATCAATCTTAAAAAAATATACAATAAAAAATTCGTTGTCAAAAAACGATCCTACAATGATTTCCACATAACAGAATATTTTGTTAACTATAAAGCAGAATATTGTAAAAAGCTTAATAAAAAAAAGCTTTCTCCCCGGCGGGGAATCGAACCCCGGTCTCCCGCGTGACAGGCGGGGATACTTACCACTATACTACCGAGGATACAACAAAAATAGCTGCAATTGGCATCTTATTTTTATTCATATGCATGTTTTGTTAGGTAAGTTATGTTATGGAATTGCTTTATCAACATATGCTAAAAATAGAATAAAGTTATAATCTGTTGTATAGCTTACTGGATTATATTTGCAATTTCGCCCTCTTTGTCTAATACATATAATTGTAATATAATAAATATATACATTTTACAAATTCTAAGTGACAAATAAACTATTTTCTTGAATGAATTATGCAAAATATCGAAAATATTTTTTCTGGTAGTTCCTGAAAACAACTTGAATTAAACAATCTTCAACTTTATAGATATTAATCTACTGGCATAGATACTAAAAATAATATATAAGTGACATACTAAAAAATTAGAACTCAATAATTAAATATTATTTGGAAACTCAAAGCATTTTCTATTGTATTCTCAGATATTATTCTCAGAAAGTAATATATTTTTGCTATAACTTACTTGCTGCTAACACAATAAGTGCAACGATGGCAGCTACGATTAGTCCTAATAATGTCCAACACAGAGGCCGCTTGCAACCTCCTTTCTCACCGCGTTTGTCAGCTGTGACATAGAGCTTTTCTCCCCTGAAAGCACAAAAAGTAGAATTTTTAATATTGCTTAAAGTCAAAGAAGATTTCCTTTCTTTGTATGAAATGAAAAATTAAAACTAGAGTATTTGCATAATTTTTATATATTGAAAATCATTTTTGTAATAATAATAGTTGTCGTTAAGTTTTCAATTTAATCAAAATATTTAAACGTAAAATTGATCTGAACTGATATTATATAAAATTAAAGCTTTAAAGGAAAAAGAAGTAAAAATATAGATTTCACATTACAACAAATACTTTCATTTAAATTATTAACAAGTATTTAAACATACTGCTCCACTAATACTTCTCGCGGTCTACTATTTAGAAGTCCACACGTTTCACCGGGTGTTTCATCCATTTTCAAAATTATTATAGAAAAAGGAACTTTCTATTAATTAAGGATATAATTTAATATATATCGAATCAGTTTACTTTAGTAAATTCACAAAAACAATATCCACTGTTATGAAAAAAAACATTTATAAAGTTTACAGTCGCAGAATGCGATTGTAGTTTCGAATTTTTTACGTCATCATATAATAAAGCCTTGTAAGTATATTTTATATTTAAAAGAAATAAAGTCATAGTACAATATGCTAAGATATGGAATTTGAATAAACTTTTATTTGCTGACAAAACAGTAGAGACAGACGCGTTGAGTATGACAATACACCTATGCAAATAAATAGATGCCAGGGATACATAGAGGTTAAATTATTGTCTTAACATAATACTAATAAAGATATGTTTTATTTTAATTTTTATCTGTTTCATTTTTGAATGAACATTATAAGCATATATAGTATTGAAATATTATAAACTATCTAGCGCTTATTGTATCGTTTGAAATATAAAAAAATAAATATATGTTATATATTCATAGAGGACTATATTCATGGAGGACCGTTGTGGCGCAGAACCGTAAGCGTCTGCCTGTAAATGCGACTGTTTTTGGGTTCGATTCCCAGTCGAAGATTTTTCTATTTCTATTTTCTTCGCTCTGGCAACTAGGCAAAGCGCAGCGTTGAGTTCCGCCACTCAACACGCAATGCCTCGAAAAAGGCGGAAAGCGGGGACGGAAAAAAGTCTAAGCAACGGAGTGTCTTAACACTAGGTTTGTATGGTTCCTGCAGTTCCCTCTGCCTACCCTGCCATGTGCGGGATGAAGCGTGAAGCTAAAAAAAAAAAAAAAATATTCATAGATGAATACTTATTTCCCTCCTAACAAAGTCAAGAGAAATTTGGGTAAAGTGCTGCAAGTACACTTAATGCGGCTAAATTGGATTTTAGTTGTTATCTATTGTGATAGTCTAAAAATATAATAAAAGCTAAAGTCATAAATAAGCTCCTTGATAAGCTTAAAATAATGCAGCTTTTTTGTAAGTTAACTAATGATTTTCAATAAGAATACACTACTATACACTTAGTTATTATGTAGCTATAACCAGGTATGGAGAGAGGTTATTGCCCTTCGCTTTGTCCTGCGGCTCTTTCATACGGTATGTTATAAAGGCACAAGAACTTAGGTTTCGATGAAGACTATATTTTAAGTCTTTGAGATGATGCCATTATTGACGAGCTTTAAGCTTGATGAAAAAGATTTTTATACTATTAAAATACACCATTTTATTAGCAAAAAAAAAAAAATTTGAATTAAATCACAATAATTTTGCACAATTTATATTTATATCATGTTTCTACTTCTTTATATAATATTCTTATGGTGACTATTTCTATTCCATTCTGTATGTTTCGTCCTTTGTTTATACGGCAAGTTACAAAGACCCTGAACACATTTTTCTTTTCCGTTACTTTGCGCTTTGATCTCCACTGTTGGTTCACTTGGTTACTAATGAGAAAATAAAGTGCGACAAAGGAAGGAAGTGAGTGCTGCTTAATAAGGTGTCACTAGAATATATAACGCCATATGAGAGTTTAAATAGATACAATTGCACAGGAAGCTTATGTTTCTAAGCTTTGATTTTCTTATTTTGCCCTACGTCCTACATTAAATGGTTTAGTAGAAAGAAAAATTACTACATTTTACTTATAAATAGACTTTTTCGAGGCATTGCGTGTTGAGTGGCGGAACTCTACGCCGCACTTTGCCTAGTTTCCAGAGCGAAGAAAACGGAAATAGAAAAATCCATCTTCCCCGAGTGGGAATCGAACTCACAAACCGCCGCGTTTACAGGCAGACGCTTACGCCTCTGCGCCACGACGGACTAGATTTGTGTGTCGAAATAAATTTTTACTAGTAGCATTGCAATGTACCAACCTCAAGTGTAATCAAAAATATCCGATCTATGTCAATGGGGCATATATAGCTCAAATAATTCCTACTTCAAAAATGCAAATCAATTTAATATTGCAATAAATAACTATTGTATTAAGCTGTAATTAGTTCAATTACACCTTAAGGAAACCTCTACAAGTTTCTAATGACACTTGTATCCGTTTATAATGTAAATGCATACATACTTTAAAAAAATTAATCACGCAAATCAGACGTAGCACATAATATTAGCTTAAATTTTAAACTAAATCGTACTAATAGCTGTATATACAAAATATTTCTTGTAATCGTGTTGAAAAATACGTTAAATACTGTAAAAATACGTGTGAAGTATAGGATGCGCTTGTTTAAACAAAGAAGCGCTGCTTAAATTAGTGTATTTCAGCATTTATAAAGTACTTACAATATACATAGGTTTATACTATATATGTAATATTGCATTGAGTTCCGCCACTCAACACGCAATGCCTCAAAAAAGGCGGAAAGCGGGGGCGGAGAAAGCAGGGACTAAGCAACGGAGTGTCTTAACACTAGGTTCCAATAGTTCCTGCAGTTCCCTCTGCCTACCCTGCCATGTGCGTCCTACAAGCGTGAAGCTATAAAAAAAAAATGTAATATTTACTGTAGTCCACGACTTTGTTTGGATTTAAAAATTGTTAATCATTAATATTCTTTACTATAATTGATATAATTATGCGTGTATTCGCACGTATCTACTTCAAATATCAAAATATCTATATAATTAATTGTTATAATTTCCTAAAACCTGATCCATTATTATTTCCTTTTTAAGTTCCTCTTACATTTAAAAGAGTAGTACTTATTGTTCTAACACTTCCTTCCAGAAAACGTTTTAATTAGTTTCAATAACTGCTTACGAAATGAAGGTTGAAATAATTAAAAAATATTATTTTACTACATTGTGGCGCGTTTAATATTTACACATTTACAATTTCATAGTTTATCTTGCATATGCAGGAGTAAATAGAGAAAATCTAATGTCAAGACTATGCTCTGCTGAATCTCGAATTTGAGATATGGCGTCTTGAGAGGCCGTACTCAACACAGTAACGTCTCATAGAGTTCAATCTACAACTGTTGCGTTTAGTATTAGACATTATGCTACAACACTACGACGAATACTACCCCTAATTATGTTTTCAATAAATTAGTAAACATTTTAAGTGTAACTACTTGATATATGTCTTTAATAAACCAGCGTGGCCATTGTAATTTGTCATTTTCATTATCAAAAAACCAAATATAAAAACAAAAACATTGTTAAAATAAATTGAAATAATTTTAATCAATATTTAAATCTAGATAGTAGTATCTATAATAGAGATCACAGTTTAATTCAACACACACTAACAAATATATGTTAAATGAAAATTTAAATGACAATGATTGTTTCGTACCTACATAGTTTGAGGCCCGATGGTTTGATCCGTTGATCCGTTGACGTTTCATTGAGCAAGCACCTGACATTCATGAATGGGATCATAGACTTGCGTAATGGCGGGCAGAGATACACGATCTCGTATAGCAATATTACCCATGAGTTACGGTGTTTCGTAAGCGTTAAATCTGTCTTTGTACATAGCAATGGAATGGCAATGCTAATAAGGATGTCTGCTTGTCAAAAGTCCATCAAGGATGTGTTGAAATGATTAAGTTTCTTTAAATTTACATTAGATTTATAAATTAAGTATTAGACTCAGTTGTTTTACGGTAATTTTATTGTTTTAAATCATAATTTATTCTAGTTTTATTATGATTTATTCTTTGGTAATGTCGTTTCGAGCGTGCCACTTGAGCACAATTCTTTAATAATTATACAATCAAAGACGATGTTTATTTCGGATGTTTTTACATAGTGTGGTTTTTACCTTCGCTCTATATCTTTAATTGCTGAAGTGGTGCGTATATCTCTTATTTGTGCAGTTATAAATCTATATCTTTTTCCTCACTCAGCAAAATACAGGATATGTGAAAATAAAAATGTAATATAATAGAAGACCTACTACTTGCTAGTAAAGAAGTGCGTCTGACTATAAGCAGTTTGTGGGTTCAATTTCCACTCGGAGAGGATGGATTACAATTTTTTTAGCTTCAGGCTTTTTATACCTCCATATGTAAAAATATATTACCAGGGTATGAGTCAAAAAACTTCAAAAATGTACATGAATATAAATTGAACGAGGTTAGAATGTTTAGAATAGTCTTTACAGTCGTCAGCCTGCATTGTGCTCTAGTCGCATTGTTTTGCATTTCTTTCAGCGTTGCTTTTGTGTTTTGTTTCTGACCGACATTATGAATATGTAACGGCTTTCTCGATACAAGATAATAGTTTAAGTCATCCTCACATTGTTATATGGTTCATCGACTGAGATTTATAAATTAGTAGATTTAAAGAAAAAAAACAGTCGTAGTGCAAGCTTCGTTTGACTGTATATGGGGAGAATGAAATATTTTGAGTACCACAACGCATGGGCTAGCGGGAAAACAAGTGTCAGAAACACTAGGTTCCCTCTACTAACTCTGCTATGAAGCTAAGTTTTAGTTCTATCTCTCTCTTAAGGTCCTAAGTTCCCTTAGATGGGGCAGAGGGCCACAGTGCGTCGCCATCCCGTCCGGTCTTGAGCATCGCGCTAAACTTCGCTCCAGGTCCTCCTTATGTTTGCCACCTCTGCAGAGACTGTCCGACACCAGCTCAGTTTAGGGTGGCCACATTTACGCTTGCCAGTCTAGGGCTTGCCTAGGGATGTGATCTGGGTCTCTGGAGCGTGTGGCCAATCCCACACGCTCCGAAGTTTTGTTTGAAATATAATAAAAGTTTAAAATACCATGAAGCCATAAAAACATAAAATTAAAAGTACACAGTTACAACAAATCTTTATAATGTATAATGCTTTTGATAAGTAAATAATATACAGTCGATTATATGAAAAGAAGAAAAAACAATTGCAAGTGATCAATAATCATGATCAGTTGTTGTGACGACGCCTTATACGCGAGGTGTTTACAACTATTTTTGGATATGTCTTTTGCTTAAAAACTTTCTGCCGGATTTTTAAAACAATCGTTCTTAAACTTGCCTTTCAGTGCGTGACACGAAATTTTAAAACGGTAATTGTCATTTTAAAGTGCTAATGTAGTACTTTAATATACCTACTACCTGAGTGAATAGTAGTAAAGACTCTAGTAAACCGTTACGCAAAATAAAGAATTTATAATTAAAATATAATACAATACCTTCTTCAATCAAAAATGCAATTAATATTATACTATTCACTTACTGAGAAATTAAAAAGAATAAAAAAAAATGAAATAAGATAAAAATCAAATTCTTATCACTGTTAAAAATAAGAACATTTTTTTCATATTAGGTTATAAATTGTGTATTTATTATACACACACGCCTTTATAAACAATATTTTTCCTACCGCAGTTGGTTAAATTTAAAATTTGATCAATGTTGAAGTTATTAACAAAATTAATGAAGCCTACATATTTATAAATTTCTCCATTCAATGAAACATAAGCGAAGGTAAACTGTGTATAAATAAAAAGAAGAAGAACAGTTAAAAAATATTTGAATATATAAATATATATGTTTTATTAAAATTATTTTAACAATTTATAACCCACTGTATGTATGTATGTCATACAGTTTTGCTGTATTTTACATCATTAGATGTTGAAACTAAACTTTTTTCTTCAGATTTCTTTAGGTGACCTGAAGAAATTTATATGTAAGTAATATGTTTTATTAAGATTTCATCTTTTTTTAATATACTTCCATAACTGGACAAGTATAAGCTTAAATTAGCTTGTAAGCTATGATGTCATCGGTACAGTTGCTACGTTCTAATCATCATAATGTATTAAAAAAGTGAAAACCTAGGTGACTTATGATGTAAATTTATCCGCATTTTAGATTAAAATTATTAAACAAGCAAGTGTATGTTTTTTAATTTAAGGGACTATGTACTTTTTCGTGTAATGGCATTCCACTCTAATCGATAGTCATTACTTACATACATTAGTCACAACTAATTAGGCTTGATAACAGCTTATGTTGTTTACCTACTAATTTACTTTACCTTCCTTAAAAGGATACTGATCCATTAAAGTTGTAAGAACGTGTTTCTCAATCGATATAAGCTTTTAAAAGCTTTGTGAGTACAGCTTTATGTTAATATTTCTTATAGCATTTAAATTTTCTGTATAATAGCATGTATATATATATATATATATATATATATATATATATATATATATATATATATATATATATATATATATATATACCTATATATATATATATATATATATATATATATATATATATATATATATATATATATATATATATATATATATATATATATATATATATATATATATATATATATATATATATATATATTATTATCATAGCTAGTTTTTAAAGTTATTTTTTTATATAAACAGTAAGTTACATGAATGCATAGCTCGATTGATAGCCGGAGCTCGTTTTATAAAAATAGTCGAGTCTTAGTACAGCCTCAAGTCAAATCTAATTTATTTATAGCTTTATGCTTTTATTTTCGCTTCAACGAGTTGATTCTTTGTGAAGTTGTTGTTAATAATCACCACAGAATGTTGAACACGCGTTTTAAAGCGACATTATATAAAACTATAAATTTCATAATAATTGTATTTTTATTTGAATTCCAATGGAGGATTTGGCAAAAGCTTCATATCTGCAAGGACATTTAATTTTATAAATGTTTATGTTTTTTTTTTATTTTATTGTTTTATTTTTATGACATTGTTTTGCTGTTCTGGTTTGACTTAATAATATCTATACCAATTCAACCTAAAAACACAAAGTAAGCAAAACGTAAAAGAAGATAAGAAAACCGGATAATAAATGGAGATATTTTCCCTTAAGTATGACAAAGTAAGGCTTTTACACACATAATAATTACAGATCAAATCTCTAGTAAAGGTAAATTTGTATAGGTTACTTATACTTGGCATGCCTATCGAACAAGTTTGCCACTTTGAAATTCACATCGGGTTGTAACGTTTTGTGGATTCCTCAACAGGTCGCTGGTGACAGCGTTTATAAACGGCCAAGGTCAGCGTGTGTGCTTAATGTGTTTAGTAGGTCTCTCAATATAGTTATTAGAACAAGGACGTGAGGTTGTATTTTCTGCGGTTTATAGGAGCCGTATACATTTGAATATGTTACATTAATAATAGCATTCTAACTGGTTTTAATAATACGTATATTATTTACTTGTAGTAGAAAATACCTAATATTACTACTAGAAATTATAGATTATTACATTTCTGTACAGATAAATAATTAAAATATCGATTATTCAGTTCTACATATTAGTCGATACTATAATTTTAAAAGCTCCGCTTAAAAATATCATGATCTCCAAAGTTGTTTGATATAAATTAAAAAAAAATACAAAACATTGATGTTTTTATATTTATTATATAGAAACAGCTAGCAAAGTTCATAATTGGTCCATTAACGTCCATTTCAATGAATATCCGAACACATATCGATATAATTCGATTACAAAGTTTATAACACAATATCGTACAGGCCACTGAGTGGTTGCGTAACGAAAACCACATTCTACTCGAGAAACCAGCTTTGCGAGAGCTTGAGTGACGCGAATTTCAATTTATACCTTACAATGTGTTTAACGTTGCTAAGTAAGCAAATCAAGTGACTAAGGAGATCGGCCGGAATGTTTGAAATATTAATATGTAGTTATTGTTGGTATTTAGATATAACAATCTATATCGAGCAATTATAGTTTTTATTACGACATTTATTTATTATTTATCGAAATGCCAATTGAATTGTTAGCTATTGTTGTGTTGCAATTTTAGCATATGATTAGGATTACTATGTATTGTCATTATTTTGTCGATTTACCCCGTATAATGGAATCTGTGTTAAGACACTTGGTTTCCTGTATTATAGCTTTTAAGGCATTGCGTGTTGAGTGGTAAAAATCAGTGCCAAACTTTTGTGCATTATTTTCAGATCGTAAAAAATGAAAATAACTTATTCTTATTCTCCACGAATGGGAATCAAATCTACTAATCATCGAGGTTTGCCCTTAGACAGTGTCTTATATGTGACACGACGGTCTTCATATATATGTTATACAAAAATATATAAATGTAATAAGTTTAGTAATATTAAGGAGTTTTTATACTCTTTAAAAGTATGTACACAATAAAAAGCACGCGTAATATAAATTTAGATGATTGTAGTTATTGTAACTAGGATAAAACTAGTATTATAAATTTTAATATACATATTTTTATTCTTAAAAAACTTATAAAATATAAGCTTAACTAAAAAAAAATAAGTCAATCAAGAAGCCGGGACGGTCAAGGTTGGTTTAAAAATAACATATTATGTGATTTTTTTTGTTTCACATTTGGTCCCAAATTTAACAGGGGAGGCATCTAGTGGTAGGAAACTCCGTTCTATCGTCTTCGTTCGAGCAACGTAACTTAACGCCGCGTCTAATTTTGCCCTACGAAGAAATATGCTGCTTTGAGCTGATGAACTTGACATTTATCGTATATAGACAATAAATTCATAATTTAATATAAATTTATTAATTTAAAATAAATTTCATCATAATTCATAAAGCTTTATGAATTGGATTTTAATATTTTTTTAGCATTTGAATACTAAACTGTAATGCGATCGATTAAAATCTACCTACAGAGTATATTCAAAAAAAAAAAAAAAATTAATCGATTTTATAAATGCCTACTAAAGTATTTTTATTATACATTTTACCTACAAAAATGTTGAAAAATGATTTAATTACTACACTTATAAGCGAGTTTGACAAAATTTAGACCGTTCCTTATGTCTTTATGACAATTAGTTTCTGAGATATTTGTAAAGAATCATACATACACATCCAACACACGTACAAATGCTACAAAAGTATATATTGAGCTTATAGTTAGTACGGCCGAAAATTACTTCTTGTATTCAAGTAGCAAACGCAGATGACTAAGTATTTCTATTATTATATACTAACCGTTGAGAACGGTATCATTAATAGATAAGCATCAAATTGATTTGAACGTTCGTTCATACAAGTTATTAGTTAAGTGATCGTAAAATAGCGGTCCCATTTTGAATGTTACGAGTACTATGCGTGTTATTTAAACTTACAAATTGGGTTAGCTGTCGAGTAATGAGATTGTATATTAATTGGTTGAAGTAACTCTGATATTGAAACGATGAATTTTGTGTAATGTACGGGATTCCTCGGTGCATGGATAATACGACAAATAAAGATTTTTATATAAGTAATTAAAATCTAAATAAGGAGTCTTCAACTTATAATTTTTGGTGCAAAAGTATGAAGTAAAGGATAAAGAGAGTAAAGTGTAAAGATGAACGGAACTAATATTCCGTCCTCGAGGATTTTTAAAGGTTACAATAGACAACAAGACAACCAGATTAGACTAGATTAAGACTAGCCAAAGCATTATATAACATTATATTGGGATTATAAAAATGTAGCTTTTAATTGAAATCTTATAAGCGATAGTGCTGAAACTTGGCAAATTTGATATATAGTAGAACCTCGTCAATTCGAACCTCGGTAAGTCGAAAACATTCATATCTCGAAAAAATATTTTGTTCGTTTCTTTTTAAACACCAAAACCTCGATTACACAAAATCTGTAATAGTCGAAATTATGAGGCAGTCCCTGCAAGGCGTTTTTGTACATATTTACCCTGCATAACTCGAAAAAAAAAGTTTTATATACATATTGGAATATTTGAAGCTTATTACTTCTAAATTTTAAACAACAGATTTTTAGAATTGTAATTGAATTGTTATTTATTTTACTCCTATTCAAATTTATAAGTATATATATATCAATATTTTTATGTTGAATTATTTAATGCAATAGATAACTATTCTCTTGGCTAATTTAGGATATTTTTCGATATCTTTTGTCAAGAACAAAGTGTAAGGAAAGCCACAAACCTCATATATTTCCTGTGCTCGTTCACCGGAACGAAGTACTCGTCGTACGGATTGGTGGCATTCATATCAACCTCGACATCCTTCTTCTTCGATCCATTTTTAGGTGTAAGGTTTATGAGTTCTAAATTGACTGCCTCTAAAGTTTTAGTATCGCCGTTGGGTTCTTTGCTGTGGCCATTTTGATGTTGATGTGGTCCGTTAGACGTGAAGGAATCGTTATGATTTTGGTCAGCATCATCGTGTTGATAGGCTCGGTTGTCGAAACCTGAGGCGGGTGGCGATGGGGGACGGTGTTGCGGCCGCGCTGGCTCCCTAGGGGACGCCGATCTACTGTGGTTATCCATTACTTTTGGGGCTGACTGACATCTGAAAATAATAATAAAACGTAAGTTTTGATGATCCAGTTATTGTTTACTGATATATTTTTCGGTTTAACTTATAAAAGTCTAATTTATTTAACTGGCAACAGGAAGTTATAACTATTATTATCTCAAAACTTGCTTTCATTGGTACGCTAGTCGCGATTTATTGCAAATGGTGTAGCACGAAATGCATTGGTCACGTTTCAAAAGTATTTCGGTATTTGTGCTCTAAACAATGTTGCAAAAGCCTTGATACCTGTTAAATTTTTCCTTGTAATACGTATTATCTAACAAATGCACATGTTAAGAATCTTTTGTTTAAATTATAAATGTTCAAACTTTTACTTGTACATAAAAAGTTTAAACTTTTATAAAGTTTGCTCATATTTGTTAACATATAGATCAAAAAATTCGACTGACGGACTGTAAATATTTTGATATTTATATTTAACTTTGACTTTCTTGACGAACGCTGGGTTTAATTTAGCTGCCTAACACACAATACCTAAACTATGTGTAGTAAATCCTCCTACTAATATATAGATATTGTTTCTAGATTGTTGAGCATGTAAGTCGCATCCAAAAGCTGCTTTTCATGTAATGTAAGTAAGTAAGCAACAGAGTGCAATCGTATATTCTATATTAAATTCTCTCATTTTTTTCTCACGAAACAATGAATGATTAAACATCTAATTAAAACTTATGTAAATTTTGTTGATCTCGATTGCATATTTAGTTAAAACGTTACTGAAATAAATGTTCTAACCTAGATTATAATGAAGCAAAAAATTATATTTATAATTTAAAAATATACTATGACGCAAGAGGTTGATTTCGAAATTAAAGGCTGAACGATTGTTAATTTACCAGATTAACCGAATTAAAGGTCTAGGACCAGTGTACGACTTTAGTTAAAGAAAAAATATTGTGTACTTGGTAATAATTAATATTGTGACTTAAGGAAAAAAGCTGACTACCTCATAGCATTTACAATTTCTTGTTTATTAGTATTAAACTTGTTATATCATAAATTTATACATAGGGAAACTTGACTAGTTTGTCCGTTAGAGCTTAAGTTAGAATTCTGAATTCCTTGAGCTAAAATTCGCTTTACAGGTACTGTGGTGACTCGTGGCATATGCTGAATGCATTCACAGGTAGCAGCATATTTGGTAGGTAGTAGGTAAGAAGGGTATAATAGATCATATTTCAAAACAGACCAATTGGTATGCTCAAAATGTCATAAACAAAGCGAAGAAGACGAAGATTTATGAGAAGATACATACATATTAATTTTTAATTTAATATTTCGCAGCCAAATCTTATTATTCAACAGTATATTAGAAAAAATCTTTATAATACTGATATCTACTAACCTGGTTAACTTGAATAAGCTAATTTAAATATAAGTAAGAACTAAATTCATTAACATGCTTCTTCAACGTAAACTAGGTCTCGGGCATTGTGTTTGCGAAACAATTCCCTTGTCACCATTAAGATGAACAGGCAAATCTGCTTAAAACACAGAAAAGCTATAAAGATTTGGTGATAGCCAGCCAACTGAAGCGTCAGTCGTCCGTTAACCTCAGAATGAACCAGTATTCGAGTTGAACTGTTTATTTTGACGTTAAATAAAAATTTTAAAAGTTAAGTATTTATTCGTTTCATACGATATTTTTTTATAGCTTCACGCTTTATTCCGTATATTGCAGGGTAGGCAGAGGGAACTGCAGGAACTATATGAACCTAGTGTTAAGACACCCCCTTGCTTAGTCCCTGCTTTTCTCCGTTGGCGCAATCAAAATTGTGATCTAGTTGGTCGTCTTGTCAAATCTGTTATAAAGTAATTTAGGTTTATAATGAAGGACAAAGCAAAATTATTATTATATCTTTAAGAGTAAAGATATAATAATCATTTTGCTTTGTTTCATTGTATAATTACTAATTAGTCTATTATGTAATCAAGTGCTATGTAGATATTTAATTGTCAGAATTACTGGAGTTAAACGCTGTTTTTTTCCAGATAATTTGTTGAGAAAACGTCCAAATTATGATCATTATGATATATACTTAATGATATGCCAAAAACGTCATTTATATATGTACATATATAATAAGTAATAAATCATATAAAATAATATACCCAACCGAATGTTTGATTCGGCTCGTAAGTACTCGAATAAAAATGCGTGTAATGCGACGCCGTCCTTAGTCTCAATTTAGCGAGGCTAACCACCTTTTACTTAATGTCAAGTTATGATCTTGTATTATCCGCTGTTGTTTTTAATTGTTAACGTTATATCCTTTACTTTCTTTGATTTAGATTGATCCGAGATTGATTTATTTATATTTTTTATTATTAAATCTTTATTATTGATTTAGATAACATAGAGATTTAATTTGAATAACGAAATACCAAGGTGTTTTTTTAATTTTATTAAATGGTAAACGAGGAGAAAAGCTAGAGGTTATGGACGCTTTGTCAACCTTAGTTCAGTCATCTAAATTGGAACAAAGTTAAACATATTTAAAATTAAATAAAATATGACAATTACTTTGACCTTTTAACTTTTTTCAATAAAATTAGTAGTATTTATGCGAAAAAAAGGTACTGACCAAAAGTAACAATAAATATACTGTCAGTAAAAGGACATTCATAAAACGTAACACTATAATTTCAAAGTTTACGATATGAATATCCTCACTGGCTTTTAAGTTATCATTTAATTGAAGATGTTCTTGATATCTTGTGATAAAAGCAGTTAGTAGTAGTAGTCAGGTAAACAGGTAAAGATCTGAACGTCCTACCACAGCGGTCATGCCCTCAACCCAGCATTCTAAGACAAGATTCGAATCGTTTTATTTTAATTTATTAGTAATAATAAAAATATATTTACAATCTGAATATATAAATAAGTATGATAAAAGGCTTGTTTTTACCCATCCCTTATTTTTGTTAAAATAGCAAAATTAAAGTACCTGATGGCGATTGTAAGATAGGTTACTAACACATATACCTGTAATTTTAATAGTTTAAATATAAATTTAAGACTATTGCAGCGCAATGGAATAGCATTTAACTGCAAAACGGTTGTGGATTCCATTGTACTTAATATATACTATTTGTTTTTATGATTTATGACACTTTTAATATAATTCATACTAAGGTTCGAAAAAACTTAAAGAAAATATATTTTAAATGTAGCGGGATTTAAACCATTTCCATGAGGCACGAATTAAAATATATTTATGTTCAAATTTTAATAAACGAGTATATTCTATTAGACAAACAAAGCAAAAGCATATAAATCAATGCGATTTCCATAACATAAAGCAAAGTGAGATATGGCGAGTACTAACATTAACTTCCCTTTGACCACGTTGCTTAATGGCAAAAAGAGTGAAGCTACATTATATAAAAGCTAATAGTCTGATTCGAACCCACAACGTCTTATGCAATCAGATAAGTTTATACAAACACATACACAAGGACACACACAAATTTTCAATTATTATTAGATTAATCTTAGGCAACTTTTACACATATTATTGATTTAAACATTTTATAACAAAAAAATTACTCATTTAGACAAGAATGTAAAACGAGAATATTTGAAATATGAATGCATGTAAAACCATGACACATGCACGGTCTCATGTAAAAATACAACAGCGAATTAGTATGTTAATTCATGATAATTTTGAATCTTGATAGCCATTTTTTATAAGAGCCAAGTAGATTGTAGGTCATTAATATTACGTTCTTTTAGTAATACTTAAAAAGATTATAAATTACAAAAAAAAAATATCATGAGAAAATAAAATAAAGTGTAAAAAATCTATAACTTTCGCCTTTTTTTCTTTCTCTAGTTTTCGTTATTCCTTAAATAAAAAGTATCCAGTAAATTTAAAACTATTGTAATATTTAACGATAACGGTTCAGTAAAACGAAATACCTTAGGTTAACACCTAATCTTCGTATTGGTTTAGAACTTTCTTACAAGCCAAAAATTAAAAATAAAAGAGAATGTGATGCTTATGTAACGTTTACATATATATTTTTCAGTGGTAAATACAAAGTACCATTACTTAAGAGCAAAGAATTTATTTTAAGAATAAAATTACTCATAAATTCGCTCTAATGTAAGTAAGTAGAACCGGATTTTATAAGCAACGTATGATATATGATAAAGACAAGTTAACTCGAAGCTTTTTGATTGTGTAAATAATTATTATTAACAGGATTAACTATTCTCAACAACAGTTTATAACAGGTGTTTAAACTTTTATATATGTATGTACTGTAGTAACGTATACATAATCAGTTGACGAAGCTGCGTGTAAAATTCATGTTAAAAAATTCCGGCCCTAGTTGTAAAAATCAAAGTAAAAAAAAAATATTTTTTAATTGGTACAACCTTACAATATACTGACGGAAAAATTCCACTATTTACATATCTGTTCATAAATAGTCGTAATATAACTAGTAGGTGCTTAATAATAATTATAATTTATCTAGTGTAAGTAATGAGAATTACGTTTAAACTGGATTTTGTGTTATTGACTTCTGTAGTTGTACGTTGATATTTTTTCCTTTTTAAATTAAAACGTAATCTGGAAGATGAATAAGTAATTTTAATAAATAAAATTTTAATGAATTGTGGAGAATTTTCAATTGATAATAATAAATCGTTATCTTTTGAAACAGGAAGTGCAATTCAAGTCCTTTTAGGTACATTTTTAATCTGCCGTATCAATTAAACTCCGATACAACTGTCAGGTAGTCGCCCTTAAATGAGGCAGGTGATGAACTACTCTGATTGAAGCAAGCCATTCAGATTTATCAAGATTGATAAGTTGCCGAATGATCAACATTTCTGTTACGAAAAGGAAACGAAATTATCCAAAAAAAAAAAATAGTAAGGCTATTTGAATACTCTTTTTACTGGTGGCATTACTTAAAAGGAGCAACTTGACCATTAAAGAACTATGACTTGCTTGACAACAAGTTAATGAATTCATTGAATATAAAACGTATTTAAATAATGCGTGGAAAAATATTAGCCAGTATTAGCTTTAATAAACAAGTGACCAACATAATATATTTTTATTATAATATACTAGCTGCGCCCGCAACTTTGTCGACGTTGGTGAGTCAATTTTGAATTTCAGCTAATTTATGAGCTGATTTCATTAAAATACTCTAAGTATGAACTGAAACTTTCCTTTTTTTTATCCATATAGATGTCTTAAGCCGTTGCTGAGATTTTTTCTAAAAATCATTGCTTTGGGTTCTATTAAGTGTCCATAATAATAGTTTTTTTAAATACATCTTCGATTTACAGACATGAATTAGTAACATCTATATTTTATATATAGAAATTGATTTAGGATAAGGATGAGGTAAATGTGCAAAATATATTATAAAACCCTCACCTTGTCGGCGTATTTGGTCTTTTTATTGGCGAAACCAAGGACCTAGTATAGTAATAGCGCGCATGAGCCGACCTTGGAGTTCGAGGCGTCTTCCTGTACCGCTCGTTCCTTACTATATTACCACCTGGCATCTTATCCATTCACATGTTATAATTTACACGAAGATATGATATTATTACTCGTTTTAATAAAAGGGCGCGGAATTTGACATTTTCACAATTATTTTTTTTTCACAGAAGCAAAGATTGTAAGACGTCCGTCCGATCAAAACACTGTCAGTTCGGAGTGACTAAGTCAACAATCATGTAAACAATAGCTGTTGTTGTCTTGTACATGAGGTAAAAATTTGTGAACGTTTGTTTTTAGCCAGGCATTTTTAATTTCATTAAAGAAGATTTTTTCAGTAAATTCTTATAAAATATTTTAACTTTATTGTTATATATTTACATATATATTAATATTATGAAATTAATTTATGTGCAACTAAAATGCTAATCACAATATTACGTATTTATATAATCTTTATAATAATTACTTTAAAAAACCTGAAAGTGAAATAAAAAATATATACTAAGTGAAAATAAAATAATAAAATCTATTCCACTAACAGATCACACTGTATAGTTTTATTTTCAACAATAATGACTTCACGCTAAAAGTATATTATACAAACGCGGAACCGTCAATATTCAATAGACATTTAAAGAATAGCAGTTAAACCGACCCGTAGCCCCACAATTTAAACGTGTTACAAGATTGGTACTTATCTATTATCTTTGTTGTGACACAGTACCAAATTAAGCTTTGTTAGTCTCTAAGTAATACGACCAACTCAATTTTAATATTGAGTAATACTATTGTAATTGTCTTTGTATTTTTACATACTTTAGAGCTACAGGATTCAGAAATTCAAATTACGACCTCCCATACTTACATAGTTATAAATAGTGACTGCCATTCAATAAGTAATTTTTAACTTATTTTTTAACTTCACACTTTAGTCTGAATATTGCAGAATAGACAGAGAGATGACGTGGTGTAAATTCGAGACTATAAGAGTTGAGGCGAAGTTCAACGGCAAATTACCTAACCATATAGAAGAAATGAAAATTCCTAATTTTCTAGTTCAATCGAGGGACCGAACCGACGACCATCGAGGTTATCAGTTCATCAGACCAAAAGTAAAAATGAAAAAATAAAATTATAATTCATTTATTACAATACATTTTTTATGAAATGTATTTTAAAATTTAAATAAATTAAGTTAAATAAATGATATATTTTGTAATATTTTAAAATATTACAAATAAAAGAGTTATTACGTATTAATACGTAATTTGCAGATACGGTAAGTGTTGAAACTATATTTAATTAATAACATTCTGCATGAGGAATGCCAGTGACTTGTGAAAGGCAATCTCGGTGCATACTAGACCAACAGCATTTCACGGCACAGCCTTCGTAAGTCTTGGATTTTTACTTTAAGCAGAAAAAAACGACAAGCCGGTCTTACAGTTATCTAAGCTCATGTTGTTATCACTTTTTATGTTAGTAACATATTTAAAGTTCATTTTGTTATACATAAAATAATAATAATTTAAATATATTTTTTACATTAAATAGTGTATTATTAATAAAACGTACGGGTTGATTGTTGTAGCAAGCTTTATGTAGAAATAAATGCAGCGCTATTTCATTGAAATTTTCTTATTAGCTTCAAGCTTTATGTAGGATAAAGCTAGCATAGAGAACCGGAGGAATCGTAGAACATAGTGTTAAGACACTGCGTTCCCCGCTTTCCGCCCTTCGGGGAATGCGTGTTGAATCAATGCCGCGCTTTGTCTTGTTGCCAGAGCGAAAAAAATGGGAATGAAATAATCCGCCCTCCTCGAGTGGAAATCGAACCCACAAACCATTGCGTTTACAGGTTGAGCGCAGACATTGTACCTCTGCGTCACGCGGTTTTCCGGTCGGTTTAAATGTAAAGGGTAAATAATATAACATATTATTATTTATATGCAGGATTGATTCAAGTACATGTATATATACATATATAATTTTTAAAATTTTCAATATATGACCTCAAAATGTCCTAATTATATGGAAACTTAGGCCTTTCAAGGCATTTAAAGGCTTTTAACGGTATTGTAAGATTCGATTACAGATTATTGACGCTTGATATGTGCATCCACCTCTAATACACACTTGTTCGTGAAAGTTGGTTTCAGGTTACATGAGTCACGACAGTATTTATCTAACTGTAGATCAGATTTGATAAAATTTTAATTAGAATTTTGGTTGTACAGATAAATTGTTTGTTTAAATTACTTTGAATTATTATTTTTAAATATAGGGATCATTTAAGATCTGTATATTTATAATAAAATTTAACTGATTTTGTTTTAATTTTAGAGATAAGTCTCTGCTTAGATGGATTTTATTGCATTTTCCACATTTTGTGTATTAAGTTATATATTGAAATAAATATATAAAATAACATTACGTAACTTTAGTAAACGAATATTTTATAGTTGAATGAACAATGACCCATCTTCGCCTAGACGTGAATATGTTTTTTTTTTAATTTTACTTCTACAGTAATTATACAATAATTATAGTTTTTTAAATATAATATATTTTAAAATATTTATATTTCCGCTACAGTGCAGCTTTGCAACGCACAAATCAATACACAATGCCACGTAACGTACCTACGCGAAGTTAATAAAACAAAATCAAGCATAAGTATTTATAAAGGAAATTCTACCAGACATTGTTATAGCGATCTTCGCAATCTATTGAAATACAGCGTAACCATTGTCCAAGGTTGTAGAGATTTCATTAAATTTTTAATTGTTTAATGCGGATGTTACACTGGAACGGCTTTCCGCCTACACAATAATTATATAAGTTTCGTTGCGAGTTTATTAATTTGTGAAAACTCCGAAAATTTGCAGTAAAACAAGCAACTAGGGATTGCTTATGATATTGTCAAATAATAAAATATTCTAGTTATGGTGGGTTTGAATTGCATTTCTTGACATTTATTATTTTTATTTCGTTGCTTGAGTAAGATTTAAATTTAACGGAAAGCGGAGAACGGAGTACCTTGATATTAGGTTCTCTCCTAACAGATCAAAGGTTTGCACGCTTTGTGCAACAAGTCTAATGTGAAATATAAAAATTAATAATATTAACATTTTTGAATTTTTGATCCAAGTTTTCTTATTTAAATCGTTTATAAATATTTGTAAGTATATCTCAAGATCAATATGTTATGTTAGAAATAACACTGTGATAAAAAAAATATTTAAGAGTAAAATATATGGAACTACTTAGCAACTCGTTTTAAAATAAAATAACAGCGATTGTCATCCGGGTACGAAGGCATAAAGGTGACACCATGACAATACTCCGAGCTAAGTCAATGTTGTTTTGGCTTTTAATACATGCTTCATAAAATCGATAATGTTCTTTTTATTTGGAGAACTTCTTTAAAAAATATATAGGTACCTATTACCAATAGAATTGTGAATCAACCAAAAAAGTTGTTTTCCACTTTATAATAAACTTGTTTGATATTGTATATTATGATGAAGTGCGAGTGAACTTAATATTTGATTGTAGTTAGGGTTCCGTGGAGAATTTTGAGAATATACTTCTCAAAAATTTAGAGAGTATATTGAGCTCACCATAGTTTATTTTTCACTACAGTAGATATAAAATTGGTAAAAAAAATATATTTTTATAATAAAATAAAAAATTGATAAAATATTATAATCACAAATAGTTTATGACTATCATATAAATTTTTTTATAAATAAAAATGTTGTTTTATAAAAAACACATAATATGTTATAAGAATAAACTTTCGCGCCGCACATTTCGTTTTGAGGATTGTCAAATAGCGAATCCATTCGTGTGCCATGATTACAATGAAATACGCTTATTGTATAAATGACACCATCGTACTTTGACTGTCGTTGTACTTACGTCCTTAAATGGAAGCATAGTTTTAACTAATCTGTACCGTGGTAAAATTATAAAACTAGTACCTACTGTTTGAATATTTTTTTCAAATAAACTAAATAATTAAGCTATAATTTTATAATAACACGCAAGTATTTTTGTAGTACGAGATTCCTAAGTCATTCGTTTTTAAGCATGAATACCTCACACGTTACACAGCAAGTGTAAAAGTCATAAATTGAAATAAAATATCATGTACCTAAACTATTGATGACTCTTGCTTAGTTTTTGTTTACAGTCTTAAAACATTTTACCCCATAGGTAGTCTTGACAAAAGCTGCACTGTCATATACATAAAGTATGTATAAGAAAATAGTTATATTTAACATAGGTTTTTACCTTACGTTAAGTTTTTATCCTACGTTAAGGTAGTCTCATAATAACTCCGTGGAAATTCCAAGGGACTTTAAGATATCAGGAAAACTCCATGAGACGATGAATCTATTAAAATAAGTAAAAAGAAGGAAACTTGTTGTTTTAAGTCGTAACAACTTAGTATTATAAATGATCTATAATTAATAATATTATGGCCTTGATTTTTATGTACGTCTATAGTATACGATTAACATATTTAACATTAAATAACGTTTGACGGGTCCGTTGTATACAAAATACAATTAAAATTTCACTCACAACCCAATCTCTCAGTTTTGTATGCGCGAAGTAAATCGTTCTTTAAGCGCAATTTTAAGCCCTTGTACTCAATAATTGAAATTCTATGAGTGCCTTTTCAAGGCCGTAAGGTAGAGATTTGCATGAACCTCGCCTTCGTAAACGTACATAATACGTATGGTAGAAATGATCAGACATTCAGAGCGGATCGTTGCAAGTGGGCAATATTAGGTAATTCCGATCATGGCTGGTTGCGACATAGCACCCGATCTGCATACAACTGCAACTTTAAACTAACTAGATCTTACAGATTGAATTTAAAAATGTCGATGACATGTTAACTTGACCGCAGTGTTACACAATTATCTGTTACTTTTGAGGATAAACAAAAATACGAAATTATCTTTTGTTACGCCTATGATTTTTTAAATCAATTGAGAATGTGATTTCAAAGGAGTAACTGAACTGACTTGAAGAATTTACCATAACCTGCCTTCAAAGCCGGTGGTAGATTCATGTATGACTAATACTAAAAAATTTTCAATGCAAATTGACGATTCAATGTAATTTTGGTGCTTGTAATATTTAACAAAGAACATATTGATGATGGTTGACTCTAAAAGAAATGCAATCATATATAAATATACAAACAATGTCGTTTAATATTAACGTATCACAGTGGCTTTTTTAGGCGTAGAATAAATTTTAATCTAATCTATCAAAATATAAAGCTTTTTAGTGCTAATATAATTACTCATTAGAGGATTTTCCGTATTTGAACTAAACAAGTTACATTGAACTTCTAATTCGCGTGTGGGAGTAAAGTTTGATTGTCTAAGCTCAGGCGTGGTGCTAATCAAAATTCCGTTTTATTACCAAAGTCACGTTTCACATATGTCTTTTAATCGTTTTTTTCATCATAATCTTGCTTTAATTTAATTTAATTTAATTAATAAAAAGTTTTTGCGTAAAGGACTCAAGATAGATGAGATAAGGTTTGTACGCTTTTTATTTATGGTATTTAATATGCTAAAATCGCCATAGCCAACTTTAATAGAAATAGTAATAGTATAAACATATTTATTTGTTTTTTAAAGTAATTTTATTTCAAAAATAATGGCCTTATTCTACGTTAGACCTCATTCCATGGTATTTGCATTCCATCATGCAGAGCTTGGTATAAACAATAGTTCATACGTAGGTTTGAGTCATGCGGTATGTAGCTTACGCCTTCTCACTCAAGCTCAACCTTGAAAGCTTTCTATTGAATGCACCTGAAGGTTTAATTCTTAGTCACGTGTGGCGAATATGCACGCTTTGTATTTCAAATCTTACCGGATGACTATTGAAATATTAGTTAGATCATTATATATCGATTTTCCAAAAACGATTATTGATACTAATTAATCGATGAATAAGAATTTTAATTACTTAACTAAAATAATTGTTTAATAACCAAGTTTGCCCTGTAACTGTAGGAATTTGGTTATTAAATAGTTTAAGAATTTTACAAATTACTTATATAATAAGCCAGTGCAACTAGATAACTAATGTACACTGCATCGTCCTAGGGAATTTGCTATTATTTTGCGATGAAAATTTTCCCTCTTCCTCTTTTAGGACCAAAAATGTTTGTAAATTTGGTTTTTTTCCTTAGTTTTCTTTTTCTTAGTCAAAATAATAATAGCTATTTCGAATATAATCAGTAACATAATTATTAACTTCAAAAATAGTAATATAACTTTAAATCCAAATAGCAGACACAACCTCTACCCGACACCCCTAGAAAAAGGTTTTGGTAAGGCGTTTGGTGAACCTTGTGATAAACTTTTAAATTATGAAATATGAGCATATTATACGAATATTATTTGTATTTAAAACGTAAATCAGTTTATTCAGATATTAAATGTGTATACTATGACTTTTATACTGAGATAATGATTATGCACTGTACCAACTTTGCCAGTGTGTTGAATTTGAATAGCTTAAGATTAAGCAACATTCGCCCTCGCAAATCTGTCGTGACACCTAATGACCTCGTTGTGACTTTCAAATGAGGTCTAAATTAGTCATTTATTATCTTTTTAGTATACTTTATATGTATCTGTGTTTTATCCTTCTTGAAAAAAGATTTTTTTAAATAAATTATATGGACCTAAGCTTCTTAACGCCAATCAGTTCTTGAATTGTTGAACAAATGAAAGAAGGACCAGCAACTTAATAGAATAGAAGAGTAACACTTGTAAATATCGATATTACAATTTTGATACTAAATGCAATTAATTATTACTAATTAAATTTTCTTTTAAATTTTGACTTCATTACATATATATAAAGGATTTATATCTTGGTGTTACCAGCTTATCTTTATTTCTTATTCCAATCATACGCCTATCGCTGTTTTAAATATAACATCGAATATGTTAGCGGACAAATAAAATGTTAGAATTAAATTACGTATTGTGAAGTCTAAAGATTAGGATTGTTATTTAAAATATCCAGCTTATGTTAGATAAAGACCTATAACATAAGAAGATCAGTTAAAAGTGAGGAAAGCGCTAGGGCCGCATTGAGGGTTACCTAAATGTAAGTCAACGGGAAATACGACTTGAAAAAATTAAATTTCCAGGTGTACAGTAAATTTGGATATGAAATATATTACAGGTACAAGTTTGTGGCTGTTTTCTTTTTGTTTATTTGTATTACACTGCAAATTCAAAAATCTATTTTAACAATTATAGGTCAAGGTCTTTCACCCTTGATTATACGACGAGTTCGATACAAAATTTGGCAAAAATTAAGCATAAACTTGGACTGTACATCAGAATTAGTAATTATTAAAATATGGTTTTAAATTCTACTTAAAATTTTCACGAAATCTTAAAAGGTAGATTCTTGACAAACGGTTAGATAGGTTAGATTCTATGGAGGTTTCGTCTTTTTTGGCATGGAACACTAAAAATATAAAGTATTCCCCCAGACGAAAATTGATCTCTTAATAATTAACACCGTCAAAATTTTTATATTATATTACTATGTTTTTGATCTGTTACATCAAGCTTAGTCTTTTTTTCTAGTGATGTGCCCTGCATCAAGTAGGTTAGACATACGTCTGATTTTCTTCTCAGAGTCTGCTTCTTATCAGAGTGAAGAATAGCAATAACGATGGTGCTTATATGGTAAAATTTAAAAACATTTATTTGCCAACATCATTACTTTTTTGCGAGATTGTAAGATCTTATATGAAACGGTACGTTATTATCCACAACGAAATCCATTATGACTAAGTGGGAAATACGAGGACTATTTTATTACATTTTAGATAACTTTGGGTATGTAGTGTTCGCTTAGTATTATTAAGTATATGAATTCCTATCATTTTGTTTAAATTTTCTTGAGGTATGTTGATACTGTGATTTTGAGTTTTGATATCTCTGTCTAATATATTTACGTCAATGTTTGTAATAATTTTAGTGTTTTTTTTATTAAATTGCAAGATATATGAGGCCTCACATGACCTAATAATACAAATTTAGATACCTAAACTTTTATTGATCTGATAAATATGTGCAAATAAAAATATATTAAAATATAGTAAATACCGTGACTAGGAATCGAATCAATAACTATCACTTTTACCGTTGCAGAAAACATTGTCTCTTTGTTTTAAAATGGCCTCATTACTTGGCAAATAAGAAAAATATTTAAAAGAATTTATAATTTATATATATATCTTCATAATATAGCTGTCGTATCGACCCTTAAAGTTAAAGATTCGGTAACTGTAAAATGGTCAGTGACCAGCTACTCGGAGGTGAACAAACCAACGTGGGAGCATATTCGCGATATAGCACTTCGATTTGCGAGAAGCGCTATTTACTACGCATGTTGAATTATTTTATTACGCAAGTGAATTCGTTTTATTTGCAAATGTACTTTTTGTGGCGCTGTTGCAATAATGCAATGTTAGAATGGAAGCTGCATCGTTGCAGTGATCGTATAAAATAATATAAAATCATAAATTATTAATAATATATTATTATAATATAAAAAAACTATTTACCACATTTTCACAATAATAATTATTTTTTTTTGTAGATGGTAAGTGAGAATTTTGAAAGGAATTTTAAAATATCTACTTCAAAAATTAAACAGATGTTGAAAAATTATTATAAATATCGTCGTTTTCAAAGATAGAAATATAGGTGCAATTTGTTATTTATTTATAAAAAATATTTTTTTTATGGGAAGGACAAGGCAAACGAGCGGTCGGGCCACCTGATGGTAAGTGATCACCGACACCCACGGCCCTGTGTAACAGCAGAGGTGTTACAAGAGCGTTGCCGGCCTTTAAGGTGGACGTAGACGCGCTTTTGAAGGTACCCATGTCGTATCGATCTGGAAACACTGCCGCAGGTAGACTATTCCACAGTAGTGTGGTACGTGGAAAAAGTTCCTATGGAACCACACAGTAGTGGAATAAAAAAATATTACAGCTTGTTAATTAATAGCATCTTATGGGGCTATCGGAAAACATGCGGGAAAAGCATTGTATAGAGAAATGTATTATTTGAAAAACCTATGTTATTGTTAGTAGATAGGTCATTGAAAAATAAAACAAAAATATATAATTTTATAAGAAAACTAAGTTTTAACGTACGGAAATTTTATAGACCATATAATGGAATATGTACTAAAAATCAACAACATAGAAGCCATATGAACCCAGTAAAATTGTCATTAACCCACCAAGCAATTAATCGCAAGCTCTATTATTTGAGTGGACGCTCAACTTATTCTAGGCCGGTTTTATAATAAAATCTAGTAGCAATTACAACTGGTTTACATTGTTCTTGTTGTTCCGTAACTCGTTCCTTCTTTAGATGTTTAATGACAATTATATCTGCTTAGGAATTTTTCACACGCTCGTCATTGAGAAGTAATTTTAAGAAGTCGGGGAAATTGTGGAAAAACTAATGTGACACGACACTTTAGTTAGTTATTATTTTTTTTATAATATAATTGAAACAGACACATGGTCCGTACCCTTCTTAACTTATGCTCTAGCTCTTATCTTATATATTTTTTTTTATTTTGTTATATTTATTATTACTTATAACTAAGATTTTATTATTTTACATAATTTACTGAGTTGAGTTTTGATTACTGCGATTGCTGCTGATATGTCAAATTGCTATTAAATTGTGAAATCGTAATTATTTTACTTTCAAACAAAAATCGCATACAAAATTACTATGTATGAAGCTGTTTTGTATGTTTTCGTTAAATTTAATATATTTTTTTAAATATTTCCACAAAAGTGATAGAGTAGTGTATAAACAATAACCCCGATTGTTGATCCAATTGATAATAATAACATAAATTTATTTATCATTAGAAAACTACACAACTATTGTTCAGATGACTAGGAATAAATATTTACCACAGATTTTTATGTAATCTTGAAACAATTATAATAAAACAATAAATAAAAAACATTGCTTTATGGTACATTAATATTTTTATAATGTTTTTGTTATTTAGAACTTATCCTCTAGAATGGAGGTCGTGTCTTTGTCGTGCAATGAATGCAACCAACCTTATTGCCGGCATTGGTCACGCGCTGCCGAGTGATTAAACTTATGATTATTGATAGGCTTATTGAACGTTTATATCCGCGTTATGGTATATAACAACCAAGGATAGTTTTTTATATGACGACTATAGAATTATTTACTTTATAGAAAAACTTATTTATATGGCAATATGTACAGTTATGATATTAATAAACAAACAACCAACCGTCGTGGCGCAGAGGCGCAACGTCTGCCTGTAACGCGACGGTTACTGGGTTCGATCCCCAGTCGGAGAAGATGGATTTTTCTATTTCCATTTTCTTCGCTCTGGCATCTAAGGCAAAGCGCGGCGTTGAGTTCCGCCACTCAACACGCAATGCCTCGAAAACGGCGGAAAGTGGGGACGGAGTAAGCAGGGACTAAGTAACGGAGTGTCTTAACACTAGGTTCTTATGGTTCCTGCAGTTCCCTCTGCCTACCCTGCCATGTGCGGGATAAAGCGTGAAGCTAAAAAAAAAAAAAAAAAAAAAAAAAAAAAAAAAAAAATAAACATTAATTGATACTTATGAGATGAACAAAAAGAGGCCCTCCTTGTATAACAATGATTTTTTATTTATTTTCACTAGATGAATGCTTTGTGACGTTGATTTTTGCTGAAATTAAAGCATATTTTGTTTTAATACAGTGATATAAAGAATTAAGATAAAGAAAAGAAGTTTTTTCCAACCATTTGAAACAGAATTATCTATACTACAATATGCAGACTTAATTTATTAATACATAATTTAATAAAATATAAGTACGTATATAATAGATATTTAAGCGTGTATACAATCTGTCATACAGGTCTCAAGCAAGAAGAATTTGGGTGTGGTGTCTGTCTGTCACGCCTGTTCGACACAATTGCATTCTGCTTTAATGACGACGCGACGCGACTGGGCGAGAAATGATAATTGAGATAAATTATAGTAATTTTAACTTAAAAATATTTTCATTTTACTAAAATATTTGTGACTATTTTTTATTTATTGATTATGTATACGTAACTTGATTTAAAGGTTTTGCTTCGCATTATACTCCGGGAAATGCATATAGGTATTTGAATTGGTAAATAAAAAAAAATAGCTTTGTTTTGTACAAAGACACATAGATAATGTAAGTGAATATAGAATAGAAATGTAATGGAAAATAAAATAGTTCACTCCGCCGATTCAACGTACTCGCAATCGTCGCGTTCAGTTTAAAGTAACCACTGCACTGTGCCGCGACGGCATCAGGCTAAAATCATTACATAGTATAAATACAAAGTCTTAAAAAATAATTTAAATTTAATATTCTAAAAACGCTTACATAATAAAACATCGATATTCGTTTCATTCGAATATGTTGTACAAAATCGATACACTTTCCGGTCAAACATATACGTTGTAAAACATGCAAAGCAATTTGTAAACGAAAGTGTTTCATAATCAATCTAAGATACGAGAGTATATCTTCACTTCACTGTAATGGATGTGAGTCTAGCTTTCGATTCGTCAATTAGCCGGTGCTTGGCATTTATGTAAGCAACTTTTACTTGACAATGAACTGTTGTGACAGCATTATGACCTCGGGAAACGTACTTAAATATAGTATTTTACAAATAACTCTAGTTTTTTGGTACTTTGAAAGGCACTTATTTAAATTCTTATATTTACTTCTTCTTCTTGATATATTTAAAATAGATTAAATTCTAGAAGGTAACCTAAGAAAGAACTGGCCTTCACTAGGACGTAAATAAATTAAATCAAATGGACTAAACGACTAAATTGAACTTTAAACTAGCCTTTTAATATGAAGAATATATAAAACAGAGGACCTTAATGAAACATTTTAAAAAGTAGTATTTTTAAAATAATCATGTTCTAGCTAAATTCTATTGTTACATTTGTTTAGCATGAGAAATTAAAAATATAACAATTTTGAGTTCTAATCTATCATATAAAACCTTAATATGTGAGAAATTTCATTTATATATAATGTACATATGTAAAAATTTTAATACTATAAGGTTAGATTCTAATCGCAAAACATAATATAAATTACTTCGATACAGCGCTTTCGCGATATGTCCGATTTATGTTTTCAACTACTTAAGAGCCTTCCGCTAGATTAAAAATTTATATAACTTAATCAGACTCTTGTAGTTCAGTGCAATAATTATTTACGCAATAGTCGCAGTTTCGATCCCTATTTGGCAAAATAATAGAGAATTACATAATAATATCTCAATTTTTCGAATGGAAAGTTTTACACAAGTTTTCTTTTTGCCTACACTGCTAAGTAATATAGCGAAACTAAAAAAATAGATTACATATCATTAGGCTCTTTCTTCTTTGCAAAAGATGAGTCAACATTATTAAAAAAAAAACAAAACAAAATCAAAATTCCATTCACACACCGTATTGGAGTGTCATAGACCTCACAGATTGCAGATAGATCGCCATACGTACATATTCGGCGGCTTGCACCGTTACTTCCGTAATAACCGGATGCAAGCGAAACGGACAACGTCTTGTATTGTATAACTATTGACGATGTAATCATTTGTATTAACTTATTTATTAATACGATAATGTTGCTATTAATCTAGTTTTAAATTTTGTGCAACAATTAGATATATTTACTATTTTTTTGTTTTATCTATGGTTTTAATTTTTTCTAAATATTATACATTTATTATATTTATTTATGCATATTAATTTTTAATATAAATGTATATACACTATAAAATAAACATTACACACGTAATTATAAAGATATTTTCCTATAATATAATATATTATGAAAGTGTTGTGTTAAATAATTAAAAGTAGGCACACAATAACTAATTAGGAACAAAAATCTTCTATTTCTCAGAGAGAAAGGTGCGCTTTGGGTTATTATGAGAAATAGTATTATATATTATTCTTTGTTACGTTTACATTTTTAAGTTTACATCGTCCCTTAACAGCTTATTTGTTATGTCATTATATAACCACATAAATTTTTGGTGCTGTATATTTTTCTCTATTAACGTAATTTTAATCAACCTATATAATGTGTTTTCATAAATCCTGTCGCAATATGCAGAAGAAATACAATTTAATTATAATTTTCTTTAAATTATATGTAAATTGGCATCTCCATCTTATTATTTATTACATTAAATATGTAGAAGCAGGTGTTAGTCAACGTTTATGTAAATTAGAAATCGAGAGTAAGTGTAGGCTGATCGACCATGAGTCTGCCTGTAGGCTATGTATATGAATTTATCTAATGAAATTATTATTAGGCAATATCGCTTAATATGGTATATGTGATAAAATTGAAATTCGTTTAAGTGTATTAGAAATTTATAAATAATGGCGGAAAGTCGGGACGGAGAAAGCAGGAACTAAGCAACGGAGTGACTTAACACTAATATGGTACCTGCAGTTCCCTCTGCCTACCCTGCAATATGCGGGATAAAGCGTAAGCTAAAAAAAAAATAATTCATAATATAACTTCAAAATCTAACCTAAATTTTATAACTGTAAGTTTAATGTAAGTGCTATAAAAATATATTTATAATATAAAAAAATCATTATCTGGTCTGTCTTTTAAAGTTATGAGCTGAGGGTGTTATATTTAGCACTTCTAATATTGTACTCTATTACATTTAGTTTTTTATTACGAGCTTCGTTTGTTTCTTTAAAAAAATAACAGTCAAATGCGAGTAGTACTCACGCACTGAGGGTACAGTACCTATTGCCAGATTGTACGTAATAGTCCTCTGAAGGAAATATTACGTATACAAACTGACCAACTAATTATAAATTTGCATAAAATGAATAGCACACATTTTTAAAAGATTTTTTACTGGGACATATCAATAATGTTTATTAATGTTTTTTCTTTATACGTTACTTTCTAACTTATTGTTTAACTTTAATTCATAACTTTTAGACCCAGTTTTAGTTACTTTAAGATCTAAATACAAAGTGCAAACAAAATTATACACAAACGCTTATGTGTCTTTTGATTATATTTGCTTGAAAGTTCAATTATTTTTGTGTTTCTATATATTGACTTGAACATTTGATTTGTAATCAGAATAAAATAGTCTCATAAGATATAAGGGTAATATATATAAGAGTTTCGTATTTTTTTGAAGTACGAAAAAAAAAAATTAAATAAAAAAATTATAAAAATTTAACCTTATTCGATTTTTGTCTAAAAACCTTTAAAAGATACAATTAAGTAATTTATCAGGTATTCGTTAATAAAATTATATAATTTAACTGTTACGTATATAGCATGTAGTACATATTTTATAATAAAGCCCCACCTACGCATTAGCTAATACGAATATATTAAAATTATTTTTTTTATAGCTTCACGCTTTATCCCGCACATGGCAGGGTAGGCAGAGGGAACTGCAGGAACCATATGAACCTAGTGTTATGACACTCCATTGCTTAGTCCCTGCTTTCTCCGTCCCTACTTTCGGCCATTTTCGAGGCATTGCGTATTGGGTAGCGGAACTCAACGCCGCGCTTTGCCTAGTTTCCAGAGCGAAGAAAATGGAAATCCATCTTCCTCAAGTGGGGATCCAACCCACAAACCGTCGCGTTTACAGGCAGACGCTTACGCCTCTGCACCACGACGGTCCTCAAATTACAATTATACTTAAATAAATTACAATTATACTTTTACTAAATGTTGCTAAACTAAATGTTTCCATATTTTTGGAGTTGGCAAAATAGTTGATCAATCCGGTGTCTATTCTTCTTCTTCTTCTTTCGTAATTATAAGATATATAATAAATATATTAATATTTTAATGTAAATGTGACATAGTACAGTGAGCTAGAACTAGTAAAACAAGGAACCCATCATCATCATCTTAACACAAATTTACATCGCCATTTTAAATTTAACAATTTATAAAAACTTAGAAATTCTTAGATAATTATTAAATTAAATACAGTAATTTGCCTAAAGTCAAAAATAGACAAAATGAACATGTTTCGCCGTAATCGATTTTAATTGAATAAGCCGCGTGTCAAGCCTTGACCAAATAGCCAAATGCGTGCATATTTGTTAACACGTTGCCAAACTTGGAGCGACTTGGAGGTATTAAGTGAACTACCTTCACATATTGCAACTCTAATTACATGAAATATTTTTATAATAATTACAATGTTTATTTTATTAAAAAAATATTGCAAAAGAAAGTTGTATTAAACAATTTTAATTACAATCGAGACTTATATAAAATAAAAGTTCATCCATTGTTGTCATTGAAATGAATTCGTTATAGGAATTAAGTATTAAAAAATCTAAATGTAAATATTACATCCATATATATATGAAATTTAATATATGTATACATAATTTACTATTGCAGTTCTTCACTTTATGTTTAAGGTTAAGGTTGTAATACACTCGTAC
This sequence comes from Dione vanillae, assembly GCA_037178615.1. Lineage (NCBI taxonomy): Eukaryota > Metazoa > Arthropoda > Insecta > Lepidoptera > Nymphalidae > Dione > Dione vanillae. The sequence continues at coordinate 276,648 of JAZFAU010000028.1, forward strand.
TATGTTACTGTAACAACTAAATACGCCCTTGAATTATATGCGGGTGCCATCGTAAATTTGAAGGTCAATGCTTTGTCCTTATAACTTTGGAAAACTGATTTTCAATCCTACATTTTCGATATATGTACCTAGTACCTACGCTTGTTTTAAATAAATATAAAATATTGCTATTTGAGAAATAGACAGTGACAAATAGACAGTGTCTAACTGTAATTGCGATGGCGTAAGTTCGATCCCCACTTCAGACAAGAAATTAATTTAATTTTTCAGTTTTACCAAAGTATAATATGGCTGCGAGAAGGTATATATTTTTTTGTATAAAACATTTTTATTACATATATTTATCTTTTTATTAACCAAAGTAATTGAAAATAAATCTATAAGTTAATTAATTCCAATTTACATTATAATTTAAATAATATAATAGATGGATCAGGATTCAGAGGCAAACATCTAACTGCGACTCTATTTATTTTTCCAATTGCCAGTAATGGTTATTTATATTCAAAACACGTAATTAAATAAATTTTCAATGCATATTTAACACAATGATATAGAGTGGACAAGCAATTCATCTGAAATGTTATGATGAACATTACACATATGTAATATACATATATACATATATATGTATATATAAATAAAAATTGTAATATTCTTATTAATATTATGAATCTTCTGGATCTGTGGAAGTGGAAGTGTTCTATATTGTTATGTTATGCTATAAATTAGCTTAAAGTCTAAGCAAATTTATAGCATAGATTTTAAGACCCTAATCTAAGATGGAAGGCAGTGCCACACTTTTTCCATTTAATTTATTAATTCTTTAAAAAGTTCTTTGGCTGTAATTAAGACTATTTGGGGTACATTTGACTAGTTCTAAAACTTTATAGTATGGACAAATAATTTTTTACTTTATTGATACAGCCTCTATAAAATAGGTTAATTTATAGGTATATATAAATAAGTTTATTTAAAATTAAGGTGCAAAAATACCTCAATATACTAGTGCCTGAGATTATTTCAACCAACCAAACAGGCCCTTATGTTCTATAATATTTTTATATAAGTATAAACAATTAAGTTGAGTTCTGCCACTCAACACGCAATACCTCGAGGTATTAAAAGGCGGAAAGCGAGAACAGAGAAAGCAGAGACTAAGCAACGGAGTGTCTTAACACTAAGTTCCTATAGCATACTGCAGTTCCCTCTGCCTACCTTGCCATGAGCGGGATAAAGCGTGAAGAAAAAAAAAAATAAACAATTAACTGCTTTTCTTAATCATACCTTTTGATAACACGGATTTCCTGTAATAAATTATCTTAATGTAAACTCACATTAAATGCTATCACTTAGTGTCCACCGTCCATTCAAATACAATGTTCATTCAAAATGCCGTAACAGGTCATTGAACTTGCATTTTTTTTATCTGTACAGACATTATCCTTTTTATAATGGAAGTGAAATGTGTTTACAGATTTATTTTATTTGTAATCTAACTCTATTATATAGTATTATAGCATTGCATTGTAAAGCTGCGATCACAGTTTTAAAAGGACATATACATACACATACATAATACATATACATATTTTTTTTTATTTATTTTTATAGCTTCACGCTTCATCCCGCACTTGGCAGGGCACTAGGTAGCGGGAACTGCAGGAACCACACCCAAATTAGTGTTAAGACACTCCATTGTTTAGTCCCTGCTTTCTCCGTTCCCTCTTTACGCTTTTTTCGAGGCATTGCGTGTTGAGTGGCGGAACTCAACGCCACGCTTTTGGCTAGTTGTCAGATCGAAGAAAATGTAAATAGAAAAATTCATCTTCCCCGAGTGGGAATCGAACCCACAAATTGTCGCGTTTACAGTTAGACTTCTGTATATACGTACATATACGTTTATATTTACATATTTATTAGTTTTGTATTTCATAGTCCAAGGAAAGATGTAGAAAATGAAAAGCTTTAGTAGCGTTTGTTATAAACGACCACTGTACATTGGTTCTTTTTTTAAAGTTATATTTTGTAAAGTTTATTTTATTATATTTTTCAAATATATAAAATTAGGTCATTATTACACTATGATTTATCGAAAACCACAAAAGTTGGTAACGCTTCTACAGTTAGATTTGTGTGAACGATGCCTAATAGCACCTTTAGCACCTTCTCTAGCTATGATTATGCCACTTAAAGCATTTTCAATTTTATTTCCTTAGCCTACGGTTTAAAATCGTAATAATTTTTTGTAGTAAAAGTATTTTGCGAACATCTTGCATTGGGTAATACAACAATGCGGCTCTGTTGAGAAATGATTGTGTTTTATTTTGATGTCTCGGACGAAATATCCGCAATTATTCAAGTTTATTGATCGCACTTTTCGTTTCGACGCAATATTATAATGAAGTATTTATATTCTACAAATTAATTGTAAATTGGTGTTATTATTGATTTTAACAATATGTCGTAAAGTTATAATTGATTCAAAATAGGCATTTAGTAGGCCTTTTTAAATTTTTAGGGTGATGCTGTACTAGATTTTGTTTAAATACAGTATAATTTTTTATAACCTACCCAATTTATACTTCAAACAGCCGGAAAGCAGAGTGTCAAGACACTCTAATCTCTTAATTCCATCCAAATTGGATACATTGCGTAAAGGGTGGCGACATTCAACGCCTTTGTCTTACAAAAGTAGAATAAAATTATTTATTTCCTCCGAGCGAGGATCAAACCCACAGCCATCGCATGTACAGTAAGGTTGTCTCACTCTGCCCTAATGACTTTTAGAATAAATAGTAAGCGGCCATATATATCGTAATAAAAAACTTACGTCGCCAATGCCTATGTTAAAAAAAAAAACATATATTTCATAGATAATCTAATTATTAGTAGAATTTATATATTTTTATATCACAAAGACATTATTGGCACAAGCCAGGCTCATACAAATCCAAGGTTACGTCAGTAGCATAATAATATTAATTTACTAATATGCAATTACGTCGACGCGTGCGCAATTTCAGCTGGAATCCAGTTTGCCTAACGAGGTTTCTTACTTGACTCGTTCCATTAGAATGTACATAGATAATGATTATAAAATCTATGTCTTCTAAACGATACAGAAATTACTTAGTTTTTATGTCAGATATAAATTGATGTAGCTTTTAAATGTTAATGGGAGCAAAATTTCTATTAAATGATGAAATAAGTTCGTGAATATCAGTAATGTTTTTGGTTCTTTAATGTTATTATTTATTGTTTTATACACGTTTCAGCCAGAATAAGCTAAAGTATTAAATTAAAGTATAATAAAATACATTTATTCTACTTTCGATATTAAACTGTGCTAAATACCACTCGAAATTCAAATTGTACCAAAAATTCTGTAAATAAATAATAGTAAATATAAAGTATTGTTAATATTTTATAAATAGTGGACAAAATAAAATAATTGTATGTATATATATATATATATATATATATATATATATATATATATATATATATATATATATATATATATATATATATATATATATATATATATATATATATATATATATATATATATATATATATATATATATATATATATATATATATATATATATATATATATATATATATATATATATATATATATATATATATATATATATATATATATATATATATATATATATACATATATATATATACATATATATATATATATATATATATATATATATATATATATATATATATATATATATATATATATATATATATATATATTGGCATAAGTTTATTTATTTTACATAAATAAATAATAATCTTTATGAGAAAGATATTAAAAAAAAAGATTAAATTCACATGAACATAACAAACAATAACAAAATATTTATATTCTGTTTGTATTTATTTTATGAAAACAACTAAAAAGCACATAATATATTTTAAAATATATTTTTTGTATAATTTTGTTATATTGTAAAATAATTTTATAACCTGGGTGTGATACTGCATCAGCGCTGCCAGTAAAAGTGACCGTTAATGGAATTTCACTATCGTCTCACATGCATAGATTTAGATTAGATTAAATGTTTCAAGACGTATTCATATCAGAGAAAATGAGAATTAAATCTATTAGAAATGTGATTTCTATAGGTGATTATAATAAACGTATTTTAATTATATATAAAATGTTAAAATGTGTTTAATATTCTTTGTATTCCAACAACTTTGGGTTCATTCATTCAATCTTATTATTATTATTTTTTTTAGCTTCACGCTTTATCCCGCACATGGCAGGGTAGGCAGAGGGAACTGCAGGGACCGTGGGAACCTAGTGTTAAGACAGTCCGTTGCTTAGTTCTGCTTTCTCCGTCCCCGCTTCCCGCCTTTTATGAGGCATTGCGTGTTGAGTGGCGGAACTCAACGCGGCGCTTTGCCTAGTTAGTCTAGCGAAGAAAATGGAAAACAGAAAAATCCATCTTTTCCGACTGAGGATCGAAACCAGAAACCGTCTCATTACAGGCAGACGTTGCGCCTCTGCGCCACGACGGTATAGTTTTATATGTATAATAATTATTATTTAAGAAAAAGAAATATATAACGAAACAAATAAAACTTGTTAACAAAGTAAAGTTTGTTTATGGCAATAGAACAGAGTGATTTAATTAGATTCTCTCTGCATATCCCATCAGATCAGCGTTCTAAGTAAATATTTTATGGTTTTTTATTTGATTACCTTCGAACTTGTCAATCTGTTATAGGTTACGTACGCTGCTATTTCGTACTTACATATGTATTTTGGTTTTGCAATGTGAAGTGTTTGTCTAACCCGACGTAAGTGCCAAAGTAATTGACAACTATTACATAGGAGATGTCGACATAACGAAGAGATCACGAGGCACGACAAACATCGTAATGCCATGATTTAGACCACGATTCTTTGGATGGTCAATTGATTCGAAATTGTGTGACTATTTTAGGAATTCTACTAAGTTAACGTTATATAAATATTGAAAACCCAAAATATTTAAGAACTTTTAGCAGCAGCAGCAGCTTTTATTAAAGATTTATGAGTATCAAAAAATATCTACAATAATGTAATTTAGTTCAGCGATTTATTTCATTACTTAACACAAAAATTACAAATAAATTTGCATTCAAAGATGGTAATACATAGCAATTAAATTAATCGAAGTTCTATACTGAACGGGAAAGCTGTCGTTCCATGTATGGGAGGCATAACAGACTTGCAGCTTTCTGATGTCCCTCTATCTGCCTTATTGGCCTCTGTACTAGTTTATTAGTGCGTCAACTTGATTTGTCAGTACGTTCAGACGTGCTTGTTACGATTTTGTGAGTATTAAGTGTTATATATATATATATATATATATATATATATATATATATATATATATATATATATATATATATATATATATATATATATATATATATATATATATATATATATATATATATATATATATATATATATATATATATATATATATATATATATATATATATATATATATATATATATATATATATATATATTGGCATAAGTTTATTTATTTTACATAAATAAATAATAATCTTTATGAGAAAGATATTAAAAAAAAGATTAAATTCACATGAACATAACAAACAATAACAAAATATTTATATTCTGTTTTTATTTATTTTATGAAAACAACTAAAAAGCACATAATATATTTTAAAATATATTTTTTGTATAATTTTGTTATATTGTAAAATAATTTATAACCTGGGTGTGATACTGCATCAGCGCTGCCAGTAAAAGTGACCGTTAATGGAATTTCACTATCGTCTCACATGCATAGATTTAGATTAGATTAAATGTTTCAAGACGTATTCATATCAGAGAAAATGAGAATTAAATCTATTAGAAATGTGATTTTTATAGGTGATTATAATAAACGTATTTTAATTATATATAAAATGTTAAAATGTGTTTAATATTCTTTGTATTCCAACAACTTTGGGTTCATTCATTCAATCTTATTATTATTATTATTTTTAGCTTCACGCTTTATCTCGCACATGGCAGGGTAGGCAGAGGGAACTGCAGGGACCGTGGGAACCTAGTGTTAAGACAGTCCGTTGCTTAGTTCTGCTTTCTCCGTCCCCGCTTCCCGCCTTTTTTGAGGCATTGCGTGTTGAGTGGCGGAACTCAACGCGGCGCTTTGCCTAGTTAGTCTAGCGAAGAAAATGGAAAACAGAAAAATCCATCTTTTCCGACTGAGGATCGAAACCAGAAACCGTCTCATTACAGGCAGACGTTGCGCCTCTGCGCCACGACGGTATAGTTTTATATGTATAATAATTATTATTTAAGAAAAAGAAATATATAACGAAACAAATAAAACTTGTTAACAAAGTAAAGTTTGTTTATGGCAATAGAACAGAGTGATTTAATTAGATTCTCTCTGCATATCCCATCAGATCAGCGTTCTAAGTAAATATTTTATGGTTTTTTATTTGATTACCTTCGAACTTGTCAATCTGTTATAGGTTACGTACGCTGCTATTTCGTACTTACATATGTATTTTGGTTTTGCAATGTGAAGTGTTTGTCTAACCCGACGTAAGTGCCAAAGTAATTGACAACTATTACATAGGAGATGTCGACATAACGAAGAGATCACGAGGCACGACAAACATCGTAATGCCATGATTTAGACCACGATTCTTTGGATGGTCAATTGATTCGAAATTGTGTGACTATTTTAGGAATTCTACTAAGTTAATGTTATATAAGTATTGAAAACCCAAAATATTTAAGAACTTTTAGCAGCAGCAGCAGCTTTTATTAAAGATTTATGAATATCAAAAAATATCTACAATAATGTCATTTAGTTCAGAGATTTATTTCATTACTTAACACAAAAATTACAAATAAATTTGCATTCAAAGATGGTAATACATAGCAATTAAATTAATCGAAGTTCTATACTGAACGGGAAAGCTGTCGTTCCATGTATGGGAGGCATAACACAATTTGTCAGTACGTTCAGACGTGCTTGTTACGATTTTGTGAGTATTAAGTGTTATATATATATATATATATATATATATATATATATATATATATATATATATATATATATATATATATATATATATATATATATATATATATATATATATATATATATATATATATATATATATACATATATGTTATGGAAAAATATTATATTGTTTTTTTATTAGTAAGGTAAAAGCACCAATGGTGGACAGTGTACCAAAAGATGACACTTTCAACAATTAAGTTCAATATTGAGAATATTTTTACTTGTATGTCACAATTATTAGTACCAGAAAATGGTTGCTTAACCTGTTAATCAAATAGCACAACCATAACAACGGTCTTTTGCTTAAAAAGTTAAAATAGCATCAATTATTGCAAGCAATGTGACGAAGTCACACGGTTTAAGCCATTTCTTATAAGTTTAGCTAAGGACGCCGCAGCGGTACGAGTGATTTTAATAAATTTTATAAAGAGATTGCTTTGTTATTAGTTATGTTTTGTATTGATATTTATATTTTCTAACCATTAGAACAATTCATTATTTGTTCCGATATTATTTTTCTAAAAAATCATAGGTGTCTACTTTTGGTACCGAAAATAGTCAGAATACCCTAAGATGACATGCAGGTCTACTTTTGGTGCAGTAACGAAACCTATTCTCCTAAGCGTAGGTTTATGCAATTATCAACACTATTTTCAACAATATAAGTACCTACTGTTAAAATTGTGACAATAATAAAACACTCCAATAGTAAACAGGGTGTCAAATTTTGGAATATGTTTTTTGGTGGTCGGATTTTTCAAGATGCCACCTATAAAAGGCCAGAAGTTCAAAATCAAAGGAACTAGAACATGACTAAAATTTTATTTTTATAAAACTTTTGATACTTAGCCAAGGATTTCAGTTAATGCTAATAAAAAGAATTTTATAATATTCAGTTATGTCATTTTAAGCTTATTTTATAATATACTTGATGTTTATTATATTCAGGCTCGCATGTCCACTATTGGTACAAATAAGTGTCAACTATTGGTGTTTTGATTTATGAAAGTGTCATCTTTAGGGTCATTTAACTTAATTAATAAAAATAGAATTTTTGTTTTAATTTACGTTGATTCGGTGGGTATTTAGTTTAAAATATACTTTTGTATAAACCAAGGTGCAATTAAATTTTTTGTTTCTTTTGTATTTCTTTTCCAATAAAAAAATATTTTTGTTTAAATCTTGTGTCATCCTTATAGTGTCTACCATTGGTGCTTTTACCTTATATATTTTTTGTAGCTTTTATACTTCGTGACAAAGCATAGACAATATTTCGTTTAATAATAATAATAATTATTATTATTTTAATCTTCTAACATATAACATATATAATAGCTTACTATATTTTTTGTTATTATAATCATAAGCGAATATGAAAGTTTAATTAAAAATTATAGCCACTTTCAGGCGTGTGAAGATTTTCTATAACGTCACATACTTTCATAATATACTGTCGTTCATGTGATGTGACTGACCAAGAGATATTTTATATAAACGTTTGACAATTTTATTTTTGTGTTAACCAAACAGGGTTTATGAATAAATACTTTTATGTAAATACATAAAACAAACGACAATACATTTATAACTAATATTGAATTCTTCTTTTTTAATTTTTATTTAGATTCTTTTTTATTTTTTTGCATCGTATTACCTAGATAACTAGAAATATACTTATAAGTATAAATATTTTTTATTATTTTAAATTACTAAATAATAATAATAGTAACTATTAATTCACCTATTATTTTCGTCAATAAATTTTTCCTTTACTCTTCTTGGAACAGTTTAGTAAATTGAATTCGTGATGGCTAAGCACTTAAGCTTTTTCGCCAATATCTTTATAAGTCGAGGTCATTGTCTGTTAGACGCTCAACGAATCGGTTTAAAATAAAGCGTTACTGTCTTTACAATTTTTTCTGTACTAAAATTGAGACTGATATTTTAATATAACAATGGATTTGCAGGTGCTTAGTGAAATATGCTTAGAAAATAGCTATACAAATGCTATTTTACGATTTATAAATATTTTAAAAACTAACAGGTGTCTTTGCTCTTTTAAAATATAAAAATATATCGTTATTTAAAATTCTTCATTATATTTTCCACTAATTTCCATAATTTCTTTGTAAGGTTGTTGTCAGTCAAATGTCAAATGAGAGAATAAGTAGCTGTACATTATTGTGTTGATTACTAAATATATGTACATATAGATATTAAACAAAGTTTGGTAAATCGATTTCTTCCGCTGTTTAAATGTTTTTAATTGTTTTAAAAACTATATTTAAAGTGAGTTACTTAAGGACCATTAAACACCGACTGTCTAAATATACTATCATTATATACAAAAAGTATAATTAGTGTAGACATATTATGGAAAATTAAATGACATTTCAACTGTAATTTTAGAGTCCATTGTGTCACCTTGAACTTGTTTACTTTAAGATTCAAGATTTATACACAGATGAGGATAGTGTAACATATAGATTAGGTTTTACTAAAATATTTTAAAAAAGTATAGCCGTAACGTGTTACACGTTTTTTTTCACAAATCACTGGCAACTTGAAATGTTAAACATAGAAAAAAAAGAAAGTAAATAATATTCCGTCCTCCATTGAATAATAATTATCATGATTACTCCATCTTAGTACAGTGTTTAAGATATTTATTTAACAAAATAATTATAGACATTCCATTAAATTTAATAAATTCTATTAATTCACAACAAGTACAATTTTACATAACAAATAATTATATATGTATATGAAACTTTTTCATAATATATATATATATATATATATATATATATATATATATATATATATATATATATATATATATATATATATATATATATATATATATATATATATATATATATATATATATATATATATATATATATATATATCACAGTCACGTTTAGTAATACAAATAACTATTGCAATGCAATTCGTTTAATGTTAAATAAATGTTACACAATCTGTCTGTTCCTAATTAAATAATTGACGTAATGAGCGTTGGAGCAGAAAAATGCAAGGTGAATGCAGCGAAAGTTGTCATATTATGTAAACGAGAACAGCGAGACCCTATGCCGTTTATATAGCTTTTTTAAACTATAGTTTTGGATATTTTTTTAAAAAAAATTGAAAAAGTTAAATATTATTTATATTTAACTTACTACAGGCAAAATTATATCCAATATTCCATAGAAATTTTCTCTCATGTTAAAACGTTTTTTTTTTTGAGTCGAATAAGTCGTTTATTAGATTAAGCTATAAGCTATATGAATAATATTTTAAATTATTCTATCTATATGACTGCTGTACAGTAAATAAATATATTCGTTAGTAATTTATGTTCTTGCAGAATTAAAAAGCCAAATATAACGCTAACTAATGAACGTATATTCTAATATATGTATGTATGCTTCAAGGGTTTTTTAAAGCCTTATCATGCTCATGCCTATAAATTTGATTGCATAACATGTTTTTTCAAAGGAATCCAGTTTAGCGGCGCACCCTACACTTTCCCTTTAAGACGGTATCAAATAGTAGTATTAACGTCAGGTAAGCTTAATATATGTGCTTATTAATGAATTGAAAACTCAATATATATAAAAATATATATATATATATATATATATATATATATATATATATATATATATATATATATATATATATATATATATATATATATATATATATATATATATATATATATATATATATATATATATATATATATATATAAATTATTTAACAAAAAATTGTAGTCTAGCAAATATATATATATATATATAATTTTATAATATGTTTATAATCAAAAAAATGTGATGTAATACATATAAGTAATCGTATTTATCTTATCTACTATACAGTGCTATGTAAATGATTAAAAATTACGGAAGAATAAAACGAAAGCTGTGAAACGTGAAGTTTGCAAAATGTATTGAATAAGCTTATGATGTTGTGAGGTGAACATAATACTCACTAATTTATTTGTTTATCGCTTACTTAACATTAAGTTACCTAAGCTTAAATAATTTTTGATTTTATTTTAAATTTTACTATAAATAATGAAAAAAAAATTAAATTAAATATTTAACTTTCATATAAAAACATATTTGTCATATTTATGTACAAAATTTTGTACTTTACATATGTATGTACAACATACTATATGTTACATATACATACAATGTAAGCGATGATTTTCTAACGCACGACGCGTGACAGTAATTATTAAATTGCTTTGCGTATGTCCTTGACAATATTCGAGGTCCACTTGCAAAGAAAATTAGCTAGTATAAAGAAAAATGCGCAAAAACAAACGCTATTATTTTTTAACGTTATTAAGAAAAATTAAAAAAAACTAACCTTAAAAGTTGTTATCTTCCTGAGCAGTTAATTGATAAAATGGCAATGACTGATTATTATAAAAAAATAATATTTTTGTAATTTTTAAATAAAAAAGTTTACGCTTCAATTTTTGCATTGAGTATTATTAACAGAATACGTCCTTGGCCTTGATTTATTGCAAGGGCAGAACTTTAGTAGAGGTCGGATCAAAAATCATCAAAAATGTGACTTAAATAGCAAGATTGATTTATGATTATGACGATGTTATATTCATGTTAAATTTTTAAATGAAGTTGAATGATAGCGAGTAAAATCATAATGGTGGCAACTGTTAGTATAGATCTTTGTATATTTATTGATAATATTTAGGATAGTTATGTAGCTCAATTTATAGGAAAATCTTTGGAAGTTTATTATAGAATATTTTTGTACTTCAATGTCAGATTGGTTCATTTTCTCCTGTCTCACTTCTGTGTATTATATTCAATGAGGCTATATATAATTTAAATTTGCGTTAAGCTGAATAAGAAAATGTTATCCTATGTAGCTTTATCTGTAATCCACAAATAAAGTCTACTTTAAATTTTTATGTAAAACACATAAAAAACTATTTAATAGCCCGAGTATAGATCGAACTCACGACCTAGGCACATTTAGTTACAATGATTTCCACATAACCATAATATATATGTATATTGCGCTACAACCATTAAATTGACACACGAAAAGTACATTAGTGTCAGCTCTCTCATACATCTACATATATTATGTATAATATAATAAAATATACAATAAAATTTTACATATATGTACGTAATTTAATTTCAACAGCGATTTTCTCAATCAAACTGCGTGGCAAATTGGTGGTGCGACCTTCGTGTTGCAAGGTACAAACGTACAGAGCTAGTCACAACGTCAATCACCGGAAGAGCTATCACTGATCACAATCAAATTGTCATCATCATCTCTATATGAATATAAAATTATGGACAATGAATATACACTATACTTGTACATCTACAAGAAATTTCAAATCACGACGCTGCGATGACTTTATTATTTAATAAATATTTTTATTATAGCTTCACGCTTTATCCTGCACACAGCAGGATAGGCAGAAGGAACCGCAGGAACTGTGGGAACCTAGTGTTACGACAATCTGTTCCCTAATTTCCTCCTTTTTTTCGAGGCATTGCGTGTTGCGTGGCGCAACTTATCAATGCGCTTCGCCTATTTGCCAGAGCGAATAAAATGGAAATGAAAAATCCATCTTCACCGAGTGGGAATCGAACCTAAAAACCTGTCAAGTTTCGCGCTACGATGGTCCTCTTACTATACATACATAGATTGCTTATAGCAATGATTTTCTATATTATTATTAATAGTTATTATATATTATCGGATTCAAGCGGATATTATATTTATATTTTCTCTTTATTTAACGTAAATTTAGAAATAAAATACATATTTTTTTTATTTATCTCATTTAAATACAACACCCAATTAATAATTTTGAAAATCTAGACAAAATATATATTTTAGTGAAAAATTATAGGATAAGATATTACTTGCATTCTCAAGCAATTGGAAATTCAAGTATTGTATTTGTTGCCTGATATTAGATTATTGATGTATCAGATATTGTTTCGCTGATATATCAATAACACAAGGTCGCCCAGTGCTTGCACTTTTAATGTGACATGTGCAAATAATATTTGTTACAGTTTACTTTACACATGCAATATTTAGGTTAGCCAAAATTGATTTAATTTACGATTTTAAAAATTAAAAGAGAGATAAACCAAGTTTATATTTATCTGTATTTTTTTAAATACAGATAAATATAATTATAATAATTTAAATTTATTTTTTTAGCTTCACGCTTTTATATCGCATATTGCAGGGCAGAAGAAACTGCAGGAATTATATGAACCTAGTTTTAAGACACTTCGTTGCTTAGACCCTGCTTTCTCCGTTCCTGCTTTCCACCTTTTTCCGAGGTATTGCATGTTAAGTGGGGGAACTCAACGCCGCGCTTTGCCTAGTTTCCAGAGCGAAGAAAATGGAAATAGAAAAATCCATCTTCTCCGAGTAGAAATCGAACCCTCAAACCGTCGCGTTTACAGGCAGGCTTACGCCTTCTGCGCCACGACGGTCCTTTTTATAATGTACATTAAAGAATTTCCCAATATAATATTAGTTATAGTTGTAATTCAGAGAAACTGTGGCTTAAATGTTAAATTCATTTATTAATATATTGGAGTAAAACACGAACATTCGCCATAAATATCGCTTACACCGGACGTTATATCAGTTTAACCATAATATAATCCTCTTACAGCCAATAACGACACTATTTGTATGCAATAATGTTTACGTAAGAAGAAAGTACTTCTCTCGACAGATTTTTGAATGTTCAGTGAAGATGATTATTGTTGAATATCCGTTACAACTGGATACTTAATTTTTTAATAATATTTGACTTTCCTTTGTTATTATAAAACATGATATAGTAAAAAAAATTATTTATTGCAAGATAGATTTCTAAAAGTAAGAAGCAAAAAAGGTAAGCAGATGAGTTTGAGGAAAACCGGAGTGTTTTCTAATTTGTCTACGATCAGTACGAAAAAAGTAATTTAACACTTACCAAGAAAAAAAGACCCGAGATTGAGCTCCGCCCAATAGTATATTTCACTTCACAAAGTCACAAATGAATTCAGTTTCTTGCTAATAATGAACTTCGCGTTTAGTTTCACAACTAGCAATCGCGTAAACACATTTTATAATGACAAAATACTGGTCCGATTAATTATTCGTTTAACTGTTAATCGATTAATTTCAATCAACCGATTGTTGGCAGTTCGTTGCACATCACAGTCACGTTCACTGATGGCACCTTTAAAATCTGAAAAAAAAAATACAGAAAAATATAATTAAACAAAAATATGGAATATGTTAAATATAAATCTAGTGAAATGAAAATGATTTTGTTTGATAAATTGTTGTGTGTAATTTACGTAATGGCTTCCCTATTGTACGTATTGCTGGGTTTAACCATTATGATCATCATGGAGACATTTCAATTTTATTTATAGGTACATACCGACTAATATATTATACGTAACTGACGAGTTTATAGAAGTACGAGTTATTGTATTTATATGTGAAGACAATAATTCTAAAACTTTTTAGTATACATGGCGATTGATTCCATTAGCTGTAGTTTCTTTCATTTTTTATGTAACTGCACTAAAAAAAAACAAAAAATTTAAGATTCATTGGTAATTTATTTCTATATTCGTTTCAAGGCATTGTACATGACCTTACAGCAACAAAACGTCGTGATCAGCTACTTGTGTTGGGATTTGCGCAGCGCTGATCACATCACTTGATCAATAACAACTGTTAATATGTTCTGCATACATGGTTATACGTATTGGAAAATTCACACTATTCAATTTGCATAAATATGAAATCTTAATACTTAGTCGGTCTAGTTGTGATTCTTGCCAAGCTGGAAATCTCGAGTTAGTATCAAGTCCAGAAAAGGCATTTGTACTGATGTTACTTTACTTTACATAATGTATGTATGGCGGAATTACAAGTTTAAATTCATTGTCAACTTATCCAATGTATAGTAAGCATATCGTAATTTTTTTGTGGAATACTGCTGTGTACACCAAGAACGGCTTCTACTACAATACCAGGCGGGAAGAGATGTGTGATGAGCAGACAATGCACTGCAAAAGGTACTATATATACGTAGAAGAATGAAATACATACCGGTCTACTGTAAACAAGACCTTACCTCTATTAGTACGAGTAGTGAAAATGTGATCGGTGTAGGATATTAGTATTATTGATACAAATTCCATTTAATCTTTAAAATAGCATAATATTACAAATTAACCAGCTTATGACACCATCGACTTCAATCGAATTACAGAACCTAGCCTTACATTTTCGCTTCCTTGTCCCAAGGATCTCCACTAAATGAAAAAAAGTTATAATATTTGCTTATCTGTGGACATGCATCCAAATTATGTACCCACATTAAGTGGAAAAAAACGATGCGCGTAAATAAATAGTCGTGGCTACTGAAGCTTAGAAGGATTTACATATTTTCATTTGTTTATTTTATTAATTTTTATAGGAATGTTTTAAACATAAAAATATTTATTATATTTTTGGATTTATATGATTTAAGAAAAGCGAGGCTTTGTTTTCCATATGATTATAGAACATATAATCCTAAACTTCATTTGAAAACGTTAAGATTTCAAAGAAGATTTTTTTAGTTTAAAAAAATAGCTTAAATAATATAATTCTGTCACTTAACTGAACTATCAAAATTAATTATTTTTCTAACTATTAAATTTGTTTGTATATAGATAGTATGTATATATTTAAGGGAAATTTTACCGTTTTATTATATAACGAACTAAAAGCATAATCATGCCAACTCACAAGCGTTACAAGACGTTTTCGATGCGATTTCTTTTGCATTAAATGTCATCTAATCGTCAAACTTAAGCTAATGCTACATATAAAGGAGACACTGGTGTATCGGAACACCTACTTTAACGATTGTTAGAAAAGAACTATTCTTGCTACTTTTCTTACGATATAATATGTGAATCTGTAAGTTTTTGCAAGACAACACTTATATACAAGTTACTTTATTTTTTTCATTTTATAATTTAGATACTATACATAACGGAATTTAACACCTTTTTTTAGGAAAACAATTAAAATTAAAATATTTTTTTACTAACACTTTTGCATGTGCTGAAAAAAGTCTATAAAAACTCAACAGTTGCTTTAATGTCATTTATTTATATATATATATATATATATATATATATATATATATATATATATATATATATATATATATATATATATATATATATATATATATATATATATATATATATATATATATATATATATATATATATATATATATATATATATATATATATATATATCACTTTTAAATATGTGATCACTATTAGCAGTCGACCTCGTGATGTAGTAGTTGACCCAGTAGTCCCACCTGACCGACTTATGTAATACGTTGAGTTATGGAAAGTGAATTTCGATATTTACACTTTTCGTTACCAAACTTTCATGGGTGTGGCAATGTGCAGTTTGTTTAAATTTATTTCTTGTTTATATTATTTTCACATATTTTGTATATTTAGCGAAATAAATAGCAATAATAAGGGAGGCAAGTAATTTCTTTAACAGGGTGACATGAAGGGATCTCGTCAGCTGCACGAGGATGTACCACAAGAGTATATATATTTTTTATTACTAATAATGGTTCCAGCAAAAATACTTCAACAAATTATTATTAAACTTATTCACGCATGTCATGGTACGTACGTTTCCATTAGTAGTGTAAGCAATTAAGCGTTAGCAAATCTTGCAGTTATGAAATTATTGATAAATATATGCACAGTATCATGCACACTTAGATAGAATGTCATACGGGAACAAATTCTTATCGGTTTTTATTATTTAAAACAAAAAAATGTAATCATAGTTAATTATTAAAAAAATAAAAGTACCTACAACAAGTATGATTGACAGAGCAGGATATAAGAATAAGCAGGATATAGTAGATAAGCATGTATATTTGTATAACATATAGTTTATATATATTTTTATGATTTTGTTAATCCACACTGAGGATAGTAAATTTATCCTTTAAAAAATCATAAAAATATTTAATAAAAATAGCATTCTCTCTCGCCAAACGATTGTTCTATGTAATGGGTCTTTGGGTAACGGAAATTTGTAAAAATCTCTCTACAGAGGTGCTAACAACTAAATAAGTTGTATAGAGTATATAAGAATTTCAACGCGGCGTGATGTAGAATGCATGGCTCAGTGGTGAGAGCGCTTGCACGGGTCGCTAGAGGGCGCGGGTTCGAGTCCCTTTTTTAGTTTTCTTTAAGTATATAGTATACTTAGTCTTGCCATATATATTGTTATAAAGAAAAGCACGATTTTTTTTTATACGTAACATTTATTCCTTTCATAGTGAGTTAGTTTAATACATCAATATATAACTATTAAAAATATACAATGTTTATTCGAAGTGGTCCCCATTGGCTGCAATACAGTCTTTTAAACGTTGAGGCCAGTTATCAATAGCAGCACGAACTCTTTCTAGAGGAAAATTCTTCACTGCCAACCGAATGGATCGTTTTAGGGACTCCAAATTATCATGGCGTTTAGAGCAAGCCTTACTCTCTAAAACTGACCATAAATCATAATCCAATGGATTTAGGTCAGGACTTGACGACGGCCAATTTTCAGTGCTGATAAAGTCCGGAACGTTAGTTTTCAATCAAGATTGGGTGGATCGAGCTCTATGACCCGGTGCCGAGTCTTGTTGAAAGCACCATTCTTTGTTATTGAACATGGTGTTAGTTAAAGACTTAACTACCGTCTCAAGAATGGTATTTTGATAAACTTGTGCCGACGTTTTAATACCCTTTTCACAAAAATATGGCTCAGTCACCCCTTCATAGCTAACACCCCACCAAACCATCACTGAAGTGGGATAATGCCCACGTTGTACTCTGTTTACTAATTGCGAAGCTTCTTTAGAGCTTCCAGCATAAATACGGTCATTTTGTTTATTAAAATACTGCCCAATTGTAAAAATTTTCTCATCCGTAAACAAAATTTTTTTGTGACCTCCCTTTGCGTACCGCTTAAGTAGTTGTTTGGATTTTACCACCCTATTCTTCTTTAAATTATCAGTTAAGAAGTGACCAGTACGTCTCTTGTAGGCTGCAAGTCCTAAGTCATCTTTTAATATACGCGACATGGTTCTAGGAGCTATCTTCATCTCCCGAGATAAAATTTTTTGCTTACGGACAGGATTTCTTCGAATTCTTTCCCTAACTGCTTTAATCACCTTTTTCACACGAACGGTACGTGGACGGCCAGATCTTTTTCTGTCACAAACAGAGGAGGTATCATTGTACCTATCAATAGCCCGGTAAACAAACATTTGACTAATACCAAGCGGGTGGAGGGTTTTAAAAATTGCACTTTTCTCCATACCTACTTTATGTAAGGCAATCACAGCGATTCGGTTCTCTTTATCACCCCACTCCATTTTAATATAACAAAATATTTAACAATATAATGGCGCGAAAATAAGAAAACACATCAAGCAATCATATAAAAATGACAGATTCCAAATTCAAACGTAATATTTTCTTTTTTTGAATAGTAACAGTATTTATGGCCAGACTAAGTATATGTCTGGGAAAATATATAGTAGTCAAAACTATATCTATATAACTAAGAATGTTTCCAATTGAAGTTACAGTCTCGGCGTTTTATACCTTCCAAGCATTACATTATAAACAATATTACCTGTACAATTACAATAATGAGGTAATTCAATTTACTTATAGGAAAATACTAAATGTGTCATACTCGTATGTAAATAACATAGTGTCATTTAAATCGTAAGAATACGAGTATATGAAAATTTGTTATTATATGTACGTCTTTTGTATGTCATGCATATATAAATATATCTTGTAGTTATGTTGTTACTATGATTGGAACTACTTATATAATATAGCTAAAGATACACGTGTTCATCTTTTATTGGTTTAATGAATAATTTATATATATATTATTTTTATTATAATTTGTAAAATATTACTATTCTTTTAAGTAATAAATTAAACTTGTTTTCCATGTTGAATGTAAGTGGCTGGATTTTACTTGTATGCTATCAAGTTTGTGTATTGCAAATAAAATATTTTATGTGTTTAATAAAAATCAAAATTTAAATATCTTTTGCAGGTGCCTTTTTAAGGCATTGGGGCAAGACGTGTTGAGTGACGGAACTCAACGCCAAGCTGGCTTAGTTACCAGAGCGAAGAAAATGGAAATGAAATTGAATTTTTCCCGAGTAGGGATTGAACCCACAATTGACTCTATCCTAATGAATTTTTTTTAAAACTTTATTACATATATGTAGTATCTGTACATAATAAAGATTAGTAAAGTCAATATAAACAATTTTCAATAGATACATAACGTATATTACCACGTATAAACTAATTAATAACATATTTTTTTAGGTTTAGCCATTCATAGCATTCCGTTGACCAATCAATCATTAGCACGGTTAATAGTGCCTGCAGCGACCGTTCGCGTTGTCCGAATTACCCTGCGAAAGTAAGCGGCGGACCGGTCGCGTGAAGGACATCGGGCGAATGCTTTTGTCTAACGTTGGTCGTTAAGCGATAAGATTAAGCGGAAATAAATAACAGTGGCTTCTAAAGACATGTCAAAGATATTCGACTTACAAGAATTTTTGACCTAGTTTAAAGTTGGGATAAAATATTATAAACTCTTTGGTTTTCGGTTTTGATTTTTACAAAATTTTAGTCTGTATCTGTTGGAGTGCAGCAGCACTCCATTGCATAACGTCTGTAATCTGTAAAACTTAATATCGTGCAACAATCATTATATGATTTCACTGCCCCAGGATGACTTCATTTGCCTCAATGGCGAAGAGAATTGAGAATTCGTAATGTGAGGTGTATTTTGTGTTACTTATTTATATTAATTAAACAAAAGAGCGAATGATAATATCTTAATTTATTAACATCTGTATTTGTACTTTTTTTGCACACTAAATATTTGCATTTATATTATTGAATCATTCAATAAAATTATTCAATGAATTTTTGGTATTTGTCATTTTAAAGTTGAAGTAACATATTGTAACATGATTATTATCATATTTCTTCACATTATTTTTTGTATCCGCAACATTATAGAGCCAAGTAACAAAAATCCTAACAAATAATAGCTTATACTGTTTTTTTAATTAAATAATAAATCTTCTGTTTTTATCTCAGACCAAGACCTAAAAGTGCAGAATGCCGCGGCAAAAACGCATACTGCACCACTCCTACCCGCTAAACATGCGTATATTTTATCTCGTTCTGACTTTCCACGTTTTCATACAAGCATCTCTTTCGCCCATCGAAAGTTTCCATAGCAAAGCATTGATGTTGTTGGTAAATAAAAGCAAAATGACCTCAGCTGCACTCTGTTACAAAATAAAAATGTCAATTCTAGATTAGCTTTAAAAATAATTTTTTATTTTTTTTTTGTTTTAAAAAATATATTTCTATACTTAATTGTAAAACATTAGGTTGATTACATTCAAATAAATATCATATAGACTAAAATGAACCAAACCACCATTTCAAAAATATTTACTTAACTGCCAATTATAATCTAAAAATATAGAGGAGCTTTATAATAGTGAATTTAAATGTTGCAAGATAGAGTTTTTGTTTTGTCGATACAGGAAATCCAATTCGAAGGGTGACTCATAATATCGATGACGTAGTAACTTTCGAGAACGCAATCTTAGACAATTATTTTATTTTTAGTACAAAGCAAACAAGAATAAATGGTTTTATTTTAGAGTCGTTGCCTGCAAAAGGCTGTTTATTTTTTCCCTTGGCCCAAAAGCTAAGGAAAGGTCAAATTATGTTTAAATTAGACGAGCTTATTATTTTAAGAAAACTGGTTTAGAAAACATTTTTTTGAAAATCGATTAATTTAGTATTATAATAATAATTAATATAAGCGTATTGTAAATGGTCAAAATACAACTGACACAGATTCGCTACAAGCTTTGCCTATTTTGAAAATAATGGAGAGCCGTTTTATTTATTAAAAACCACTTATTTACATAATTATTTAATTGCAATCCAGCAAACCTATGAAATATTATAATAACTTTATTATGACGTACAATCCAATGCATTTAAATTATTTATTTATCCATAATCACGTATAACTTTATTAAATGTAAGAGTGTATTTACGTGTCCGTGCTGATAGGTCACGTTTTATACGTATCATAATCAAAAAAGTAAATGAATGTTACAATATATAAAGTAACATTTACGTACGGAGATAAAAAATGATGTGTTTAATGATTACATAACTAAGTGTTGGCTGTTATTGATTTAAAATAAAATTACACGTCAACTTGATATCCTTCGTGCTAAAACATCAATGGAAGTGCAAGAAGCTTATATAAAAATAATATATATCTGATCGTTTCTAAATAAGAAAACGGAGACTTAAGCTCTATTTTATCTGTAAATTAAGAAATAATATTAAAAAGTTATGTATATCAATTTGAAATTCAACGAAATCTAATCGAATTACAAAAGAAATCGATATTTGCAATAATCTGTCCATGCATGCAATTATTAATTTGAGTAAAAAATATTTTATTATCTTTGCGTTTATCGACATAGTAGGGTAGGCAGAGGGTACCGTAGAGTGAAGTAGCCAAGTGTTAAGACACTCCGTCAATAATAATGAAAATATGTCATTCACTCGAACACACAAGCCGTAGTAAAAATACGTACGAATCGATAAACTTAAATTAAAACTAACTAACTTAAATTAAAATTCAATTATTTTAAGTAATTCTCAGATTCTATATGCATATATATCTACATATATAATATCTTTAAATAAAAATTTAGAAATCTATTGTTGTGAAAGCGTTCTGATAAGAAACATGCTATTGGCAATTCTTATTTTCAGAAGCATTGCGTTCTAAGATTACGATATCTACTATCGAACAATTTTCAGTGCAGCTGTCGAAATTATTCATATTTAAAATAAATATATTTATTTCTATAAAACTTATAATATTATTACTGCAAGTGTTATATGTTGAGATGACAATAAATACGATTTAGTGGAGATGAAGAAGTAACAATTTGTTGACAAATTTTTCCATTTGACTTAAGCCGTCAAGACTTTATTAGAGATCATAAGTTCAAATATTTGTATATTAATATGATGGCCATGAAGTATATCTATAGAGCTCATGTAAAAACTTAAAATTTTATAAATACTGTAACAATGTTTGAATAATTAATTCTTCGCGGAGTTGAGTTCCGCTAGTAAACATTGTCTTCAATTTAGACAAAAAACTGAAAATGGAGTGCTTTGACACTAAGTTATATAAGAGACATAAAGAAAATAATTCATTATAAGTTATATATATTCGGCATATAAAAATATATTATCGAATACAATGACAAGTGTACACCTGTTGTGCATAATATGCACTGCATACACTTAAAGGCGATTTTTAAAAATTTATATCAATTTCTCTGTTTTTCTTTGTTTTGATAAAAAAAACTACAAATAATAACTTAAATATTCGATCAAACTATTCTGAATGGTGTAACTTATTACTTACGCATAACGAATTCGAGTTAAGCGCGTTGATGTCTTTTCGTAAGATGTTTCGCTTCCAAGAACGAACTTTAAAGACCGGTAATAATGAAATTTATAACCAAGCAATAAATTATATCGTAATAGGAGAATACATTAATATATTAAATAAGTTCAAACGATCTCAACTCATCAACTCTTCCGGTATATGTTTTCTTGTTGCAGAAAATAGGCTTACTATATATTTTATTCAACAATTAAATTAAGGCTAAAAAAGTTTAAAAGTATTATAATATATACTAAGTTATAAACTATAATAAATTTCAAATAAAGTAATCAATCATAATTAAAGTAATTATTGTAAAAGAAGAGCTTTTACAAATTGCACCTGATGACCGTTTGAAATTCTGTATTCAAATTTCTACACTTAAGTTATAACTTAAAAAATTAAATAAATTAAGCAAAATAAAAATAAAACAATAAATACACTAACCTGTAAACTCAAGAAACACAAAACACACAAAATCCTCAAAATTCAAACACTAGCACAGAAATATAATAATATATGTAGTTTACAACGGACAAATGAAGCGGCCAGGTCCGCGGTACGCGCGCGAGTGGCGCCCGGTTACTTGCGCCCGCCCACCGGCTAGTATAGCGCGACAAAATTGAGAAGGCACGCTGCGTCATTACGTAGGCTCTAAACCTTTCCGCGTCATACTTGATTTGTAATTGTTTTTCTTATTTTAACTTGTTTTGTTAACAGGTATGGAGAAAGCAGGGACAAAGCAACGGAGTGTCTTAACACTAGGTTACTTTGGCTCTGGCAGTGGCCTCTGCCTCACTTAAATAAAAAACTTATTTTATTTGTATTATATTATATATTATTATTAATAATTAAAGATTCATATTTATTATAATTTTTTATACGCAAATCATAAAACATATAAGAATTTTATGACTTTTATTAAAAAAATATAAAAATATACATGAAGATACATTCAATATATAACATCCTTGTATATATATGATCTTAGAATATTTATGAAACTTACCGTCATTTGTTATCTTATAATTACTCTAAAACAATAGTGATAGTTAAATCGTTTAAAGTTATAAAAATCTAATTATTTATTTCATTAGTAAGGTCGTACAGTCTCAATGAAACTATTGGGTTTTCCGGAAAAAGTAATAAAACTAATACTTAGTCATTCCTTATATACTCAATTTATTTTTTTATTGTTTCCGCTTTGAAATGCATGTTGTAATTTAGTAATAATACATTCTAATATTATTTTATTAAGAAGACATTGAATATATTGGTGTATTATTATTAGATATTTTTGTGCCTCGTATCTTTTTACTCTGTAATATTATATATGCAATATATGAAAAATAAATTTAGTTGTCGCGGGCCTGCAAGGTGGTGTGGGTCTAGTCCGCCACGTACAAATCGTGCTATAATTAATAAAATATGTAACTTATTTTCTATTCTTAATGTAGAATAAAATTTTAAAAAATGCTTTTATTTTGAGAAAATATATATTATATTTAAATAATAAGCTTATTTAACCTTCACCTACCGTCATTAATATGCATATGTTCTGTAAATATAAAATTTAAACCGGTCCCAAATAAATATATGTATATAGTAATCAAATGATCAGATTATTTTAAGTAAAACTGTCTACACAGATAAATTTTTAATATAAAAATGAAGAAAAAAGAAAAATGTTTATTTTTTTATTTTTTAACTTCTTTATTTAAATAAATATTTAGATGACAACATAACACTGTTTTATATTTTTGACAATGGCAGTATACAACCGAGATACATATTACTTATAATATTATATGTAGAATTTCTAAGCTTAAAATTATATACTACCGCTTGAATCAATCAATATCTTTTTTAGTAAGATTTACAATGAAATAAAACAAAAATTACTAATGCTTAAACTTATTTATTATAGATTTTTGCAAACATATACATATAAACTCAAGTGAATGTCTTTGCACGATCGCGTCTTTTTAACTCAGCGGGATTATACGTGGAGAGAGGGCAAAGCGCAGGTAAGCTCAGTTATCGCTACTCGGAACTGCGTCTGATTACGATCCCTTGATGTACATTGTACTCATCGTCGACGACTTTTTGCTGTAGTCCTTAAGTTCACTACACAAGAAACAAAACGAAGCTTCGCCAAGATTGGGATGCTGTGGTGAGCAGTTATTAAATAGATTTTGTGTTCTTAAATTTAAGCTTTTATTTACTTGAGATAATATGAAGAGTTAAAATGTATAAAAGGTTCAAAAATGATTTGGAATTTAGAACTTGGTTCTATCATGTGAGGTTAGGAATAAAGTTTAAGTATTATTCGCGCACCATGTCTTATAAAATTGACACAATGTATAGTTATATGAGATATAACTATACTATATATATATATATATATATATATATATATATATATATATATATATATATATATATATATATATATATATATATATATATATATATATATATATATATATATATATATATATATATATATATATATATATATATATATATATATATATATATATATATATATATATATATATATAATATTGAGGACCGTCGTGGCGCTGAGGCGTAGCGTCTACCTGTAAACACGACGGTTTGTGGGTTCGATTCCCACTCGGGGAGGATAAATTTTTCTATTTCTTCGCTCTGGAAACTAGGCATAGCGTGGCGTTGAGTTCCGCCACTCAACACGCAATGCCTCGAAAACGGCGGAAAGCAGGGACGGAAAAAGCAGGAACTAAGCAACTGTGTGTGAGTGTCTTAACACTAGGTTACTTTGGTTCTTGCAGTTCCCTCTGCCTACCCTGCCAAGCGTGAAGCTAAAAAAATATATAAATATATAAATGCACAGACAAACAAATGTTTGTAGTCAAATGTTTTTATTGCACGAGATAGGCTGGACTGTTAGAAACAACATTACGTGAAGTTACATATCAGACATTTTTGTTCAATCTATATTTAAGATATATATCAAGGAAACTAGATTAATAATAGTTAAGCTAAGTTATTAATATATTAGTTGTTAGTTAAAGATTGAAAATCTATATCTAGGGTTCCTAAAAGGCATTCGGCCGTTACGACAGGCCATGATAGGTTACGCTCTGATTCAGTAAATATGAGGCCTTTGTCCTCCATTGGATACCTCACTTGCCTTGATAATCTAAGACAATTAATAAAGTGTTTGTTTATTGTTTAACGTTATATTGTTTTAGAATAGTGCATATTTGATTTGACTTTTAGACAAGTTAAGTTCTTAAATATCTAAGATAAAATAATGAGTTGACTTTTAATACAACTTTATAATATGGTAGGTATATCATATATATCATGGTTTATGATATTTATAATATTAAAGCGGAAAGTGGAGAGTGTAGTGTCTTGATACTATGTTTTCTTTATCATACATACTGCATGTATGTTTCAGCGTACAGAAAACACTTTAGTTAATATGTTTTATTAATATAGTTAAAATTACAGATTTTTTTTTCGTGAACTTAATTTGTAATTTCTTGAGGCTTATGTTTAGGAACACTAAAATTTACTTGTTCACAGGAAACATATTCGTTTTTATATGCTAAAAATAAGTGTATATAATAATAAAAACATATCCGGTTATGTCTTTATTTCTTAGACAGTTATCGAAACTATAATATTACATATTTATATAATGTTGTCTAAATACAGGTTGAAGTATTCGAAGTATCCCATTGTACAACTAAACAAAAATCCCTTTTATTTGATTAATCAATGCATAATGTGTCCGTGAGATATGAATAATTCCTTTAAATTACCAATATGGTATTTGAATTATTTATCAGTAGTAGGAAAAATGTCGTTTTCCTCATAATGCCAACATGTCTGACTTATAAAGCTATAAAATAAACTTTAAAACGTAGATATTTTTAATAATTTGTTATAAATATTTGTTCTTCTCTAAAATATTAGTAATTTTCTGTATTATTGTCATATTATTACATTCATGACTAAAATGGGAAAAACGTAAATATCATACGAGTAAATTATTAAATGAATATACCTATAACGTCTATGCGAAACGGCAAAAGATCTTTAATTCTTATATTAAAAATAATAATTTATTATATATTTTAATAACTTATTATATACTTTCTTAAAAACTGTAATTTTAACTATATTAATAAAATATATTAACTAAAGTGTTTTCTGTACGCTAAAACATACATGCAGTATGTATGGTAAAGAAAACATAGTATCAAGACACTACACTTTCCACTTTCCGCTTTAATATTATAAATATCACAAACCATGATATATATGATATACCTAATATTTATTATATATATATTTTAAATAAAATTTCCAAATACAGAAATTTTATAAAATAAGCGTGTTATAATAACCTGTGGATTATTTTAAATTCTGTGCTCCGGTAAGATAAAGCATGGCGTTGAATTCAACATTAAACCAAATATACAAAGCAAAGAACGGAGTGTCGTGACATTAGTTTCTGTCTGCCTAGTGCGTATAAAATGAGAATATGAAAAAGCTCTTTCACATTAGTTAGTCCTTTTAAATTCCTTACACTAAAAACATCTAAAATTCTTTGATAATAATGTCATTCTCTAAATATTTTTAATAAGCAGTTAATGAGATTATGTTTCACAATTAGTTTAAAATTAAAGTTAAATACAATTAAAACACCTGCACTAGTAACATTTCGCAATATATACCGACAGTATGTTGTATTAATCACATTAGAAGGGATTTATTCAGTAATAAAGTCTATTTATTAAGGCATCGTAGGTAAGTGCCTCTATAGTCTATATAAATATTCATTTAACGTAAATAATGCATTTATACAAGTATAGTAATGAAAAAAAATGATCTACCAATTTTGCTAAAGTTCTTATTATGCCAATATATTAATATACTATTTCTTTTTAATTTCAAGAGTCCGTCTGTGTGTTATCTAAGTTTATCAATCAATACACATATATAGAGTGGCCTTATAGTTCTTTACTTCAGTTTCGGTTTGGTGACATTTGGCTAAATATTTTAATAATATATTCATTTTATCGTTCATAAACCTATACACAAACCAAATATAAATAAACCATAAGTATTGTATGTTAAGAAATAACGAAATGATGCCAAAGTAAATTTGACTCCTCAAATAAGCATTATCTATCTTTTCTATACCAAGACTATAACAACTAAACTTTTCACTGTTCTCATAACAACACATGTCATGGCAAACTCTAAGTCGGAACTAAGAGACTAAATTTAATTTTGTATAATTAATTTGGAAACGAGTAATATCTATGTAGAGTCTAAATACAATATTTAATTGTAACAAATAAAGAAAAATAATAAAATAATTAACAAAAGAAGTGTTTAGCTCGACGTGCATTTACCGTTCATATCAAATTTAAGGCCTAAGTAATGTCTAAGGTGTTAAATACAATGTCGTTAAGTCCACGCAAACACAGTTACGTGCTATAACTAGTATAGAATAAGAACAACAAGTATAAGTAATACTTGTAAGTAATAAGAAAGCATCGCGCCAAGTGGAAAGGTTAAAGGAAGTAGCCCGAGCAAGTGGGGCGCGCACTGGACTGAGACGGCACATGTTATCGGATGAACTTCCCCTCAATATTTTTTGACCGGCAGCAATGGATTAACTGACGAAATCAGTTATATTTTTTGTATGTAAATAAAAACAATTTGTGACATAAGGTGGATGTTTTATATTAGTATGGGTTCTTCATATTGCCTGTATCTATTGCTATGTACACCAATATTCAAGTCAAATATAAAATTATACTCATCTTTTATTGAGCTGAAGCAACTTTTTTGTGTTTTACCATAAAATAATCTACAACCTATTAAAATTACCACCTTAATTAAAATAAAATTACATTATATTATTTATTTGGTCAAAATTATTTAAAAATGTATTGACATATAAGTTTCGTTACTCTCGATTTGCAAACAAATTAGTCACTCTCACATAAGGATTATGGAAGATCGAACTTAAAATAGAAACATTACTTATAAGTATTTATTATTTTTAAATAAATTAATTTAAACGAATTTAATAACTGCAAGGTGTTTGGAATATCGGGTTCCCAAAAATGGAAATATACGCTAATAATTCGTTTAAATCGTTTTATTTAATATGTACAAAAATCGCGTAAATCAAAGACCTTATTATTTATTATCTGATTTTTTAGTCTTGTACCTATCTTGTATATATAGATGCTTGAGAGAAAACTAAAAGTTCAACAAGGTTTAAGTATCGCATGTTTCTACTAATCGGAACACGTACGCACTGTCGTGAGTATCCTTTACCTGAGTTGTGAATGAAAGGATGTGGAACTTTTTGCTGCACTATAAAAAGGAATTCCAATGGCTGTTTATTGTTAGTATTTTAAAGAATTTAGTATTATATTATATTATGAACTGGTCCATTGATTCTCATGACTTATTTACTCGTGAATGATATGAATTAATTTGTCTTGGGAATCTTTATTTTTTAAAAGGTTGTCTTTAAGTATTTTTTTTTTAAATTATTGTCTTGTGCAAAACTTAGTAGTTCTAAGAAATCATGTATAAAAGCATAATACCATACATATATGAGAATCTTCTTTTATACATTTCAGTGCTAATTTATATATTTATAAATATTTAAAGGAATTAGACGGTCACGACGTTGCAGTTTTTACGTATTTGTGTTTTAACACAGTTTTAGTATGCATTAATGTATATAAATTCGTCTTGCATATTATAGAAACAATGCATATAGAAACTATATCGTAAGATATTAAAAAAATAAGATATTTTGTAGAAAAAGAATCTTCAAAATTAAGTTTTCATTAATGGTTGAGGACCGTCGGGGCGTAGAGGCGTAAGCGTCTGCCTGTAAAGGACGGTTTGAGGGTTCGATTCCCTCTCGGGGAAGATGGATTTTTCTATTTCCATTTTCTTCGCTCTGGCAACTGGGTAAAGCGCGGCGTTGAGTTCCGCCACTCAACACGCAATGTCTCGAAAAAGGCGGAAAGTGGGGACGGAGAAAGCAGGAACTAAGCAACGGAGTGTCTTAACACTAGGTTCAAATGGTTCCTGCAGTTCCCTCTGCCTACCCTGCAATATGCGGGATAAAGCGTGAAGCTAGAAAAAAAAGTTTTCATTAAACAAGAATATTCTAACCACAGCAGCATTAAGAACAAATATTAGCTGATTTGGTAGTATACGAAAAAGTAAATAGAATAAAAAAACGTACATACAAGCAGATTCCCAACCGTTTAAAGTCGTTACTTTATAAATAAGCATGACTCATACAAGGATCTTCCATAACACTACAACTTGTCTCTTTCTTTAGCATTAAAAATATATAAGATTAACAAGGACAGATATAGAAATGGATTTCGCGCTATGATTTTTTGCTAATTTATCATATTGATATTTTGGATATCGTTTATCGGTTTTAAGTTATCGGCAAACATTGTTGAGTTGTGAATAACAAGTTACGAAGCATTTGACGTAGAAGAAATTCGTAAAATTAATATTAAAATGTCTGGTTCAAATAGATGTTTTAAGTAAATACTAAAAAAGATTTTCAATTTTTAATTTACATTTTGTAACGCAGTTCAGCATCATTCATATGAGCACATAATTTATAAATACTCTTGTTTTATCCAAAATTACCAATACCACCAATAATGATATAAATAATATGCTATACTATCTACATCTTAGTATCGAAAGACAAAATAAAATTTAAATTTTCGTTACATAAATGAAAAATAACAACAATTATTAGAGCACCAATGGAGATGTATGTACTTTTAACGTGATTTTCGTCCCTAATTGTGGTTTAAAATGAAATTTCACAAAAAACTTCATTCGTTTTTTTATAATAAAGAAATATTTATTTATTATTTATTTCTTTATTTCTTTATTTATAAATGATAGCTTACAAATGAGACAAATACACAAAAGGCGATTTTATGGCTTAGTAGCTATCTCTTCCAGATAAACTTTAGGGTGAAAAGAAATACTTTACACTAAGAAAGGTAAGTGACAAAGGAATATGAACTATTACCAGTAAACGTAAACAAATCATGATACCTATAAGACAATAAATAAGTTTATCTAATTTATTACTTCAATTAATACATACATATATACATTACATACATATACAAAAATATATACCTAAAAATAAAATATTTTTTTATTTTTGTAATATAGTTTTTGAATTGTTGTTATTGATTTATTTTATTTTTATTTTTCTTTTTTGTTACTTATTTAACTTAATCTACAATTATATATTATATTTGTAGAGAGCTTATACTTTATATTTTCAATGACAAATCAGATGATAGCACTTGTGGTTTCTAACTTGTAGAATTGTATTTTAATTTGTATGGAAATTCCTTAAATTATTGAAACATTTTGACATATAATGCCACTGATAAGTGGACTTTCTGACCACAGTAGTTCACGGAAAACGTAAGTACACGTCATGTTTAGAATGTATTGTTTTTTCATATATATTTAATTGCTTGAAGCATTACTATTAATATCTTTTTAACTTATTATTTATATTGATTAGTCACCAATATTTTTTAGGGAATTCAAATCTAATTCGAAGAGTGTAATAGAAAAATATAGCATTTTATAAAAATATATCTTGACCTTCTGCTCTCCGCTTTCCGCCTTTGCGAGTCATTGCGTGTAGAGTAACGGAAATCAACAACGCAAGCAAAGGAAATAGAAATGAAAAATCCATCTCCCTCAAGTTGGGAATAGAACTGCAGGAATCGTGGGAACCTAGTGTTAAGACACTCCGTTGCGTAGTCTCTGCTTTCTCTGTCCCCGCTTTCCGCGTTTTTCGAGGCATTGCGTGTTGAGTGGCGGAACTCAACGCCGCGCTTTGTCTAGTTTCCAGAGCGAAGGAAATATAAAAATCCATCTTCCACGACTGGGGATCGAACCCAGAAACCGTCGCGTTACAGGCAGACGTTGAGCCTCTGCCCCACGACGGTCCTCACTAATTATTATTAATACATTTTTAAATTTATATGTAATATAAAGCACTTAATAAAATGAAAAACTGATCTCAAGGTTTTCACAATATCAAAATACTAAATATAATTATTTACTTATAACATATATATGCGGTGACGGAGAAAGCAGGAACTAAGCAACGGAGTGTCTTAACACTAGGTTCCACGGTTCCTGCAGTTCCCTCTGCCTACCCTGCCATGTGCGGGTTAAAGCGTGAAGCTAAAAAAATAAACAAATATATAATTGCATATTCTTAATATATATAAACATTAAAAATACAAATGTAAAAGACAAAAAGAAATTAAATATGTACCAATACAAAGAAGATTCACTTATTTTTTAATATCTTGAACAGTGATTAGTAATTCTGGCATTTACTTATTTAGGCGTCAAGGCAAACAGTTGTATCATCAACCGGTCTGAGAGCTTACATTCACATGATTCATTATATAATTGAAACTGTCGACGTGTCAATATATATATTACGTGTACCATTAAAGAGTACAAATAATATATACTTTTAAAATTTGAATGCCAATCTTCGATAAGTGGATCTACAGTAATATTTTTTTTTATTAAAAAAACAGAGGGAATCTAGTGTTAAGACATTCCTTTACCCACCAGAGCAAGAAAATAAAATAATTATTTTCTCCAATAGGAGTCGAACCCGCAACTGTCGCCTTTATAAACGAAAGCTCTGCTTTTGCGCCTCGACGATTTCTTTTAAATAATTTATAAGAACTAAATTCAATCTAAGTTCAGTTTGCCTTAGTATATTTATTTCAAGTATTAGATATACAAAAGTAAAAATTTTATTTTGCCGAATTTCATCAAATATGAAAATTAATACTCCAATATAGTTTAAATAGATTTTAAACCAAAAAGTCATAGTTCAAGATAATATTATCTGCATATATGTTTATTGTATAATATATGAACGGCATTGACCTCATTATGTTTTTGTTATTTCATATAATAAATCATATATATACATGGAATTTGAATTGAATTATTATCATATTTTAGCCGCTTTGCCAAGATCGCGGCGTTGAGTTCCGCCACTCTCAAATTTCTGCCCTCACTCTCCGTCTCAATTTTGTGCTGAAAGAGGACAACGGAAAATTTTTACTAAATAATATAGTCAAATATAGTATGTACATAAATAACATAATATAATATTAATAATATTTGTTAAAAAACAAAAGTATGGCTTCTTATTTCTCGGCTGTACCGCTTTATTTAGTCTCTGTTGGAAATTTGAACCCAGAGTCGTGACTAGAGGTTGTCCAACTGGTTTGTTACAAACATTCATACACAACTGTATTTGATAGTTCCTTCTCCTTCTCACACTATACTGTGTGAAAGAGACAGGGAAAACTGCACGCGCAGATTATTTCAGTGTTGGTTGCAATGTTATTGATATAATTTCAGTTAGATGTGTATAGTTTAGATGTCGTGTAACGGAACTTATATTATACAATAAAAATATCTTGCGTCTAATGTAATAAATTCAGTTTGTAGATGGAATGTATTATTAATATATATAACGATATTATGTTATTAATGTTTCAAAAGAATTTTTTATTATGGGGGTGGTGAGATGGGGTGGGATGGGTATGGGCAAAATATTGGTAATAACTGAACAAGGGTCTGTTGCGACGTCAAGTGCGAATTTAAAAAAATATGTTGTTAGTACCAGCCATTTAAAAAAAATGTTTAAAAATCTTTCAGGTACAAATAGTAATGGACGCATATTTTCTAATCGTCATGGAAATTAACAAGCTTAGCTTATTATATTCGTAAAAACCGTCAGCTTAGCTCAGTGTTTCTTAACCTACACGTAGCAACTATCAAACAACTTTAAAGTGGGCTGGGCGCAACGGGTCCAGCATCCACATGATTAGATGACTTTATGAAAGTCATCTTAGCATCTTCTTCACTTATCTTAGGTTCTACTAATTAAAAAAAAAACAATTTATGAAATAAGAGTTATTTAACGTAAAAAATAAAAAAAGCACTTTATATTTTTTTAGCAACATATTTATCATGTCGAGGCACAACTTTACAACAAACGGATAAGCATCTGAATGATTCAGCACGAGCTTTGTGACGTCATTGAGAAGATTCTCAGCATTGTTAGTTTTTTATGAGTAACCTATATATCTGTCTTTATTATAAATGAGTTAGATGGCCACTAAAGTTAAATGACGTAATTGTTTTATTGCTTCATTTATTAAACAGATGCGAGGACATTGAGTAGAACTCTCCGCTTTATACTACAGGTGATAATGACTTTATATTTCACTTATTTTCTAAAATAAAATTTAGTTTCATATTTGTTTTTAGGCAAAGTTAAAATCTTGTTAAGACCTTCCCCTCCAATTTCAACCAAATTATAGCATATTGTTTTAGGTGATAATTGATAATAAATAAATATGCATAATACAAAAGTAAATAATCGCTTTAGAATTGTCTAATTATGTGCGATTGTTGTACTGAGTTCATTGTATCCAAGGTAAATTGCAATAGAAAACCCGGCGGCTGTATGTGTAGGTCAATTAATAAATTTGTTTTTTTTTTTTTTTTTTTTTTTAGCATCACGCTTTATCCCGCACATGACAACCCTGTCAGACCCTGTCAGACGGAGGGAACTGCAGGAACCATACGAACCTAGTGTTAAGACACTCCGTTGCTTTAGTCCCTGCTTATTTCCGTCCCCACTTTCCGCCTTTTTCGAGGCATTGCGTGTTGATTGGCGGAACTCAACGCCGCGCTTTGCCTAGTTCCCAGAGCGAAGAAAATGGAAATAGAAAAATCCGTCTGCCTCGAGTGGGATTAATTAATAAATTAATTAATTTACATAAATATTTTAGTTTGTGGGTTCGATTCTCACTCGGGTAAGATGGATTTTTCTATTTTTATTTTCTTCGCTCTGGCACTACTAGGCAAAGCGCGGCGTTGAATTTCGCCACTCAACACGCAATGCCTCAAAAAATGCGGAAAGCGGGTACAGAGAAAGTAGGGACTCAGCAACGGAGTGTCTTAACACTAGGTTCCTTTGGTTCCTGCAGTTCCCTCTGCCTATGCTGCTAAGTCCGCAGTAAAAGCGTAAAGCTAAATATAAAATATAAATACTTTCTTAGTATATTTACTTACAAGGCATTTGATGTCATAAAATCAGAATCATGAAATTCTTTTTTCTTAGTCCTCTTAAATACATAAAGTAATTGAACTATAAAAACTTACAGCAATATGTTTCAGTTACTCTATTGCCAGCCAGTCGGTCAATATTGCACATTATAATACCATATATGTATGTATATAGTTGGTACTAATATATTATTCATATGACTAGGTTGTAAATGCAATCGTTGCTAAATGGTTTTTTTTTGGTCAAAGAACTGCAATATGGACGATAGTAAATCATGCATAAATACATGCAATTACAAGAAGAAAAACATTGTAATGAGTTACTTAAGTATCGATTTAATTTATTTGCCTTTGTGAATAATTGTTACTCGGTCGTATCAACTATAAAAAGTTTAACTTAGATTATGCAATATTTATCTTTTATTACTCAAGCGCTGTAGTGCTTTTTGCTTTGTTGCTTAAAACAAAAAAGTAATAAACTTTCAACTAAACATGTTTTTGATTTTTTTAAAGTGTTAATCCACGCAGAGGATAGAATAAATACTTAAAGAAAACATAAGTATTTATACTTAATTGAAAGTTTAAATACTTAAAGAAAACATATAAAAATTTGAAAGCAGCGGGACTCGAACCGGCACCCTCTTGCACAGTCCGCAAGAGGACGCGGGTTCGAGTCCCGCTGCGTTCAAATTTTTATATGTTTTCTTTAAGTATTTAAACTTTCAATTAGGTAAGTTTTCTATAGAAAGAGTCTTGACATTTAGTTTAATAATTATTTGTGAACCGCTACAAGGATTCTATAGTATCAGTAATTTAATAAGAGATAGTTGATTTAGTTGTCTATATACTAGAATTACAAAATTTCAAATATTTAATTAGTCTATTACAGAAAATAAACCCATTACTGCTAATCTTAATATGGATTTGTAAAGTAGGGGAAAATAATTCTAGGTGTAGAATTTAATTTAAAATTAATGAAAACAAATGAAACAAAAAATAATCATACGTATTATTGCTATTTAGTTGTTATTCAAACAATTCAATAGTTACAAGAGAAGACACTTCGACCTTTACTTGATTACATTAGGAATTTGACCTTTGCGTGGTTAGACGTTCCCATAACGATTGTCTATTATATACATACACATAGAACATCGCATCACTGCTTTGAAAATGCCGTTCATCTATTTAAGTAAGCTGAACATAATTAAAGCTATAATTCAAGCTTTTCATTATTTACGGATACAAAAAAACCAGGACAGAGGACCGTCGTGGCGCAGACGCGCAACGTCTGCCAGTAACGCGACAATTTCTGAGTTCGATTTCCACTTGGGGAACATGGATTCTTCTATTTCCATTTTCTTTGCTCTGGCAATCAGGCAAAGCGCGACGTTGAGTTCCGTCACTCAACACGCAATGCCTTGAAAACGGCGGGTCGGAGAAAGGAGGGACTAAGCAACGGAGTGTTTCCACGATTATTGCAGTTCCCTCTGCCTACCCTGCCATGTGCGGGATAAAGCGTGAAGCTAAATATATAAAGTAAATATAAAACCAGATTTATGGTGATATCCCATGGATTCTACTAAAAACGTGTCAAACGGAATAGAGTTTTAAGCGGGTCGTGAAATAAAACGTAATATGTTCTAATTTCGTATAAAAGTTGCCGAATATCATGACATTATATTACCGGTATATTATTTTAACATTATTTAGCACTCACTTAAAAGAAGTATATTTTGACTTGTGATATTGTGATAAAAGACATTTGACTTGATTTATCACTTATTTTTGCTTAGTGTTCACTATTAATAAAATTATTGTTAAATTTGATACGGAAGGCTTATTTGCAGCCACTACTCAGTCAAGAATTGCTTGTCTTTTCCTCATATTTTTTAAGACAGCGGTGTATTTTACACGACATGCAATGGCATATTAGACGGGAAGATGCGTTTCAACTAGCTAGTATGGCGTATTATGCGGGGTATGTTAGTAAGCGTTTTATATCTGTGCCCTATATGTTTCATGAAACTGTGTAAGTTTAGTTTAACTTTTGGTCGAATCTGTTTTCGATGTAGTATTATATATTGTATATATTATTATGCAATACATAATATATACAATATTATGTTTTGTTTATATAATTTCTTGCTATTCCTCATACATTTTCAGATAAATGACAGAAAACAGAAACAGCTAAATCATTTGACGTCATTTCATCGCGTCTGCGTGTTAGACTGTACACTGTAGAGAAAACGACCTGGATACGTAAAGTGTTTACCAATAACAGACGTCCTTGCTTTCGAAAAATACAACTCAGTACTTTGTGTTTTAAGTGAAGGCGAATATGAGCTATATTTAGGCGATAATTAGATTACTAAAAAGTTATTTATTATCTAAATAAATTGTTACTAAGAGTATTAATTATTTAAACAAATATTTTTTTATTTTCTCTTTTATTTATTCTGTCTTTGTCTATATACTGAAGCAATCGTATAATAATAATTTTATAGGTCATTTACGATAGTGAGTTCCTCAACTCAATATTATATAAATGTCATGTCTTCAATGTTCAATAACAGTTGTATAAATGTTCAATAACAGTAAATGTTGATAACAGCATATACTACATAATACTTGAAGAAACCATAATGGTTTAAACGCAGCGAGATTTGAACCTGTGTAACCAGGAACCTGTCTAAGCGTTCTAACTACTAAGTCATGCGATTCTTATCACACTGCATATAAATTCTTATATATATACTTTTTACAACTTATTGCTAAGTTAGCATTTGTACATGGTTTTTTTTACAAATTTCCGCTATCCAAAGATTATATATTATAAGAAATGATTGAACAAATGATTATTTACAAAGAGAGAGTGCTATTTGTATTAAATATTTAAGATTTTCGACGCAGCGTGATGCAGAATGCTATTGTTTTTTCAAATTTTTCTTATCTTTAGCGTGGATATACTGTTAATAAAATAAATTTTAAAATCGTTCACGATAGTTGCGTATTCACATCCTAATTCAAAACGCCTATAAAGCTCTTGTTGATTAAAAGGTTTATTGTTAGTCATATAGGTTTTTTAATAAATATTACAACTTATTAGTAATTATTTTGTAAATAAAGAGTAATTATTATAAAAAAGATTATATATTTATATTAAAGTAATCATTTACAACAATTTAATATAATTACAACACGACGTTTAAAGAAATACATTCTTCAATCATAATCAACTGCAAATTATAATTATAGTACTGTACTATTCATAATAGTATATAATGACATAGTAAAAATTTCAATAATTTTTTAATCGAATAAAAAACATTTTATATAATAGTGACAATTGTCAGTAGGAGAGTAATGCTTACAGATTAAATATTAAACATAGGGGTATAGACTAAAAATAATATTATAGATTATGTATATGTTTTTTTTGTAATCAATCAGTTTAGTATATATTAGGATGAAACATTTATGCCTTTGCCATAAAGTCATCAACACTTAACAATTGCTTAAAAGCCCATTTATTATTACTGAAATTTTAGTACTCTTAGAATTCATATATCAATATTCAATTCAGTTTATTAATTCTTAGTTATTAATAATATTATGCAATTTTGTATTATATGAATATAGGGTATTCAAATAAAATACAAAAAATAACAATACATCTAAAAAATATACATGTGTACAATCTTATACAGTTTATATACATCGTTCATTCATTTTTTTTAATAACGATATATAGCATAGACAATAAAGTTATGTAAAGATATTGAAAATAACTATAATTAACCATAATATCGATTTCTGACATAATAAACAAGCTATTCTCTAAATCATTTGGTAGTTAACAAAATTATCCTTTCTATAATAAAAATATAAAAATGTATCTTTTAATTTTCAATCATTAATGTACTGAAAATAATTGTAGTAGTATATAAATTATACGTGATAAATAATTAAATATATACAATTTTTAGCCTTTACCATTGCGCCTGAAGATAAAAAATAGACATTTTAATATGACGTTCAAGTCAACATTTGCTGCATAAAAAAGATAATTCATTATGAATTTAAGGAAATTAATATCGTTTCAGATCTAAATAATGACTAGTTATAAGCTATTGTAGGTACTTTAGTGTTATGTTACGGAGAGAGAGGCTCTGAAGCGGTGGTCGAGGCTTCCGTAAGAAGGCCGATATCTTGGTGTGCGTTGGCTCCAAGGGCTACGTCTGTTCTTGAAACTCGAACAAGCGATTAAGCTGTTCATAGCTGGTGGTCGAGATTGTTCCACACTAATGCCATATCTGTGGCTGAAAAAATATATAAATAATTAAGAGCTTACAACTTTGTACAATGTTTTTTTTTTTATTGGTTCATAAAACTGGTTACAATCCTTAAAATATTAAACTTAATATAAACGTGAACATAGATTGAAACTTTCTGGATATGAACACAGTATGCGTATATATATAAGTATCATGTGGTGCACAATCTAAATTTCAAATATCTAAAGCGAAAATAGGCATTTATATAAAAATATATGTTAAAATATTGTAAGCGTTTTTTTAGAATAGAATTTACTAAAATTGTAGTTAAAACAGACTAAGCGTTATGTGATTGCTAAATTCTATTGCTAAGATTTTCTTATATTTAAAAAATCATTCAATTTAACTAAGTATTTTATTAAAAATATTTTAAATATTAATATGTTTGTTCAAAAGTATTTAGCTTTAAGCTGTCATGTGTTTGTTTGTGTAGCTCGTGTGATATTATAAAAGAGTTTTGAAGATCCTTTTTGGCAATTATAACATTTTCAACTAGTTACTATGTTAAATGCTTTATATAAATTATACAAATTTGCTATTAAACCTAAAAACACAACATAACATAAATGTAATAGTAAAAGCTTTAATAAAATCCTTACGCTTACAAAGTTATGAAATATCTATTAAATTATGAACATTAAATAGTTTTACGTAATAAACAACTATCATAACTAAATTGTTACGAGAAAGAAAAGCTATTAAGCTTTTATAAAGTAAATTTGCACCCACTTCTTTTTATATTTACCTCTTAGTCCTAGTAGCGGGCGGTAAATATTTGTCACCTACAAGTACACTCTCGTCAAGAGTTCCATCTAGTTGCATCAAATCACCCGCAGATACTGATACTTCCATTTTGTATCGGTCAAAGGTGCATAGGAAGAGCATCACAATGGCCATCTAATAGTGAAATAAAGGAAATGTTATTTGACATCTTTAGTTGGATATCAAAAAAAGGGTTGTTTTAGGGTTATTTTTCATAAATAGTAATAATAGTTATATTTACATAGTATATGTTATAGTTACGAATTCTACTGATAGTAGTGAAAATTGTGTATATTTCTCTACCGTAAGACAAAACGCTACGTAAAGATTCTAATTTCTACTGATCACCTTGTATTTAAACTCGAAGCGAAGGATGAAATGAAATAAATAGAAAGAATGTTGTGAAATTATCTTCTTTTGCCCTATATTTCTAAAAATAAATAAAAACTCGTGAATACCCAGTACTAAATAGCTTTTATGGAGGAAAGTGTAGAGTTACTTGTTTTACAGATTGATCGATGATAACCCGAAAAACCAGATCATATTTGGATTTTCAGGTAATTCCCATCATACAGTGAAAAAATATATAAAATATTTGAAAAAGTGGATTGCATTCATTATCATACTTACAACACACAAATGTAGTATAACAACGAAAGAGGTAGACTTTCTGAATCCGATTGAATCAAACAGCAATCCAGAAACTGTGGGGCCAATGAAAGCGCCCAAGGCGAAAGTAGACGTCCACATTCCTGATACTAGACCGTACGTTTCTATGGAATTTGGCAAGCCACTAGAGCTGTGGAATAAATTGAACAAATTTACTATATATACACATATACAAATATACATAAATGTGCCTCAGGATATGGAAAAGGAAAGTTTTTCTAAATTTAACATGATGTTGCTAATACGATGTTCGAAATAACTTTAAAATGTCAAGTTTAGTTATTAGATGACATGCTAATCAAGAATTGTATAATACATACAATAACAGTGTGTTCTCCATTCAACGTGACATTGGCGAAGTGAATTGTGCTCAACTGGCACGCTCGAAACGCCATAAATAAAGAGAAGAAGAAGAAGAAGTACAATAACAGTGTAGGATTCGAACCCACAGTCATACACTTGTAGGCAGTGTTGATTAGCAATGACAAGGAAAATAAAGACATAAATTACTAAATAATTACTTTGTATTTAGTTCATTAACATGTTTTTTTTTGTTATATCACTGTGAAAATTGAGATAATATGATGCAATATCAAATATGATCTATATATATTTTCTATAATAAAAACATTTGTAACAGGTTATCTCACTCAATTAGTTAGTGTTAAGTGCGTAATTGTATAATATCCTGAGAGGTTATCTGTATCACAGTGAGTTTATCGCAATCATTTCTAAAATATGTACACATGAAAGAGGAATATAAAAAAATGTATAAAATTTTTTATACGCACATCGCTGTACCGAGTACGTCAGAGAACGTTGATACCAGGATGCTGCCAATGCCAAGGCCGTGGAGGACTAGTCCAGTGATGGTCACCCATAAAATTCTAAAATAAAAAGATTTTAGACATTATTATATATATAAAGCTATTTTGTTACTTATAGACAGAGATATAAGGTAGAAAGTACTGGTTAAAAGCTGAGATATATTACATAGAGAATGTATGGGAGGACCAAGTGAGGATTTCCTAAAATTCCTATGGAGTTGCTATTCGAATAGGGTTTTAAGTTTCATAGTTGTTAACAAAGTCAGTATGTTTTATATTAAGTAGTATATTAGATACGTTACATAATAGGTTATATATATTACTCACTCTACATGAAAATTTAAGTATTTAAGCAGAAATATAAAATATATATAAAAAATAATAAAAGATATAGGTAGATGTGAAATTCTATATATGTATCAAATTTACTTTGAATATATTTTAGTGTAAGTGATCGTTCAATTTATAAAATTGACAAAATGATATTGTGAATGATTTAGTTGTAATAGGTGGTTTTATTTCTGTGTTAAAGTTATAAGTTTATATTTTTTGGGACTTTTCCTTTTGTTTGTCCTGTAAGTTCCAAGTAATTACCAAATAACCTAATTAACCTAGAGTTATGAAACTCTAGGTCACCATGAAGTAGCACTATAGATTTTAAGGAAGAACGTGCCAAAACACATATAATATGCATAAACTATGCTATTATTATGCAATGTTTATCTTGTATACTTATAAATAATATTATGTATATAATAATATATGAATATTATAAACATTTATATTATACATACTAATTGCTTTAAATGACGTTTGTAATAGATAGTTAATTGAAATAGAATAAATATGACTTGTAATTTTCTACGATAAGTGGTTCTAATTATCTATTTATAAAAACAATATATACCAACATATATATTATTTAAAAAATATATGTTATAATATCACAGTTAAGCATATAAAATCAATCTATACTTAC
Source organism: Dione vanillae (assembly GCA_037178615.1). Taxonomy (NCBI): domain Eukaryota; kingdom Metazoa; phylum Arthropoda; class Insecta; order Lepidoptera; family Nymphalidae; genus Dione; species Dione vanillae. The sequence goes on from JAZFAU010000028.1 coordinate 319,231, forward strand.
GTTGGCATATCAAAAAACGCTGCAGGTCCCACTAGTAGAAATGCTCCAACAGTAAAACAGTGGCCAATTGTAGTGACGTACTTAGGTTTGATTGAGGGATGGTCACACATCCAACCCCAGCCAGGCGCTGATAACGCATATATACCCCCGTTTATTATGAATATTAAGCCTAATATCACTGGAGAGAAGCTGAACTGAAAATTTAAAATTTAAGCGTTTTAATAGTAATGAAATAATAATAAAAATAATAATAAAAATAATATTGGACCGTCCGTTCGAATGGAGACGAGGCAACGCTACTGTTTGTCGGTTCGATTGCCACTCGGGGATACAAATTATTTTCATTTTCTTTTCGCTTGCTAATAGGCAAAAGCGTGGCATTGACTTCCGCTATGTAACATGAAGTGCCTCAAAAATCGGAATCCGGGGAACGAATCGTCATAGCACTATGTTCCTTCTACTTACAGTTTCTAAGCCTACCCTACTACATACCAGATAGCTTATAAACAAATGAGTAAATAAATATATATATACAATACCTGTCGCAAATGTGGCTCTAGAGTAGCCTGTAGAAAACCAATGCTCAAACTTGTACAAATAATACTTAGTGCTGCCAAGGAAACTCCAGGAATCTTCAATAATGTCATCATTGTAGCTAAAATGTTACATATTGTTATTAAACAGTTAATATCTAAACTTTTAATATTATTGAAAGCGCTAATCTTAGAAAGGGCATTATTGAATTGAAAATTAAAGAAGTTTTTGTATCTGTAATTTTGTCGATAGGACATCGTAGGTATGATCATTATTTCACTTTACATTTTGAAAATTTGTCACGTGTCATACGAAAATATTAATAACTTCCATTTGACTACTGGCGCAAAGTCACAGTTAAAGGCTAATGTTGTATACTTAACTTTTACAAGTATTAAACTTATTTTTTTTAGCTTCAAGCTTTATTCCGCATATTGAAGGGTAGGCAGATGGAACTGCAGGGACCATATGAAACTAGTATTAAGACACTCCGTTGCTTAGTCCCTGCTTTCTCCGCCCCGGCTTTCCGCTTTTTCGAGGCATTGCCTATTGACTGGCAGAACTCAACGCCGCACTTTGCCTAATTTTCAGAGCGAAGAAAATTATCATCTATTACCATCTACCCGTCTACGTACGTTCGCACGTACATCTTTGGGAATCGAACCCTCAAACCTTCGCGTTTAGAGGCAGACGCTTATGCCTCTGCGCCACGACGGTCCTCTTAAATTTATTTCAATTATTAAATCGACTATACTTACGTCCAGTTGGTTTAATATCTTCGTCGTCGGATGCTTTCGGTAGAGTAATGTAGCAAAGCGCTGCACTACAGAATAAAACGAAGCCGAGAACTGCAAAGGGAAGGGAGTAACCTCCCCAGCTGTATATAGCGCCGCCTAACATCGGCCCTACAATGAGCCCCAGACCAAAGAATGTTTCCAGGGACGCCTGAAAATATTTATTATATCAATGATTATTTGATTTTTGGATTCTTTCTTTTAACAAGAAAGAAGGTTATCTATTGGATAATTTTCAAAGCTTAGTAGTGATTTTTTTCTAATCATTTACAGGGAAGTTCATATACACACATCTAAATATTATGAATAATTATTAATAAATAAATATATATTTATAATATATGTATAAAAATTTCCTTAAGGTCTTCGTAGTGTATTGGGTCAGTAAAGCTGACTGTAAAGGCTAGGCTTGCTGGTTCGATTTCCAGTTGAATTTAGTATTTTTATTATGCTGCCACTGAAAACGCAATATCTAAAATTAGTAATTAAATATTTTATATTTGCGTATAAGTAGAGACAAGCGTTTTCTATAGTTCCATTAAAGTAAAAAAATATTTCTTTCCATGACTACATAACATAAATTGAATTTAAAGTAAAGCTCTCAACAATTGCGTGTACGTAATCTATTTATCGTAAGTTAACTTTATCACTTTCTAAGTTCATAGTTTGCAGAGTTAACGATTCTCTGAATGATTACTTATTAATTATATTTATTCTATAATCTAAGTTACAAAACAAATTGTCACATCGTTATAGTAACTACTGGTGTGATAAGAGACAGTCTAATGTCATTACAATTTCTATGATGTTCAACAATGATAGTCTACTGCATAAAACAATTAATTAATTGTATCAGCTTAAAATTATCTTTATATGTTCACACTAATTAATTGTTATTATATTGCTATGTATTGTGTATTAATAATTAACATTGTAGAATATTAAACCTATATATCTGATATATATATATATATATATATATATATATATATATATATATATATATATATATATATATATATATATATATATATATATATATATATATATATATTATATATATATATATATATATATATATATATATATATATATATATATATATATATATATATATATATATATATATATATATATATATATATATATATATATATATATATATATATATATATATATATATATATATATATATATATATATATATATATATATATATATATATATATATATATATTACAACACCTAAATAAATAAACATAGCAATCTCTTAGTTCAATGACATTGCTTATATTTATATTTATGAACAACATCCATTGTGTTTTGTGGCGCAATGAAACAGTGTATGACTTTTAAATCGCTGGTAGTTGGTTCAGCCATTATTGCTTTATTATTTATAAATTATTTTACTTTCTTCACTCTTATAAGTTTACCAACATGCAATATGGAGAATGGATTAATATTGGCTTCTTATTCCGGCCAATTTCACCAGTTGCTGATAAAATTCCACATAGGAAATATGTTTCCTGCTTTGCTTGCAAACAATTTAGACATATCTAGAAGATAAAAGGCTATTTAAACTATAAAACTATCTGGTAGATAACATTGACTACCAGATTATTATCTGACACTTTAAGCGTAACCAGTGAAATTGCCCTTTGCCTTATGCAATATAGCGTCAATCTGGAAAAATATACTTACAAACATAGTTGCAACATTGTTCGGGAACTCCTTAGCAATAATTGCAAAAGAAGCGGTAAGGAAGGCAGCGTTGCCCATAGCCTCTACGATACGTATCGTGAACGCCAACGTCACGAAGGGAATGTGCCCGTCCACTTTGTCCAGTAACCTGCATATTTCGTAAATTGTTATTAAAATCCTTGAATAAGCAATATATAATATTACTTTACTATATATGTATATGTAAAACAAATATATAATATATATAATACAAGTAGCTAAGGATTTTGAGGATATAGTGGCGCAGTAGAAGTTTCTGACTGAAACTCTGTATTTGAAGATTCAAGTCCCACCTGGGTCAATAATCATATTTATATTTTCACTCTTGCAACTAAATTAAGCTAAATGAATTAGAAAATATATAAATATTAACATGAAGTAAAAGTAATTCAGTACATCAGGTAAGTACTTGAGGATTACGCTTTCTTTTAACAAATATCTTTTAAATACAATTTTAGAGTAATTGCCTCACAAACTGGTTAAGACCTCTGATAAAAGCTTATATTCATAATTAATAGGTTCATGAACATAAATTGTTTAATTTAATTTAATGGGTGACAATACTAAAGTTCATTCAGTTAACAATGCTCAGATAATCTCGACCTAGTTACTTATTGTACAAACATACATCATAAATTACACATAGAATGAATTTTTAAAACTATGCTTTATTACGGTATCATATGAATTTTGTGGGACGTGTCTGCCTCTTTTTAGTTTGTCAAGAGGCTTCTTACGCCACTCTACAACACTTTTCATTAAATTTCTTTACAATAACTTAAACTAAATACGAGAAATAATTATAGGTGACTAAAGTCCATATAAATGTATTAAATTAAGATGGAAAAAAATAAAAAAATACAAATAAAAAATACAAATTGGTTGCAAGAGTGAAAACACGTTAAAGGTGCCACTTAGGTTTGTGTGTCATATTATGAACTTATAGGTGTTACTGATACAATAAATACTAATTTTACTTTGAAACGCAATAAAATTAATGCTTAGTTAAATTAAACTTACGGCAGAATATTAATGGATTATGATATTTTCATAAAATGATAAAAAAATTGTACATTGATTATTTGTAAGACCAAACATCTACATTTTGGCGGCTTTTCACTTCTACATTCTTAAATTATCTTGAATCTAAGAAAAAATGTCGCCATTAATATATTCATACTTATCTATATATAATTTTATGTAAACATTGTAATTAGTTGCTTTGTTGGGTATTATTTATAATTTTAAATATCATAAATTGTTTAATAAAAAATAAAGTCAACCTAGTTCAAGGCAAACGATAACAAACTTTAGTGATGTACGCAGCAAGAACACGTTTGGAAAATAAAGCCGTTACATCCGGTTAAATTGAATGAAGAGAAAAAATGTTAATGAAAGAAGATTTAAATGAAAATCGTTATATTTTATAATAATTAATAAAAGTATAAATATTCTTATATATTTATAAATTATTTAATAACTTACTAATATTATTATTACTATGTAAAATTAAATATTAAGATAAACATAGAAAATGGCTGGAGCCTTAGGAATAAATGTATTATTTCTAAGGCTTCATATTGAATCTTTTTTTTATTATAAAGGCACTAAGGCAGTAAAATTATTTTCCAGCTAGTTTACTATCTATTTCACAATAATTTTGGAAATAATATGTGATTTACATTTGAAATATGACTGACATTTTTGTTAATACGTAATTTTTGTTAATACGTAATACAACAACTTACCCAAAAAGTATAGCACATGTCGATGTCGTTAGTATTCCAGCGTTGAAAACCACTTTTGGTCCTAATCTGTTTAGATGAGCGCCATAAATGGGACTTACAATGAAGACTACAAGTTCGAATACGCCGAATACAAGTCCATACTCCGTGGCCGAACAGCCTTTTAGTTCAGCCTAGAAAAAATTATGTTATTTAAGATTTAATGCAATCTTTACTATAGATAATAAAATACATCAGGTTTCAGTTTTCGTTAAACCGCTTTCGGAAAAAACAATCTTATGTGTACAGTACATACATATTTTTAAAGATTAAGGGACAATTTTACCAGTCACGGATAAGTTTTTGCATATCTGATTTTTTGCATATCTGCCAGACAAGGCACATATTTCCTATCTGGGACTTTTTCAAGTGGTGAAACCGGCCCTAAGTCTGAGACATTGATCAATAGGGCGAAATCGCGGTTGGGTCGCAAGTGCACTTAAAAAAATAATATAATTTAGCTTTTATTCCCTATAATAATTGACGTGCTTAAATTATAATTAAATAAAAAACTTATATATTATAATTTAAATGATAATTTATAAACAAGTAGATATTTTTGCAGGCTTGTTGTTTTTTTTGTAAAATATCATCTCATAATAACGAACTTAACTAGGAAAAGCTATGTAATATACGCTGTACTTTAACTTCTTGTGAAAAAGGGGAAATATATATTCATATTTCAAAGTGGAAATCGAACCCACTGACATTGTGCAGCCTAATTAAATATTATATGAAAAATCATTCATAAGCAGCAAAATGAACGAAAAACAGATTTAAGGCCAGTCCACCGGCAACGGACAAAAATTCTCATATATATATATATATATATATATATATATATATATATATATATATATATATATATATATATATATATATATATATATATATATATATATATATATATATATATATATATATATATATATATATATATATATATATATATATATATATATATATATATATATATATATATATATATATATATATATATATATATATATATATATATATATATATATATATATATATATATATATATATATATATATATATATATATATATATATATATATATATATATATATATATATATATATATATATATATATATATATATATATATATATATATATATATATATATATATATATATATATATATATATATATATATATATATATATATATATATGTATATATATATATATATATATATATTCAGATAAACAACATTGTAAAATTTAAAATTATAATTTTTTTGTAAATATATAAGTTTTTAAATTCATATGTAGTATTAATTATACAGCCAAACGATTTGGATATATATCGGTCCTAGTTACAATGATTTAGCTATAGAAGTTGGCGCTTGGCAATTGTACTAACTACAAGATAACCTTAGGTTATCAGAATTCTTATGCATTCTCGACGACAGACGCTAAGAAGGTGGATTCTTTGTGAAACAAAAAACTAATACGTATATAAATGAAATTAAAAATTAAACAAAACAATACATACCTTAAATAATAATAAGAAAATTACAATTATGAGGTATTTTAAACTATAAGCACACTTTAAGCATATATATCTTAAGCTTTTTTCTATGTCAAAATTATTATAAAACGTTGCATAGCTGATGAAACGAAATCACGAAACTATTAGTAAACATTGCTTTCAACCTTATACGCCTGCGTCTCACAAAGGGAAACATTGTTGACAGTTTTTTTTTAGCTTCACGCTTTATCCAGCACATGGCAGTGTAGGCAGAGGGAACTGCAGGGACCGTGGGAACCTAGTGTTAAGACACTCCGTTGCTTAGTCCCTGCTTTCTCTGTCCCCGCTGTTGACGCTCTATTTTCCATATTAAGCCTAACAGAAAAAATTACTACTAGTGGAGTTTGAACCATCATATTTATTATATGTTATTCTTGATATAGTTAGTGTTATAAATATATTTGTTCTTATTTACCAATCAATGAAAATATCCTTTAAATTTATTTAAAAAAATTCTTACAATAAAATTGACATCAAGTAAAATATTTACTCGATGGCCTATTTTAACACAAACTTAAAAAAAAATAAAAATTAAATTTTTAAAGTATTACATTATATTATTAGCATAGTATGTAGATATTGATATCGCTTTTGAATATTTTTTGTAAATACGTAATTAATTGTAATTAATTGTATAAGTTTAACTTTGTGTTTTATATATTAAAATAAAATTGTTATTTTCAAGAATATTTTTTAAAAAATTATATAATAATATATAACAGACACAAATTTACACAATAGATAGAAAAATTGCATCCAAAACATTAAGCCCTGAAAAAAAAGAAATTATATTTTTTTATTTTCAATCGGCGGTTAACCTTAAATTATTCTATATAATAAATACTTTCTTCTTTTGTATTTGTAATTTGAGTTGAATAAATTACAATTAAATTACAATCCCAATATTTTGGAAACCCTAATATTTTGTTAAGTTCTTTACTTTATTTTCTAAAATGATTTCAAACTTACCTCCTGTGGAAAGAATGGTGCTTGAAGAGCCACACATATTGCATTACAAAAATCTGCTATAGAAATAACAATGACGGTCAACCACTGTCTTCTTGTGAATTGGAGACGCATTTTTTACACTAACTCAAAGAAAACCACCCAAAAAAACAAAATTGTAGTCATAATTAGCATACATAGAAAGTCAACTTTTGTGACCGCTTGTTGTAGTTATAATATTTCTTAACGTTATAATTTAATGGATGCGGGTACGTTACTGAGGAGGGTGTAATGAAAATGCTACGAATAGCTATACTACGTACTAACTGAGATTTGTGTTTACTTATAAAAATTTACAATACATTGATCGTTTTAAACTAAACAAAAGACACTGTTAAAATAAATGAAGCAATATAAGATTAATTCTCAAAGATTCCTCTTACAGTGTGTTACACAATGGATGCACGGGACGTGATAAGAGAATGGTAATTAAGATTTGAAATTTTTGTATAATTGGCTTTTAATAATAAACAATTGATAGTGACGATACTATTACTATATGAGGTCAATGACATTTGCTTGAATGAATATGATTTATGTGTTTTTTGATATCGATTTGACGAATGTCTAAATACAAAAAACATATGGATGTAGGTAGTTATTTAAATATTTTTTAAAGTTTTTATTAGGATTTACAATTTTTAACCTTTGACATGAATATTGGTAGAATCATTAAACAAAACAATATTTAAGCTAGTTTTAATAATTAAGGGAGCTTTTGAGATATCTTTTACACTAGCTTGTAAGCAGAAACGGTAATAAATATATAGACATGCTAAATTACTTAATTCTTTATTAATATGCGTAATTTCGTCACACTTCCCACAAATGAAGAAGAATTAAGTTTTTGCATTATTTTCTCGGAGTACATATTATATTATTATTTTCTCGGATAATTACTACTAGTTGTCTTAACCATTGGCACTCTATTAGCTTCACGCTTTATCCCGCACATAGCAGGGTAGGCAGAGGAAAGCATTGGTAGAAAAAACCTATTACTAAGATACGCCATTACCGGCATTCCGAATTTCTAAGCATTGTGTATTGAGTGGCGAAACTCAACACCGCGTTTTCGGCCTTTATTCAGAGCGAAAAAAAAGTAATATAGTAAAAAAGCATATAATAACATAATTATATACTGAAGTATACACACTCAGGGTGCGAATCAAACCCACAATCGGTCCTGTTTACTAGCAGACACTATCACCTTTGCACCACGAAGGTTTTACTCCATTATAAAGTCTACATAGTATTTTGAATTATGAATTTACTATTTTGTTCAAGGATCTTTCTCCATTTGAAGAAATTGTGAATTGAGTCACCTATTGTACGTAACATTCGACAAATATATTTCCCTTGTAGAATATAACGCTGAACCTTAAAGAAGTCATCAATTAGTTGTTTTTGAGTTTTCATTTGAGAAAAAAAAGCATTTTGAGATATTCTGGCGGAAAATATGCGAGTCCACGTATGTGAGTAATAATTGTATTGTACTTAAAAAAATTATACCTAATAAAATTGTAGGCATGCTATCCTAAGCAAGACTAGATAATATGCAAAGAATGATTGAATGAAAAAAATCTAATATTAAAAAAAATAGTCAATTGCGAGAAGTACTCACGCGCTGAAAGTTCCGCGTAAATTTCATGATTATAAATCAAAGGATAATACGAGGGTCAAACTGAAAGTTTTTAGAACTGGCAACTTAAAAGCATTATATTAAAAAATAAGTTTAAATTTTGAAAATAGAACTCTTTACCAATAATATTGAGTTACATTTCATTCATTTGTCATTTGTTTTACGATTTGGCGGCAAATTGAAAATTGTCTGTGCACGTCAGAATGAATTTAAGCCGAGAAAATTTTTGTGCAATGATTTTTTATGACTTTCGATGTCATATAAGACAACAAGAAAGTTATGATAGACTTCGATTGGCTTTTCACGATGAAGCCCCATCTCGTGCCACAGTTTACAACTGGTTTAATGAATTCAAACGTGGTCGAACTAATCTCACCGATGATTTGCGTGAGGGACGGCCTTCTACAGCGACGACTGAAGATAATATCAGTGTTGTGCGGCTTATGATAGAGACTGACAAAAGAGTGACCTATCAGCAGGTTCGGACAAGTCTAGGCATAGGTATGAGTCAAGTGCACAAAATCCTCCATGAACATTTAGCGGTCAGGAAGCTTTGTGCCCGCTGGATACCGCATAATTTGACCGAGGCTCAAAAACTCCGCCGTGTTGATTGGTGCCGAGAAATGATCCAAAAATTTAACGGAGGTGACTCAAATGCTGTGTTCGACATACTAACGGGTGACGAAAGCTGGATTTAATGTTATGATCTGGAAACCAAAAGACAGTCTGCTCAGTGGGTGTTTCCTTCCGAAGAGTTGCCAACTAAAGTGAAGAGAGGTCGAAGTGTTGGAAAAAAGATGGTGGCCTCGTTCTTCGGAAAGACAGGTCATTACGCGACAGTTGTCTTAGAGGATCAGAAAACGGTTAATGCAGAGTGGTACATTAACAACTGTTTGCCACTTGTCTTGGAAAAAGTTCGAGAGAAACGACCTCGCAGCAGGATCCTCCTTCATCACGATAATGCCTCGTCGCACACCGCCAGGCAGACGATCGACTATTTGGCGACCTTAGACGTGGAATTACTGGGTCACCCGCCGTATAGCCCCGACCTCGCACCCTGCGATTTTTATTTATTCCCGAAAATAAAAGAAAAACTTCAAGGAAAACATTTTATGGACGCCGAAGAAGCATGCGTTTCAAAACGCCGTTGAAAAAACCCCTAAGGCCGAATGGGCAAGGTGCTTTTCTCAATGGTTCCATCGAATGCAGCGATGTATTGATGTAAATGGACGCTATTTTGAAAAGTTATAATAAAACTAATAACTTGCTAGAATGCTTAGTTTTTGATTTTCTAAGAACTTTCAGTTTGACCCTCGTATAAGTTAAATAAATTTACAAACTCTAATTTTCGATCGTGTTGTGTCTCGAATTTACTACAAATAGAAATCTCTAATAGATTTTTCTACGATATAACTCCCAATTTTGTTCGATGTTTGTACTGTAACATTTAAAACATTGACATAGGCCAACGGGAAGTTTTTGTTCCCGTTAGGTTTTGCCGCAACATATAAAACAGATTAGTCATATGAAGGTCATATAAAGGTCCTTTTTTTGAGGGACGGAACCCCAAAAATTATCAAGAACCATTTGCACATGCAGTGGGAACTATTCAGAGAATAACATAAACATATTTTGTGATGTTGCAAATGTCCCGTCATTATAACAAACTTGAAGCCGTAAAACAATTCTAATTGTTACTCAATTATGGTATAAAGTGTGTAAGGGAATTCGAGGCATTTCCATTGTTTTTACATGTGTCCTCAGTCCATGGTTAAGTAACTAGTTATTGTGTAACTAAGAAGCTGTATTTTCATAGATGCCAAAAATATTACTTATACAGCGTTTTGTCTTGTTATCAAGAGATATATATATATATATATATATATATATATATATATATATATATATATATACATATACAATATACATTTGGTAAGAACTTTGTTGTATGTCTAATTATATTAAGGTAACGTCGTGGCACAGTAGGAACGTCAGATTGAAAATACAATGATTTTGGGTTTGATTACCACCGACGTGAAATAAGATAGATATATATTTTCATACAGTTCCTTTGGCAGAACACAAAATTGTTCTGTATCTATTATAATTTTTTCTACTTTATCGTTGAGTTTTCTACTTTTTCGTCTTAATACTAAGTCGGACATCGCACATTATATTATTATTGATCCTACTGAAATAAACACATAATTTGTAGTAAAGTACTATAACCAATTAGTCAAAATAAAGATTTATATATTTAGATAAATTATTAGAAATACACAAATAGGAATTAATATTGTATCATTCATTATAATATTACTTTGATTAAACATATATGATCAAAGATGTTGTTTTTGCTTTCAAATTTATTATATTATAATTATGAAATGTATATTTTACGATACATGTAAAAATTTTGGTAAACACACTAAATATAAATATATCCACATATATATATATATATATATATATATATATATATATATATATATATATATATATATATATATATATATATATATATATATATATATATATATATATATATATATATATATATATATATATATATATATATATATATATATATATATATATATATATATATATATATCTCTTGATAACAAGACAAAACGCTGTATAAGTAATATTTTTGGCATCTATGAAAATACAGCTTCTTAGTTACACAATAACTAGTTACTTAACCATGGACTGAGGACACATGTAAAAACAATGGAAATGCCTCGAATTCCCTTACACACTTTATACCATAATTGAGTAACAATTTGAATTGTTTTACGGCTTCAAGTTTGTTATAATGACGGGACATTTGCAACATCACAAAATATGTTTATGTTATTCTCTGAATAGTTCCCACTGCATGTGCAAATGGTTCTTGATAATTTTTGGGGTTCCGTCCCTCAAAAAAAGGACCTTTATATGACCTTCATATGACTAATCTGTTTTATATGTTGCGGCAAAACCTAACGGGAACAAAAACTTCCCGTTGGCCTATGTCAATGATTTAAATGTTACAGTACAAACATCGAACACAATTGGGAGTTATATCGTAGAAAAATCTATTAGAGATTTCTATTTGTAGTAAATTCGAGACACAACACGATCGAAAATTAGAGTTTGTAAATTTATTTAACTTATACGAGGGTCAAACTGAAAGTTCTTAGAAAATCAAAAACTAAGCATTCTAGCAAGTTATTAGTTTTATTATAACTTTTCAAAATAGCGTCCATTTACATCAATACATCGCTGCATTCGATGGAACCATTGAGAAAAGCACCTTGCCCATTCGGCCTTAGGGGTTTTTTCAACGGCGTTTTGAAACGCATGCTTCTTCGGCGTCCATAAAATGTTTTCCTTGAAGTTTTTCTTTTATTTTCGGGAATAAATAAAAATCGCAGGGTGCGAGGTCGGGGCTATACGGCGGGTGACCCAGTAATTCCACGTCTAAGGTCGCCAAATAGTCGATCGTCTGCCTGGCGGTGTGCGACGAGGCATTGTCGTGATGAAGGAGGATCCTGCTGCGAGGTCGTTTCTCTCGAACTTTTTCCAAGACAAGTGGCAAACAGTTGTTAATGTACCACTCTGCATTAACCGTTTTCTGATCCTCTAAGACAACTGTCGCGTAATGACCTGTCTTTCCGAAGAACGAGGCCACCATCTTTTTTCCAACACTTCGACCTCTCTTCACTTTAGTTGGCAACTCTTCGGAAGGAAACACCCACTGAGCAGACTGTCTTTTGGTTTCCAGATCATAACATTAAATCCAGCTTTCGTCACCCGTTAGTATGTCGAACACAGCATTTGAGTCACCTCCGTTAAATTTTTGGATCATTTCTCGGCACCAATCAACACGGCGGAGTTTTTGAGCCTCGGTCAAATTATGCGGTATCCAGCGGGCACAAAGCTTCCTGACCGCTAAATGTTCATGGAGGATTTTGTGCACTTGACTCATACCTATGCCTAGACTTGTCCGAACCTGCTGATAGGTCACTCTTTTGTCAGTCTCTATCATAAGCCGCACAACACTGATATTATCTTCAGTCGTCGCTGTAGAAGGCCGTCCCTTACGCAACGCACTAAATATAAATATATCCACATATATATATATATATATATATATATATATATATATATATATATATATATATATATATATATATATATATATATATATATATATATATATATATATATATATATATATATATATATATATATATATATATATATATATATATATATATATATATATATATATATATATATATATATATATATATATATATATATATATATATATATATATATATATATATATATATATATATATATATATATATATATATATATATATATATATATATATATATATATAATATATATATATATATATATATATATATATATATATATATATATATATATATATATATATATATATATATATATATATATATATATATATATATATATATATATATATATATATATATATATATATATATATATATATATATATATATATATATATATATATATATATATATATATATATATATATGTGGAAAGTAGTAGATTTTAAGTTTATTTTTGTTAAAATCTGAGTAAGATCTTCTTCGTCAAAAATAGCGACACTGTATTTATTTTTTTATGAAGTTGGAAGAGACTGACAGATGACGTTACGATTTTGGTTTTATGAGATATTTTCAAGAAGAATAATAAAAAGATTTTCGGCAATTTATCCATGTTTTCTCATTAACGATCCCTCAACTTTATTGGGGGCTCGTCGGAGATAGTCGGGATCGTGCATTGTGAAGATAAGGAGCAGATTGTCGAGATTTAAGGCAGAGTTCAGTTCTCTGTTCCCGAACCGAATGCTGCGGGACGTAGTTGAAGAATATTGATAGAGAATGCCAGACGAATATTTTTGAAGACTTATAGACTGTTGAAGATTGTTGGAGGCTTCGGGACGCAATAAGATAATTTATTGAAGACTTCGGGACGAGACAACATAATGTTTTTGTCATTTTTATATTTTGAAGACTAACGACTTTTACGACGTTAACGACTGCATTATTATACGCGACCAAGAAAATTATCTTTCTGTACCAAGCGAAGACAGGTTTCCATACCAAAAGTTAAGAAGATGCCTCCTAAGAAAGAAGAAAAGAAAGATGACAGTAGTGATGAAGACGTGAAAGTGAATATTTCCTTCAAAGATTTGGAAAAGTCTATGACAATATTCACTGGAGACGACACATACCCGATAACAGAATTCCTCGATGAATTTGAAGACGTTGCAGATCTAATGAAGTGGTCGAAGGTTGAAAAGTTAATCTATGCGAAGAGGTTGCTCGACGGTACTGCAAAACTTTTTCTGAGATCTGAGGGACGAGTAAAAGACTATGCTACGCTTAAGAAGTTACTTACAGAAGAATTTGGCCCAAAATTAAATAGTGCAATGATTCATAAGAAGCTTGCAGAACGTACAATGAACACTGATGAAACTTATCAACAATACTTCCTTACGATGAAAGAAATTGCACAACATGGCAAAATTGAAGACGCTGCTTTGATAGAGTATGTGATAGATGGCATCCAGGACACTGAATCAAATAAAGTAATCCTTTATGGTGCGACAGACATGACTGAATTTCGTAAGAAACTTGATATCTACAGTAAGTTCCGGAAGAAAATTACTACAAAACCGGCTGCTAACCCAAGTACTTCCAAGGCGCATGCTTCATCTAACCAATCATATCGCAAGACTCCACATGTAAAGAGATGTTACAACTGCGGTGACCATGATCATCAAGCACCTGCATGTACGAAGGGCATCAAATGTTTTAGATGCAGCGAATTTGGTCACAAAAGTAACGAATGTCCTAAAACTCCTAAGAAGACGTTGAACGTACAAAATAGTCAGAAAGAAGTGAAGATGCCTTACAAGAAGGTAAAGATTAATGGAGTTGAGGTGATTTCTTTGATTGACACCGGAAGTAACGTCAACCTCATTACCTAGACTGAGTTTGAAAATGTCAAAGAATGCGTTCAGAAATGTGAAACTGATCCCACTGGGACATCTTCATCGCCTCTGGAAACAGAAATAGTTAACAAACAAGTTAAAGAATGGTTAGAAAATAAAATAATTGTACCCAGTAAATCTGATTTTACATGTTCTGTTGTACTGGCTGTAAAGAAAGATAGATCACGCCGACTTTGTTTAAATTATAAAGGACTGAATAAGAAAATAATTAAAGAAAGATTTCCACCACCCTTGATCGAAAACCAGATCGACAAATTGAAAAAAGCAAAAGACTCTATCAAGAAAATTCAGAAGAAAAATGAGAAGAGAAAGAAAATTGGATTTGGAGAAGACAAGGTCAATACCACGAGCTCACCAGATTTCATGAAACCATGGATTGGCCCTGAAGACAATGATTCATCTGGGACAGATGAATGAGCAGGAATGGCCGTGTGGAAAGTAGTAGATTTTAAGTTTATTTTTGTTAAAATCTGAGTAAGATCTTCTTCGTCAAAAATAGCGACACTGTATTTATTTTTTTATGAAGTTGGAAGAGACTGACAGATGACGTTACGATTTTGGTTTTATGATATATTTTCAAGAAGAATAATAAAAAGATTTTCGGCAATTTATCCATGTTTTCTCATTAACGATCCCACATATATATATATATATATATATATATATATATATATATATATATATATATATATATATATATATATATATATATATATATATATATATATATATATATATATATATATATATATATATATATATATATATATATATATATATATATATATATATATCTATATATATATATATATATATATATATATATATATATATATATATATATATATATATATATATATATATGTATATATATATATATATATATGTATATATATATATATATATATATATATATATATATATATATATATATATATATATATATATATATATATATATATATATATATATATATATATATATATATATATATATATATGAACATCTATATACTTTAAATTGTTCAAATATTATATTTACCAAAATATATTTAGTCAGATAATCTATAAGAAGCGTAAACGAATATCAATGTCAAGTACATTCCTTATAATAAAATAAAAATTGAAATAAAACTGGAGAGCTTGTTCGTGATTTTAAAACAATTTAGTGTTTTTGGATGCCCGCATTATTAAAATATAAAACAGTTTTTTAATACTTTTATCTGTCAGTATGTTTCTCACTAGAAAATAGAAAAGCATTTACCGCTGGATCGAGATTTGCGAAGTATAAAGTTGTTTTCTCATAATGTAGACGCATGAAAACTTACCCAAACATTATTGTATACAAAATGTTTTTTCGCCAAAATTATTTTAAAATATATTACAATGCGTACCTTGAAGTAATAGGTATATAGATAGATATTTAAATATATCAATACAGTTAAATTATATATATGTAGATATATATATATATATATATATATATATATATATATATATATATATATATATATATATATATATATATATATATATATATATATATATATATATATATATATATATATATATATATATATATATATATATATATATATATATATATATATATATATATATATATATATATATATATATATATATATATATATATATATATATATATATATATATATATATATATATATATATATATATATATATATATATATATATATATATATATATATATATATATATATATATATATATATATATATATATAGGTATAGCATAATTGTTCTTTAATACAAATAATATTTGACAAGGTCTCGTCTTACGATTATTAACCCAAGTAGCACTGTAGACAAGTATCATATAGCAAATGGTATAGCGCCGTTGGTGAGGCCGTAGCGGAGGGGCGGTGAGGGATGTCGAAAATCGCACCCGAATAAAACAACGTTTCATGCTTTCACTTTAAACAAAATGAGACGCATACCCGTCCGCCCACCGTACAACGCGCCTATTGCCAACTGAATCTACTCACCAGCGGACGCTGCTGACAAATATAGAGAATAAGCAAAAAAAAAACAAAGAAAATAGTGATATATTTAGTACCGAGTTGAGATTTTAGTAGCTAATCAATATGAATCAACATATTTACAAAATTCTTTTTGTTATTTTCTTCACTATCATCTGCTATAATGGGGAGGCTGCTGAGAATGACCCATCCATACGTGAGTACACCTATTTATGTTATTAATATCCCTTTTTCTTTTGTAAAGCCAAAAATAAATATTATTTGTGATTTAAATAAATTAAAACTTTTGTTGGATGCAGGAAACAAAGAGCTTTTACAAATAAATAGTAAGTGAAAATAAAAGTGGTATTAAATATTTTCAAAGATCAAAATATATATATATATATATATATATATATATATATATATATATATATATATATATATATATATATATATATTATATATATATATATATATATATATATATATATATATATATATATATATATATATATATATATATATATATATATATATATATATATATATATATATATATATATATATATATATATTATGTACGAAACGAAACATTTATTTTTATGTTTAATTTGAAAATTTAAGTTAATATGTCAAGAATAATAATAAAAAAACCTAACGCAATAATATTACATATTAATTATATTCAAATTCATATTTTGCAACTATTATTGTCATCATAATCATCCCATGGTTGCCAACAGTTTAGATGTTGAAATGCGGCAACTTTGATTTGTGATGAAAAATACTGACCTCTGCCTCATTGCGCTTGAATAATATTATACAACTCTTACCTCAATTACGCAGAATGTGTGTCCCAGAAAATGTTGGAAAACGGCATGATCTAAGTTTCGTTCGATTGGAATTAATAACGACATAATCAAGGCGAATGAAAGTAATTAATTTTAAAACAATTGTTTTATTTTTTTAGCCACATTATTGATAAATGATCCGCTTTGTATATTTTTCTGCTATTGCGTGTTGGGTGGTGGACCTCACGTGAAAATTGTACCTGTCATTATCTATATTACAGAAAATTAGCAAACTTGTTTATAAAATTCCGTAAAAAATTTTAAAGGGAATAATAAAGTCGCTTTTTTACTTTCTTAATACAATCGATTTCACACTTAAATAAAATTCAACTTTAAAATACTAAAAAACCTATAATATCAAGCATTCATCTAATGAGGATCGTTCTATGGGTGTCATATACCATTGGTGCCAAGGTCACTTTCGTGTTCCGTTGACGAAACAACGTGTTCCCCGTGTTTGCAGTCTTGCGTATTGTAGTGGAGCTAGTCAAGTGATATCTTAGCCGGTTTTTATTATGTGAAATTATTTTAGACACACATACGTAAATACAGCTTTTTTACAAATTATATTGTAAGAATTAAAAAAACTGTTGCTTAGTTAGTTGTTGTAAATGTATTTCATGAACTTGGACATTGTTATTGCTTAAAAATAATTATAGTATAATTATAAAATGTCTTTTATACATATATATATATATATATATATATATATATATATA
Organism: Dione vanillae; assembly: GCA_037178615.1. Lineage (NCBI taxonomy): Eukaryota > Metazoa > Arthropoda > Insecta > Lepidoptera > Nymphalidae > Dione > Dione vanillae. The sequence goes on from JAZFAU010000028.1 coordinate 337,924, forward strand.
TATATATATATATATATATATATATATATATATATATATATATATATATATATATATATATATATATATATATATATATTTTGGAGAACTTTATTTCAACGATATGTTTGTTGATTAGTTTCTCACACAGAGCATTTTTTAATGTTCCTGTTTTAATAGATAAACGGTAAATAAAAAAAATAGTCTTGTTTCCTTTGTCTGAAATCCAAAAAGCCCAGAACAATAAAGATAAATATTTACATAGAGTATATCATAACATATAACATAGAGATGCGAAATTTTCAAATATTTTTTAAATATATATAAATATTTTATCATAAACATTGCATTTTACTCGTGTCACGTATGTTCCTCTAGACACATATATGGTATGCTTATAACTAAATTTAATATATACTTGAATAGGTACATAATACTTACATATAAGGTAATGTAGACTTTGCAATCTAAAGAAACTGCTGGATTTGTAGCATTATTGTATATATCTATTTAAGAACAAGTTAATATTACATTTGCTTATTAGTTTTCTAGAGTCAAAATACGTTTTGAGGTAATATATGCAGACATATAGGTGATGGTGATGTGATTCACCTCAGTGGATATATTAAATTATATTACTGGCCTATGCTTTACATTAAATATCACTAGGTAGATAGATAGTTAGGGGAAAATGTGACCTAAAGGGGGTCTCTTATGTCAACAATATCGTAAGCCATAGACACCGAGCTCCTGTCAATGCACATCGATGGGTATCAGCAAGGCTAATCTACAGAATGCTAAGTAAATTTTATTTATATTCTCGCTTTTTACAAATCTGGTGCCGTATAAGTAATAATAAATACTATTATACTAAAGTTGCGTGTATAAATTATTACAAACCTTGTAATATATTATTTAATACCTTTAGGGTTAGCCTCACATAAATCAATTTCGTAATTTTTCTAGATTTGATTGACCTTGACCTATTAACAATTTGCATATTTCTCGTTTTATTATGATGTCACTATTTGTCTGTGGATGCTTAATTTAAATATTGTGGCATATTCATTATGTCACATAATACCTTGTTTTGTCGACATCAAGACGAAAATTTCCATAAAGGTTGTTGAAAACGAATACATAAAGCTTAATTCAACAAATAAGTATCAATGATGATACAAAATATAATTTTTCTCCAAGTCTTTCATCTTTTCTGTATACAGCAGTGTAGTGCAAACTGCAAAGAGTGTCAAGACACTCCAATTTTGCTTCATATAATTATTTACGTTATTCAGTAGTTGAGAAAGGCAAAGTTCTACGACTAATTTATGAATTCAAAATTATATTATATTTTTAAAGTTTTCTTCTTCAAAAGAAAAACGAAACCTTTAGAGGATTACTTTGGGTCCGTCTATCTGTCTGTCTTCTGCTAACTTCAGTAAGAAGCTTTGTCCTATAATCACATAAGTATATTTTTTGTATTTTTGCATTTATTATGTTATTCACAGGCATTTACCTATAGGACATTTCCCGTTGACCAAGAATTATAACAAAGGTTTAAGTGTGTTATAACTCTAGGTACTCAACCTTTATATTATAACACAATTAAACCTATAAACAAAGAAAAATTGTAAATTGATAAAGGTATAGGCTTATACATTTATATGACTTCATACAAAATGAGTGTATTAGACCGCAAATTAAATTTTGGGTAAAATTTATATTTTTCGTTGACCAAACCCCATAAAATTGTTACGGAACGGCACGGGAGTACGACTCTCACTTGACCGCTAGTTAAGCTTCAGTTTAACTTGAACAATATTCGTATAAACTTGTCATTATGACAAATCGTCATCTCATCAAGTTCATGCACGTTTTAAAACATTTATTCTAAGATTTTAAACTTATTATTCTTTACGTTTACTATAAAACAAAAATAAACGTCATATCCAAGGCCACAGATTAAATAAAGAAAATTTGAAAGGATAATGAAGTTCCTGGTTTTAACAGTGTTTAACAATCTGCTTATGTTGTATTTGTTATTTATAAATAATGCATATGTACTGTCGTGGCGCAGCAACACAGTCTGAATGTCAACGTGCTGGTTCTAGGTTCGATTTAGTCTTTTCGTCGGAGTATTTGCAATACCCATATAAAGTAATGGTATTTTTCGGCGATTATTTTTATTAATAGGTGAAATTGTAAATAGAAATACATATAGTCAAATTTAAAAGCTTAATCATAATTACATTATATGTATGATTGCAACTATAAGTAAGTGCAAATTATTCGCAATTTCCTTAATACAAATATGCGGAAGCTCCAGTCACGTAACAAGGTATAATAAAAACAAAGCCTATGACAATAATGGAATATTTTAAAACAATTTAAACATTACGAATTTTATTTTTATATTCAATTAACAATTATTTTATCTTATAATTATAATAAAATTACATAAATTATAAATAAGTATATTTTAGTGACAACTTGATTATGACTTCCGCAATTATTATAAATGGGTCAAGAAAAATATTGAAAGGAAAATAAATGAAGAAACCGTCAAGCAAAAACACTACGCATATTTCCAGACCCTTTAAACTTTAGCCCTAATCGATATTAAAACTGCGTACATTAATTCTATTTGAAATTAACGTTAAGTATCTATGTATTTATTACTATGATTATTTTAATTATAGATATATATATATATATATATATATATATATATATATATATATATATATATATATATATATATATATATATATAATATATATATATATATATATATATATATATATATATATATATATATATATATATATATATATATATATATATATATATATATATATATATATATATATCTATATATATAAAAATGAATTGCTGTTCGTTAGTCTCGCTAAAACTCGAGAACGGCTGAACGGATTTATCTTATCTTGGTCTTGAATTATTCGTGGAGGTCTAGGGAAGGTTTAAAAGGTGAGAAAAATTCGAATAATTGCCGGAATTTTTTTTCTATTTCCCATACAAATGTTTTCTAAATAAAATGAAGAGTCAATTTGTAATTTATTACCGCTACATAAAGTTCAAATTCGCGTGCGCGTTGGAGGATCGCGTTCTGAAATTCAACAGAAGTGAAAATGAATCACGAACGCGACAAAATTGCATAGTCTCAAAATACATAGTGGTCGGCTAACTTCAGCTAACTTCAGTTGTTAATCTGTCCGATTTTTTTTTTTAATAAGACTATATTGAGATCGAAAGATAAATCTTAAGTTTTTTCACAAATTAAATTATAAATCTTAAGTTAAATTTCTGAACGCAATCATAATATTTGACATTGATTTGACAACCAACTAATATGTCAATCCATCCTGTCGCATTTCAGAGCATGGAAAAGTATTACGATATTATATCTATCTTTGTGGATACGTGCGCGAGAACTTTCTTTACTTTGGTGATCCTATGTGATAGTGACATTCCAAGTAATGTGCTTTTTTTGTGATAGTGACACTTTACTGCTAAATAAGCGGGAAATTTTCTCACTTTGATTAATTACAATTTACGATGCCGAGGAGAAGACGACCTGACTTAGGTCGTCGTAGTCAATCAAATGTGCGAAGAGCTACCACACGTGCTAACCGCACTGATGACCGGAGACAGACAGATCAAGAAAATGGTCGTATTGCTATGTCAGAATTGCGTTCTTTAGTGAGTGACAATGTAGGAGATAGGCTTAGAATGCAACGAGTTCGTGCACATCAAACACATAAACAGCAAGCTAGACATAATGAAATTGAGCGAATCCGCAGACGCAGAGCTCCTGTGATTCTTGAACGAGCTGCATTCCACTATGATCCGGCAATTGATTATTGTGCCGACAAATCGGTAACAATTGGGGAAATGAAAACAATTTGTAAATATTGTAAGGCGTTAAAATACACTGGTGAATCTACTGGATTATGTTGTGCTGAAGGCAAAGTAAAATTGCCACAACTGGTCCCACCACCAGATCCTTTACGCTCTTTAGTTTCTGGGATTGGAAATGATTCTAAACACCAGTTGAAGCACATCCAGATGTATTTGCTTCAGATGCTCTGGGTCGCATCTACACAGTACATCCAAATAACGATGAATGTTATTATTTGTGGTTGTTGTTGGTGAATGTTCGTGGTCCGACATCGTTTAAACAACTGAGAACAGTTAATGGACAGCTGTGTGCGACTTACCGTGAGGCATGTCAACTATTACATTTACTTGAGAACGATTCACACTGGGATGATACGCTCAAGGATTCCGGTATATTTCATCGCCGCGTCAAATTCATACATTGTTTGCGATTATCATATCGACATGTTTCCCCTCGAATCCAAAAGATTTGTCTCCCGGAGGAACCGGAAAAACATTTTTAATTTCATTGCTTTTGGCGAGGATCAGATCGCGAAATGATGTTGCTCTAGCATTGGCTTCATCTGGAATAGCTGCAACTCTGCTAGAAGGCGAGCGAACTGCACATTCTGCCTTGAAATTACCACTAAACATGCATATCACCGAAACACCAATTTGCAACATCGCCAAAAATAGCGCAATGGCCAAGATCCTACAGGTATGCAAATTGATTGTTTGGGATGAATGCACAATGGCCCATAAGAGGTCACTGGAGGCACTGGACAGAGCGTTGAAAGATCTTCGTGACAACCAAAATATTTTCGGTGGGGCCATGATTCTGTAGTCAGGTGATTTTCGTCAGACTCTTCCAGTTATTCCCCGATCAACTGTTGCTGATCAACTAAATGCATGCCTAAAATGATCAAATTTGTGGCAGTACGTAAAGACACTCCACTTAACAACTAACGTGCGAGTATTTTTGCAACAAGATGAAACTGCAAATGTGTTTGCGAAGCAGTTGTTAGACATTGGAAATAATAAAGTTGCAGTGGACCGTAATCTGTAGGTAATGTGATGAATCCGGTCGAGGTGACCGGATTCATCACATTACCTACAGATTTCTGTCACATCGCAGACTCAAAAGTGGAGCTTATTCAGCGATTTTTCCCAGATATAGCGCAAAAGTTCAATAACCATAATTGTCTGGGTGAACGAGCAATATTAGCAGCGAAAAATAAAGATGTCGAGGATCTTAATGCGACCATTCAGAATTTTCTTCCAGGACAGTTGGTTTCCTTTAAATCAGTCGACACCGTAATGAACCAGGATGACGTAATCAAATATCCCACTGAGTTTTTAAATACACTGGAATTGCCTGAATTACCACCTCACAATTTGCAGTTAAAAGTAGGATCAGTTGTCATCATGCTGCGTAACATTAATCAACCTCGACTATGCAATGGAACAAGACTGGCTGTGAAAAGACTGATGAATAACTTCATTGAGGTGACAATCTTAAAAGGAAAATATAAAGGAGAGGATGTCTTGATCCCGCGGATACCGATGATTCCAATGGACTTACCATTCGATTTTAAACACTTACAATTTCCAGTACGTCTGGCCTTTGCGATGACCATAAATAAATCGCAAGGACAGTCGTTAGAAGTTTGTGGAATCAACTTGGAATTTCCCTGTTTCGCGCATTTACAATTATACATCGCGTGTTCGCGCGTCGGAAAACCGTTTTCTTTGTTTATTTACGCACCACAAAACAAAACAAAAAGTATAGTTTATGAGAAAGCTTTAAATTAATTAACAGACTGTATTTTAACAGTGTGTGTCTGTGTATATCAAATTTAAATGATTTCAGGTAAACTCTGTTTTCTAAGTAAGCAACATGATGTATCGAAAATAATAATAAATCTTTATGCTTTATTCAATAAATGCTTTTTTATTAAATATGGATTCGATTTGTTTGTTTTAAAATCATTTTATACAAAAGATTAGGTTTTTTATCGATGAGGCAGTACGAAGTCTGCCGGGTCAGCTAGTATATATATATATATATATATATATACATATATATATATATATATATATATATATATATATATATATATATATATATATATATATATATATATATATATATATATATGTATATATATATATATATATATACATATATATATATATATATATATATATATATATATATATATATATATATATATATATATATATATATATATATATATATATATATATATATATATATATATATATATATATATATATATATATATATATATATATATATATATAGATATATATATATATATATATATATATATATATATATATATATATATATATATATATATATATATATATATATATATATAATATATATATATATATATATAGATATATATATATAGATATGTATATATATATATATATATATATATATATATATATATATATATATATATATATATATATATATATATATATATATATATATATATATATATATATATATATATATATATATATATATATATATATATATATATATATATATATATATACATATATATATATATATATATATATATATATATATATATATATATATATATATATATATATATATATATATATATATATATATATATATATATATATATATATATATATATATAATATATATATATATATATATATATATATATATATATATATATATATATATATATATATATATATATATATATATCCGTCATTACAAATAGATTATAAAAAAACTATATATAAGAATATCTACCTACACTTTATTTATATTCTGGACTGACATGATTCCGTGTTTTGTATAAAACATTTAGTTTTTTTTTTTCACGAAATACGGAAAGAGTTCTAATAATAATATACTATATTATGGAAATTTGTGTAATTAATAAATTATTATGAATTCTCGTTAGACAAGAATAAATATTGTGAAGACATTTAAATATTTGATTTATTGCGATTATAAAGAATATATGGTTTTTATATCAATTTTATCACATGTTTTGGATAAACACAAGTAAGATTTACCGATCACAATGACGTCAGTTATAAGGTTTTTATTATATCGTAATTTATTATTGTGCTAACTTAATTTAATATCTCATTATATAAAATAAAAAAAAACTTCTTAAAGTGGATTAACACTTTAAAAATCATAAAAATATACATATATTAAAGCTCTATGCCTCGTAAACCAAGAAAGATGTCTAAACGTTTTAGAATAAATTAGCATAATGTTTACTATTATACGTAAGACGTGATAAATACCAACTTTGTAAAGTGGTAGCAATTATCCTAATAATTGTATAATAAAGAAGTATTAATTTAACAAAAAACTTTACTAGAATCTATTTTTTTAGGCTACGTTAGTTTTGTTATGTTTACGTTTACTGTATTGAGTTTCAGAGCACATTACGTAATTTAAAGGGTGATAAAATCAAATAAATACTTGTGATTTTATTTATTTGCGATTATAATTTTTTAATCAAATTATCTGGAGAGTACAGAACTGGAGTAAAGAAGAAAATTTTTTTATAATTTCTTGGCCTCTCCGTATTGTCCAGCTTGAAGCTTAGAGAGAAAGCCGGGACAAGACTTAATTTGAAATTAATTTTACTAATTTTTTAAAGGAGTCTATTTAATGTAAAAAATATTGTTATTGATTCAAGTCGTAGAACATAACTTGTGATCAAAATATTTATAAGGGCTGTTTGATCGTTGACGTCAGCCGTCTAGTGCTGAACGAGGAAATCCGTCATATTATCTGACAATCGATAACCCTACGACTTACACCGGAAGGAATTCATCAAAGTAAAACAAAACAATAGGAATAGCTATATACACATATATATATATATATATATATATATATATATATATATATATATATATATATATATATATATATATATATATATATATAAATATATATATATATATATATATATATATATATATATATATATATATATATATATATATATATATATATATATATATATATAATATATATATATATATATATATATATATATATATATATATATATATATATATATATATATATATATATATATATATATATATATATATATATATATATATATATATATATATATATTATATATATATATATATATATATATATATATATATATATATATATATATATATATATATATATATATATATATATATATATATATATATATATATATATATATATATATATATATATATATATATATATATATATATATATACATATATATACATATATATAAGACAAGCGACAAGACGGCATTGAATTCAATATCCATAATTAAAGTTATTACTGTAAAGAGAACACTCTGCTACACTAGGTTCCATGCCTCTCTATATGCAGTAATCGAGTACTTGAATAGATTTTTATTGTCTTTGGCGGAAATGAATAAGATCCTGCAAAAATATTTCTTATGTATTTCTCAATATATTCTATTGTTTCATAGTTCAACTTTGATTTAACGTACAGGTGTAATTATTTGCAAACCGTTTGTAAATTAAACATTGTGTTAGAAATACTAACACAATAATTATCTCCCAATTAAGATTTACAATGCTCCATTATACGAGCGTCTGCTATAACATATTAATAATTTATTGTTTGTCTAACTAAATTATATTTCGATGCAAAATAATTTATTTATAGGTACACCTACTTGTAGAGGACCTACTCTATTACTTATATTAATATTTATTACATTTCAAAAGTATTTATGATTTTTTTAACATATTTAAAGATTTTTAAGAAATAATTTGCTATTGCCATACTTTCTAACTTTAATTGATATTGAAAAAGTTAAGAAATATCTATTTGTACAACTTAGGTACACTAAATTACTATTTACTATAGTATATATATATATATATATATATATATATATATATATATATATATATATATATATATATATATATATATATATATATATATATATATATATATATATATATATATATATATATATATATATATATATATATATATATATATATACTATAGTAAATAGTAATTTAGTGTACCTAAGTTGTACAAATAGATATTTCTTAACTTTTTCAATATCAATTAAAGTTAGAAAGTATGGCAATAGCAAATTATTTCTTAAAAATCTTTAAATATGTTATATATATATATATATATATATATATATATATATATATATATATATATATATATATATATATATATATATATATATATATATATATATATATATATATATATATATATATATATATATATATATATATATATATATATATATATATATATATATATATATATATATATATATATATATATATATATATATATATATATATATATATATATATATATATATATATATATACGTTTTTAAAACATGTATGCTATACATACAAGAAAATGCTGGGTTGTAATAAGAAAAATAAATATTTAATTACCACTTACTATGCGCATTTATATAATTTTATAAATATGCGATCGATGTAACTTATCAATTCTTATTTTAAGAGTTTTTGTTCTTTAATAACTACGTATCTTTTGTCTGTTTGTGTCCACATAATTATTCCTTTTGTGGAACTGAACGTCCTTTAAAATTTTAACTATAACCTCATGACAACTAAAAATATGGTCTTCTTTATTTAGCCTTGCCAAGTATGGTCTGCATAAATTTTAATGTTCCATACGTGGTAGGAATATATTAAAAGAGTTACCTGTTTCTATTATTCTACTACAGGCGCTATCGTTTGATTTTACTACTACTAATATCTGTATATCGATGGTAGTCTGATTTACTCTTGCGATCGTGTCTGTCGAGTATTACTCATATCTAGTTTACGAGACCTGAATCTGTATGCTATCACGTACGATTCCGTAAAATATATAATATCATTGAACAGTTGAACGTTTTCCTTGTACTATTTCTTACTCATCGATATAGAGTAGCTAGTTGAAAAATATTCTCGTAACAACTCCTTTGGTTCAACTCCAACTTGGTTTGTAAATGTAAATTAGCTGCAAATATTGAGATTTCTTGGTCGTCTTCCACGTAACATAATATTTTTAAGAATATTTTGGTGTTCATTTTTTGTTTGCACATTAAATTGAAGTATTTTGTATAATGCACTCCTTAGTGCAAGTCATTTTTTCTGGTTTCCTATATTTTATGAATGAGTGTTGGAACACGTTTAATCTTTAAGCATCTTTTGATTAATTTGGTTCCTTTAGAAGATATCGTTTAAACCCTTTTTCCATGATTTCATTGGAATGAAAAGTCACATTAGCAAGCACACCGAACATAGTACCACCTTAACCTATTGCACAAACTGATAAGAGTATGGGCATCCGGCGGGTAGGCGTGACATTACTACAAAAATAGTTTTGCAATAAGAGTGTCAAGGAGACTCGGACCCGTCTGCGGTCTGTGGAAACAATTTGAGAGAAATTATCTCATAATTATTATACACTTTGATGTTTTGCCTGTGACTAATGGGATTTCGTCATTTTTTTTAAAACTACATCAAATTTAACCTCCTTATTTTACCAAATACTAATTTAATGATTATTGAATTTTTAAGTTTCATTAATTAAAATAATTATGTGGATATTGTAGCGCATTTGGAATGCGAGAACAATTTTTTTCGTTTTCCCGCCCAGGTAGGGTAGTGATCTGCTAAGACATAGCGCGGCGTTAAGTTTCGCCTTTTAAAAATAAGCGAAGTGAAGAGAATTGGTTAAGTGAAGAAAACGTTTTCTGTGTACGTGAAGACAATTTTATTTTGCTTTACTTTATATATTTAGATAATTTGTTGTACTCTTTAAAAAATCTAATTAAATATATATTTTTTTGTAAGATGATAATTTCTACTCAATGTTTCTTTAATATTTCAGCAGAAGCGTATAAAATAAATGCCTCTTATTTTTTTACCATACACAGTATAAAATGCATACTACGATAAACAGTCGATAAATACTCGTTTTTATTTGTCAGGAAAAAAAAAATATTCTAAGTAAAACTACATTAAAATTGACTTTTTACATTCTTTATTTACTTCATAAAGATAATAAAAATATATATTGGGGTCAATATCTAGTACAACAACGAAGTTACGTGATAGTTGTGTTTAATACACACTTGATTATGTATAAGTCCTTGAAAATGATTGAATAATTGTTTAAACTAGAAACATAATATTTATAGAAGAAGTTTTGACTTGAACTAAATTTAATATTATTTTAATTTTCGTGATTTTAACGTACTTTAAATATTTAAAAAACGTTTAGGAACACACGTCATAAGTATACTAAGGTGGCATTTGTATGTCAGCTACAGTCAATATGTCAAACTACAATAAATATATCAATTCTTATTTTAAGAGTTTTTGTTCTTTAATAACTACGTATCTTTTGTCTGTTTGTGTCCACATAATTATTCCTTTTGTGGAACTGAACGTCCTTTAAAATTTTAACTATAACCTCATGACAACTAAAAATATGGTCTTCTTTATTTAGCCTTGCCAAGTATGGTCTGCATAAATTTTAATGTTCCATACCCACGTATATATTAAAAGAGTTACCTGTTTCTATTATTCTGCTATAGACGCTATCGTTTGATTCTACTATTACTAATATCTGTATATCGATGGTAGTCTGATTTACTCTTACGATCGTGTCTGTCGAGTATTACTCATATCTAGTTTACGAGACCTGAATCTGTATGCTATCACGTACGATTCCGTAAAATATATAATATCATTGAACAGTTGAACGTTTTCCTTGTACTATTTCTTACTCATCGATATAGAGTAGCTAGTTGAAAAATATTCTCGTAACAACTCCTTTGGTTCAACTCCAACTTGGTTTGTAAATGTAAATTAGCTGCAAATATTGAGATTTCTTGGTCGTCTTCCACGTAACATAATATTTTTAAGAATATTTTGGTGTTCATTTTTTGTTTGCACATTAAATTGAAGTATTTGGTATAATGCACTCCTTAGTGCAAGTCATTTTTTCTGGTTTCCTATATTTTTTGAATGAGTGTTGGAACACGTTTAATCTTTAAGCATCTTTTGATTAATTTGGTTCCTTTAGAAGATATCGTTTAAACCCTTTTTCCATGATTTCATTAGAATGAAAAGTCATATTAGCAAGCACACCGAACATAGTACCACCTTAACCTATTGCACAAACTGATAAGAGTATGGGCATCCGGCGGTCCGGCGGGTAGGCGTGACATTACTACAAAAATAGTTTTGCAATAAGAGTGTCAAGGAGACTCGGACCCGTCTGCGGTCTGTGGAAACAATTTGAGAGAAATTATCTCATAATTATTATACACTTTGATGTTTTGCCTGTGACTAATGGGATTTCGTAATTTTTTTTAAAACTACATCAAATTTAACCTCCTTATTTTACCAAATACTAATTTAATGATTATTGAATTTTTAAGTTTCATTAATTAAAATAATTATGTGGATATTGTAGCGCATTTGGAATGCGAGAACAATTTTTTTCGTTTTCCCGCCCAGGTAAGGGTAGTGATCTGCTAAGACATAGCGCGGCGTTAAGTTTCGCCTTTTAAAAATAAGCGAAGTGAAGAGAATTGGTTAAGTGAAGAAAACGTTTTCTGTGTACGTGAAGACAATTTTATTTTGCTTTACTTTATATATTTAGATAATTTGTTGTACTCTTTAAAAAATCTAATTAAATATATATTTTTTTGTAAGATGATAATTTCTACTCAATGTTTCTTTAATATTTCAGCAGAAGCGTATAAAATAAATGCCTCTTATTTTTTTACCATACACAGTATAAAATGCATACTACGATAAACAGTCGATAAATACTCGTTTTTATTTGTCAGGAAAAAAAAAATATTCTAAGTAAAACTACATTAAAATTGACTTTTTACATTCTTTATTTACTTCATAAAGATAATAAAAATATATATTGGGGTCAATATCTAGTACAACAACGAAGTTACGTGATAGTTGTGTTTAATACACACTTGATTATGTATAAGTCCTTGAAAATGATTGAATAATTGTTTAAACTAGAAACATAATATTTATAGAAGAATTTTGACTTGAACTAAATTTAATATTATTTTAATTTTCGTGATTTTAACGTACTTTAAATATTTAAAAAACGTTTAGGAACACACGTCATAAGTATACTAAGGTGGCATTTGTATGTCAGCTACAGTCAATATGTCAAACTACAATAAATATATCAATTCTTATTTTAAGAGTTTTTGTTCTTTAATAACTACGTATCTTTTGTCTGTTTGTGTCCACATAATTATTCCTTTTGTGGAACTGAACGTCCTTTAAAATTTTAACTATAACCTCATGACAACTAAAAATATGGTCTTCTTTATTTAGCCTTGCCAAGTATGGTCTGCATAAATTTTAATGTTCCATACCCACGTATATATTAAAAGAGTTACCTGTTTCTATTATTCTGCTATAGACGCTATCGTTTGATTCTACTATTACTAATATCTGTATATCGATGGTAGTCTGATTTACTCTTACGATCGTGTCTGTCGAGTATTACTCATATCTAGTTTACGAGACCTGAATCTGTATGCTATCACGTACGATTCCGTAAAATATATAATATCATTGAACAGTTGAACGTTTTCCTTGTACTATTTCTTACTCATCGATATAGAGTAGCTAGTTGAAAAATATTCTCGTAACAACTCCTTTGGTTCAACTCCAACTTGGTTTGTAAATGTAAATTAGCTGCAAATATTGAGATTTCTTGGTCGTCTTCCACGTAACATAATATTTTTAAGAATATTTTGGTGTTCATTTTTTGTTTGCACATTAAATTGAAGTATTTTGTATAATGCACTCCTTAGTGCAAGTCATTTTTTCTGGTTTCCTATATTTTTTGAATGAGTGTTGGAACACGTTTAATCTTTAAGCATCTTTTGATTAATTTGGTTCCTTTAGAAGATATCGTTTAAACCCTTTTTCCATGATTTCATTAGAATGAAAAGTCATATTAGCAAGCACACCGAACATAGTACCACCTTAACCTATTGCACAAACTGATAAGAGTATGGGCATCCGGCGGTCCGGCGGGTAGGCGTGACATTACTACAAAAATAGTTTTGCAATAAGAGTGTCAAGGAGACTCGGACCCGTCTGCGGTCTGTGGAAACAATTTGAGAGAAATTATCTCATAATTATTATACACTTTGATGTTTTGCCTGTGACTAATGGGATTTCGTAATTTTTTTTAAAACTACATCAAATTTAACCTCCTTATTTTACCAAATACTAATTTAATGATTATTGAATTTTAAGTTTCATTAATTAAAATAATTATGTGGATATTGTAGCGCATTTGGAATGCGAGAAAAATTTTTTTCGTTTTCCCGCCCAGGTAGGGTAGTGATCTGCTAAGACATAGCGCGGCGTTAAGTTTCGCCTTTCAAAAATTGGTGAAGTGAAGAAAACGTTTTCTGTGTACGTGAAGACAATTTTATTTTACTTTACTTTATATATTTAGATAATTTGTTGTACTCTTTAAAAAATCTAATTAAATGTATATTTCTTTGTAATATGATAATTTCTACTCAATGTTTCCTTAATATTTCAGCAGAAGCGTATAAAATATATGTTTCTTATTTTTTTACCATACACAGTATAAAATGCATACTACAATAAACAGTCGATAAATACTTGTTTTTATTTGTCAGAAAAAAAAAATATTTATTCTAAGTAAAACTATATTAAAATTGACTTTTTATTTCTTCATAAAGATAATAAAAATATATATCGGGGTCAATATCTAGTACAACAACGAAGTTACGTGATAGTTGTGTTTAATACACACTTGATTATGTATAAGTCCTTGAAAATGATTGAATAATTGTTTAAACTAGAAACATAATATTTATAGAAGAAGTTTTGACTTGAACTAAATTTAATATTATTTTAATTTTCGTGATTTTAACGTACTTTAAATATTTAAAAAACGTTTGGGAACACACGTCATAAGTATACTAAGGTGGCATTTGTATGTCAGCTACAGTCAATATGTCAAACTACAATAAATATGTTTCAGCTGCCTTCCGCTACTGTACTGGTTTTTTTGAATAATAATATTACTATTAATGAACTTTAATTAATATAATGAAAATTAAGGCAATTGTTCATAGTCAATTTCCGAGTATTTCGGAATACTTGCCATATTAGGTCATTAAAAATACTTTTAAGTCAATACGTGTATAACATGTATTGCGTTGCGTATTTAAATTAATTGATTTACACATCAGTTGAGTTAAGTAATAATAACAATATTCACGCATTTTGCGCTCTAGTTCCAATCTCAACACGCTAATGAATTCTTAGATTAAATAAATCTTGAGATTCCCAATTTCATCATCAAACGCACTCCACGCATTATAATGGCTAAACAGACCATGAGATAAGAAATAATTAAAAAGTAGGTGCAGTATTATGTGGTGGTCGTTACCTGAGTCTTCTAAAGAGGTTTAATTTAGAAACTTATTATTATTTTATATTGTATTCTATATTGTTGTACTTTATCTGTGATTTTCGAGTGATGAAATCAACTCCGCGCTTTCTTTCGTTACTAGAGCAAAGAAATCATAATAATAGAATTTCCCGAGTAGGAGTCGAATCCATATCCGCCGCGTCTAACTGTCAAGTCAGACACTGTGCCATAGGGCTAAAATAAGTATATTAATATAATACAAATAATTATTTAAAAATATTGTATAATGTTATTTTTCGTGAAAAACATCAATACTCCTTAATGCGGGAAACTACACAATGTTTTGGACAATTTACAATATCTTGATTAGTATGTTTACCTATTTGTAAAAGTAACGCCAAAATGACCTGCAACTGACGCATTAACTTTGTATGTTATTATGACATTCCACTTACATTATTACGTTCACAATTAAATATTACAACGGCACAGCGTTGATCCACCGTCACGATGAGAACCAAAACAAACAGGTTGAGTAAACACTAGCTCTAACGAAATAAATTATATAACTCACTTATTTTATCTTTAATGCTTCGTTCTTTTAGATTGGTTACATTCGATGAAAATCTTATAAATATTTTGTTATAATTTTTAATTTAATTTAATTTACTTGAAATATTGAAAAAGATTTAAAATTATAATTTAAAGCAGGATAAGTAGCGAAAGAGTCTACTTTCCAAATTCAAAACGTATACGTTAAGTGACGTAACTCTACGTTAACATTGTAATTTATATATAAAAAGAGAATTGAACATAAAACCATTGCATATATATTGAGATCGTGGTCCATGATACCTACAGCGTAGCTTAGTCTACCTAGACGTTCTTTTTGAAGTAATTGGATAAAAATATTAAGGAAAATAAAATATTTCGTTACTTTAAATCTACTGATATTTAAATACTAATATGACTTTAATATCAAAACGTATTTTTTAAATATAAAACTTTGACCTAATCAAATAATATTTTATAATCATACCAAAATTACAAGGAAAATTGTGGCAAATTGCTTTTAATTTCTTAATTTCGAAATATTGTTTATATTCATTGGGGTAATCGAATTTAATTTTGTCGGGCAAGTGCAATTTTTCGTTTCTAGGTTTTTGGGTCGTAAGCAACTGGTTGCATAATAAGTTGTATAACGACTGACCTTGTGCAAGACTTTGTTATTAGCGTTCAAGTTCAAGTTGCATGTTTTTTCATATCAAATGCTGTTATCAATTATCATATTATATAGTCTTAACTTAAGGTTTAAAGAGAAAGTGATGACTCAGTCCACTTCCCAGTTTCAATTAAAGTTTGTATTTTTTTGGAATAAAAAAACATTATTCGATATTTGAACGCGCTAGTATCGTATTAATCCCTTCATTAGTATATGTCAAAATCTACGTAATTTTATGAAAGCTTCAAACACACGCTGTGTTTGTTTCCCTTAGGCAATTGATCGGGAAATATAGAGATCTACTCTACATTATTAGAGTACACTAAAATTAACACCATTGTTACCTTTATATCATAAACATTAAGAAAATATTTTTTTATTGTAATACTAAAAATTGCAGAAAATAATTACAATTGGTTCTTAATCTGATAAATATAAAAGAATGACAAAAAATATAAGTGAGAGTGGTATGTGGTAGAATAATAAGATCAAGGCCGTTAGTCTACTTCTTAATGTATAATAATATATATAGTATATTATATTACATAAATAACTATAAAATAATATTAACTTACATAAAATTTATGAATATGTTATGCACGAATGATACGGGACAGTACTTGGCACCAGTTTTTGCCAAAATCGGAGACATTGCATGTTAGGTAGCCGAGTTTAACGCCGCGCAAATGTAGTTAATCTCTCATTATTATTATATTTTTTAGCTTAAGCTATAGAACGCATAGGGAACCGCATATAGGTAAGATTCTGCATTTACGAGAAATTGCGTGCCGAGTGGCGAAACTCAACGCCGAGCTTTGCCTAGTTGCTAGAACGAAGAAAATATTCCCCGAGTGGGAATCGAACACACAAGTCTTCGCGTTTACATGCAGACGCTACGCCTCTGCGTAACGACGGCCCTCAAAAACTAATAAGTAGTTTTTTAATGTTTGGTTTTACATTTTGTTATGCTGAATTTAAATAAAGATGACCTATCGTATATCCATAATCCATACGATATAATTATTTCATACTTTACACAGCTAATGTAACTTCCTATTTGAGCAACCATATTAAATAATATTTATTCCCAACAGGGTCGCGCTCATTCGATGTGCTAATATTAACATTACGCGAAGGAATGCATATTACTACACATAGCCAAGTCTAAGTCATTTATTTAATAATATAATAATTTTTATTTCTATTGTCAAGTCAAAGTTTAATTTAAAAATTAGATGTTATTTTAACTTTATTCTAGTTATTACATAAATATTTTACATTTTGTATTTGATGATATTTAACGACGATGATTTGTTAATGTCTTCACGCTTTATCCCGTACATGACAGGGTAGGCAGTGGGAACTGCAGGAACCGTAGGAACCTAGTGTGAAGACACTCCGTTGCTTGGCCCCTGCTTTGATTATTGCAAAATCTACAGTCTAATAATTTAGAATGCATTCTTTCTATACCAGTACAAGATATGCACTAGGTACTTATAACTAGGTAATACTATTTTAGTATATCTAAATAAATACTTAGTCGTGGACTTGAAAGTCTCAATGTGTTTTTAGGTCAACGTTCGCTGCACCTTGCCACCACTGACCACATTGCAACATAAATATTAGCAATACATTATATAACCGTTTCCCACTAGTATCAATAGATATGCTGCTTTACGAAATAATGTAATTTTAATAACCGTAACTCATTCATTTGCATTTTTATGAAATATATATATATATATATATATATATATATATATATATATATATATATATATATATATATATATATATATATATATATATATATATATATATATATATATATATATATATATATATATATATATATATATATATATATATATATATATATATATATATATATATATATATATATATATATATATATATATATATATATATATATATATATATATATACATGAAGTATTGTATTAAGAAGAAATTGAACTTGTGTCCGTCGTGCATATTGTCCTATTATGTCAATGACAAAAGTAAATTACTTATTCTTCTTTTACTTAATCGTGTTTCAAGCGTGTCACTTAAACGTCACTTCACTTCGCCAATGTCATGTAGAATGGAAAATACACAAGGGAAAAATCAACTATATGTTTTTTTTACATCCTCTGTATCCCGGAAATAACAGGGTAGGCAGAGAGAATCTAGTGTTTAGATATTACGTTCCATATTTCATAAAATTATCATAGTATTACCTGTAAAGTGGTGAAACTATTCGCTGGGCTTACGAACAAGCAAGCGTCAAAAACCATCATATTACAATTTGATATTAATATAGTTTTCTAACCTATTCCCAAAAAAAAAAATAAACAGCACACATAAACGTACCTTCTTCATTATCTTACACGAACATTACAACCTATAACACAACAAAGTAATTAACATGATGTAAT
Source organism: Dione vanillae (assembly GCA_037178615.1). Classification (NCBI taxonomy): domain Eukaryota; kingdom Metazoa; phylum Arthropoda; class Insecta; order Lepidoptera; family Nymphalidae; genus Dione; species Dione vanillae. The sequence goes on from JAZFAU010000028.1 coordinate 357,028, forward strand.
TTTAATTCGTAGCGGAGTACTTGTTGCCGTGCAGCAGAAGCGATCCGGAATTAGACAACTGTATGAAGAGGTCCTTCAATCACTTACGGCCGTACCTGGCTAGGGGTCTACCTGACCTGGAAGTTCCACCTGTCGAACCTTTGTTCATAGATCGGTTGGTTATGGCAAATGACGCAGGCCCAGTACGTGTGAGAGCGACTTTCAGTAATATAACCGCTGTGGGACCCAGTAACTATACTGTGACTAAAATAAGGTAAATATAATTTGTTTAAATAAAATATTTAAATTTAAAAACTATTTAGTTTTATATATGTTTGTATTAATGTTATGATTAGGTCTAACATAAAAAAATACCAAAATAATTTAGAGATTAGCAAGTTCATAAAACAAGATAATTGCCTTTATAATATTATACCAACATTATTGAAGTAATAGTCGTGATTAGAATATAATATGGATACTCCTAGCCACAGGAACTATAAAAAAAAAGAAAACAAAAAAAAATAAAACACTTATATTTTCTCAATTATTTTATTATTTTTTAAGTAAATTAATTCGAAGACGAAGCATTCTATTTGAATCTGTATATCTTATCAATGTTAAAAAATAAAACTTTTCGACATAATGGACTTAATATCGTTGGAATAAGTTTTAAGGATTTAAAAAAAAATATTTTTTTATTTTCTTTTTTTTTAGATAAACTATTATGCATATTTATTTTGAAGATTGCTTAAAAATGCAGTAATAGTTTCAACGTTGTTCTTTTTCTACATCCTTAATTGTAAATAAAGTCCTATATAAGTACTATACGGTAGTCGTGTCAAAGTAGAGTAAATCAGAGGCAAAGTAAAATGGAGAAAATAGTGTCTTTATATTAGGTTTTCTCAGCTGCTACATATATTAACAGATTTAAGCCAATAAAAAGCCTGTATTCACTTAATATAAAGTAATTTTATTTATACCTTCTTATGTACACTCTGCTTTAGACACAGTCTCAAATTATTGTGGGCAATGAGTTAATAATAATGACTAGAAATATTTCGACATATATCCAGTGTATGTGTAAATATAGCAAACATAGTTCAAACATATTATATGATTATATATTACTATATGATTACATATAATCTTAGCTCAACTGACAATAAATGACTCTAATTTTTATGTCAAGGCCCTAATATGATGGCAGGTTAAATATAATTTTTTGAAAACCTTCAAAGACATAATTTATTTTCATAGTTCGTTGATAGATATTTTAAATTTGCCAACTTTTCAATACTTCTAAAGACTGTATTACTACAGAATTACGTGTAAAATATAAAAATACAATATATGTATAATAGTGTTATAAAAATAAAGAATCTGTTTAAGCTCGTTTACCTCAGTTACTAATCTAACAATTTTGTATATGATACTATGTTAATAATTCCTATGTAAATACGGTCCAACTGTAAATACGGCCGGAGTTATCTCCTTAGATTGCATCGTGTGCTATGACACACAACAAAACAACTCTTAATTTCATTTAACCACAGATAGGTAAATTATATAAGTACTCATGAATGCTAATGTTAATATATTAAAGAAAACAATTAAAATATAGAATGCAGCAGGATTTTATACGTTTTTTTTTAAGAATTTTTCTATTCTCAGAGTGGATTAACACTTTCAAAATCATAAAAAACATGAGGAAACAGTAATGTTTCCTCATGCAGATAAAAAATATGACAATATATAAAATTATATATATACAATATATTTTTTTTAGCTTCACGCTTTATCCCGCACACAGCAGGGTAGAGAGAGGGAACTGCAGGAACCATACGAACCTAGTGTTAAGACACTCCGTTGCTTAGTCCCTGCTTTTTTCTGTCCCCACTTTCCGCCTTTTTCGAGGCATTGCGTGTTGAGTGGCGGAACTCAACGCCGCGCTTTGCCTAGTTGCCAGAGCGAAGAAAATGGAAATAGAAAAATCCATCTTCCTCGAGTGGGAATCGAACCCAGAAACTGTCTCGTTTATAGGCAGACGCTTACTCCTCAGCGCCACGTCGGTCCTCGATACAATATATATATATATATATATATATATATATATATATATATATATATATATATATATATATATATATATATATATATATATATATATATATATATATATATATATATATATATATATATATATATATATATATATATATATATATATATATATATATATATATATATATATATATATATATATATATATATATATATATATATATATATATATATTTTTTTAAATACTAATTCATTATTATAATAAAAAATCAATAAGCTATAAGAGCTTTGTACTTAAATAAAGTGTGTGCTAATAAAATGTTAATCATTTCCAGATCGGATTTGAAGAAGTTACGTATCGATATGGGACTAGTGCTTCCTCGCATCGAAGTGACTGGTCACTACGAGGTGTCCGGACAGGTGCTACTGTTTCCCGTCCGCTCACAAGGGGACTTCTGGGCTTCATTTAGTAAGTAAATATACATATATAAATTGCATACACAAATAATGTTCTCAGATAGAAATATAAATCTAAAATTCTATTTTTATATAGATAATACGTACAGCGTTTAATTATTAATATATAAAGTATATACAACTCACTTTCTCTAATGTGAATAAATAATTTATATCGTTGCGCAGAGGCGCAAAGTCTGCCTGTAACGCGACTGTTTCTGGGTTCGATTCCCAGTCGGAGAAGATGGATTTTTCTATTTCCATTTTCTTCACTCTGGCGAACTAGGCAAAGCGCGGCGTTGAATTCCGCCACTCCACACGCAATGCCTCGAAAAAAGCGGAAAGCGGGGACGGTAAAAGCAGTGAGTAAGCAACAGAGTGTCTTAACACTAGGTTCCCACGGTCCCTGCAGTTCCCTCTGCCTGTGCGGGATAAAGCGTGAACTTAAAAATTTATAGTTATTTTGGCATATGTTTGGCGTGTTGTAGTAACGTTAACATCGTGTCGCAAACACGATATCATAAAAATAATGAAAAATTATGTAATTAATAATTTTGAAGATGTCCAAATCTCAAGGGACTTGGTTAATTACTAAAGAAGTTAATAAATGGAATAAAAATAAATAAAAAACACAATAAATCATTATGAATTCATAATAAAAATAAATTTATTCCGTTTAAAATAGACAATTAAATTGAATTTTTTTACTTTTAATTTCCGACTATTTCTTTGACATTGTATACGTAATGAAATATATATTTAATTATGGCCAGTTACTTCACTAATATAAATACCACAATTATATACCTACTACTATACTATACTATTTTAGTTTAACATTTAATAATATTATTACGAGGGTCAAACTGAAAGTTTTTAGAATTTGAAACTTAAAAGCATTATATTAAAAAAATAAGTTTAAATTTTGAAAATAGAACTCTTTACCAATAATATTGAGTATACATTTCATTCATTTGTCATTTGTTTTACGATTTGGCGGCAAATTGAAAATTGTCTGTGCACGTCAGAATGAATTTAAGCCCAGAAAATTTTCGTGCAATGATTTTTTATGACTTTCGATGTCATATAAGTCAACAAGAAAGTTATGATAGACTTCGGTTGGCTTTTCACGATGAAGCCCCATCTCGTGACACAGTTTACAACTGGTTTAATGAATTCAAACGTGGTCGAACTAATCTCACCGATGATTTGCGTGAGGGACGGCCTTCTACAGCGACGACTGAAGATAATATCAGTGTTGTGCGGCGTATGATAGAGACTGACAAAAGAGTGACCTATCAGCAGATTCGGACAAGTCTAGGCATAGGTATGAGTCAAGTGCACAAAATCCTCCATGAACATTTAGCGGTCAGGAAGCTTTGTGCCCGCTGGATACCGCATAATTTGACCGAGGCTCAAAAACTCCGCCGTGTTGATTGGTGCCGAGAAATGATCCAAAAATTTAACGGAGGTGACTCAAATGCTGTGTTCGACATACTAACGGGTGACGAAAGCTGGATTTACTGTTATGATCCGGAAACCAAAAGACAGTCTGCTCAGTGGGTGTTTCCTTCCGAAGAGTTGCCAACTAAAGTGAAGAGAGGTCGAAGTGTTGGAAAAAAGATGGTGGCCTCGTTCTTCGGAAAGACAGGTCATTACGCGACAGTTGTCTTAGAGGATCAGAAAATGGTTAATGCAGAGTGATACACTAACAACTGTTTGCCACTTGTCTTGGAAAAAGTTCGAGAGAAACGACCTCGCAGCAGGGCCCTCCTTCATCACGACAATGCCTCGTCGCACACCGCCAGGCAAACGACTATTTGGCGACCTTAGACGTGGAATTACTGGGTCACCCGCCGAATAGCCCCTGACCTTGCAGCCTGCGATTTTTATTTATTCCCGAAAATAAAAGAAAAACTTCGAGGAAAACATTTTATGGACGCCGAAGAAGCAGTAGGCTGCGTTTCAAAACGCCGTTGAAGAGACTCCTAAGGCCGAGTGGGCAAGGTGCTTTTCTCTGTGTGTAATCCAATGTGCTATCTTGCTTGCCGTAAACTATTGGCGCAAATTTACTAGAATTACTGAATATTCGCTTTCGCGAATGTCGGTAGCAAATATTCGCATTCGCATTCGCGAATGTTAAAAAAATGACATACGTTACTTCACTAGTATGTAATTGAGATAGGTATTTTTGTGCATTACTGGCATGGCAGAGAGACGGGAAGAATGGTTGTGGAGTCGATTACTGCTTGAAAGAATGATTACACTTAAATAATTTTCCTCCTCCCACTGTGGTCGACGCGGCGTTGTGTTACGTCCCAAAAAAAAGGAATTAAATTACTACAGAAAAATGTGAAGCTACCTTTTTATTCAATAAAACATATTTATATATATATCGTTTGACAAAATAAAAAAAAACATTGACTACAATACTTTTTAGTGAATCTCGCAGCAAAGACTTATGATATTTAAAAAACAAAAAAATAAATAAAATTAACAAAGCAATTGACAGCTTTAAAAAAGTATAAAATTACGTAAACATATATATAACGTTCATATCGAACCTTCAAGGTCTTACGTAGATTTACATCGTGAAAAAGCATGACTAAGCCTCATTGACATTCTGGTATTATTATTTAAAAAAATACATTTATTCCACAAAGAGTGACGGCCATTTTATTATAATACCTCCATTATGTATATTTAAATTTTATTGACAATGATTGAAACTATCCTTTGAGAAGTTGTTTAGTTAAAAATTAATATTAATTAATATATAATTAATTGTTTTAGCATATTTTATTTGATAATTAAATTATTATGTCTTAACTCTGTGCATTTGAAGCCAGAATCTTTTCCAAATGACTTTGAAATGACGCGTGTTTTGATTTACTCTCATAAAACTATATTTCATGAGTTAGATAGATTCTTTGGTTCATTAATATCATTTCTACTAACTATTTTAACTTAAAAGGACAAGGTTGATCAAAATGACCGTCGTGGCGCAGAGGCGTAAGCGTATGCCTGTAAGCGCGGCGGTTTGAGGGTTTGATTCCCACTCGGGGAAAATGGATTTTTCTATTTCCATTTTCTTCGCTCTGGAAACTAGGCAAACTAGGCGAAAACGGCGGAAAGCGAGTACGGAGAAAGCAGGGATGCAATATGCGGGATGAAGCGTGAAGCTAAAAATTTCATTTTCCTGTTCATATGAATTTGAGGGAAAGCAAAAAACAGAGTGTTTCGACACTATTTTGTGAATAACACATGAAGCTTAAAATGTTATAATTCAAGTAACTAACTCAGTAATTTCCATAAAATATCTTAGTTCATTTATTTGCTTGGCTTGACAAGGCTGATATACAGACCATTGTTAATGCAAGGTAAACTTGGCCACGTGATATTCATTTTACATATATGTCTCAGATGTAAATTCTTTAAATGGAGTTATTAATGAAGGTTATACTAACACACGGCCTTCCCAAATATTTGTTGTCTCTGCAAACATCTCTAGTAAAACTTTATTTAAGGAGATACATATATATATATATATATATATATATATATATATATATATATATATATATATATATATATATATATATATATATATATATATATATATATATATATATATATATATATATATATATATATATATATATATATATATATATATATATATATATATATATATATATATATATATATATATATATATATATATATATATATATATATATATATATATATATATATATATATATATATATATATATATATATAGATACAATATGCTTAAGATATAAAGATGTACCTATATTTTAAAGCCTATGTTATTACACGTTTTTTGTATTGCAGACGACGTCGTGGCTATCGTAAAGATATTCGGCAAGGAGATCGAACGCGAAGCCGTGAAGTATATGTCAGCTGATCGCATGCAAGTCGACTTTAAGCTTAAAAGTTCTCGCTTCAAGGTCAGAGACACAGTAAATCATGGAAGTGTTATCGGTATGTTAACATTTTGATAAAGAGCAAGGGCTTTTATATATTATTTTGTTTAAAAGTAAATTAATATATATTAATGGATTTTTATATAAGTTAAAAGGTAATGTTAAGGCCGTTTCTTCACAGCGGTACAGCATCTTAATCTCAATGAACTGTAAACGCTGCAGTGAGTTCGATTCCCGCTCGTTGCATAAATTACTTTCATTATTTTTCTCTGGTAACAAGACATAGTATGGCGTTGAGTTTCGCCAGTCGGATGATTTAATAAGCAATAAAGCTAAAAACAATGAAAATATTCAAATAAATTTGCAAATCGTTTCAGGGGAAGCTATGAATCAATTCCTGAACAATAATGCTGCAGAGATCATAGATGAGATGAGACCAGCCGCTTCTGCTGCTATAGCAAAACATTTCCGGACCTTCCTTAACGCAGCGTTTGAAAAAATACCTATCGATGTGTGGCTCAAGCCTTAATTCTGTGATTTACTATATTAGTTTACATTTAGTTTTATATAAGGTTTTGTGCACGTATAATTATTTAGAGTCCAGTGAATTAAGCAAAGTACCAGCGATATCAAAAATTATTTCTACTAAAGATCCACAAATATTGAAAAAATATCAAATAAAAGATGATATTTAAGACAATTTTATTTGGAATACACTTTTTTTATTTGATTTGTTCATGTCTTAAAAAATATTGGATACATTATTCAGTAATGCTTACACAATCAGAAAAACATCAGTAAGCTTTATTATTTATTTAGCGTAGTATAAGACATTTTACAAGCTTATTTTTATTATTATAATATTGATCTTTATAGTTTATACGAAGATTGTGATGATTATAAGCTACCCAGTATGATTAAATTAGATTTTAGTTTATGTAATAAATAATAAATATTAAAATACTCTAGTATCATTTTATCATTACTTTAGTTTTATATTGTGACAAGCTTCTCTCTACTTCTCCTTATCTTTGTTTACTAGAAATATCACTCAAGATAAGAGTATGTCATCAGCATTCAATGTTTCAAAGGCGTGATCAGCTAAGGGCTTCAAGAAATCTCTTAGTGCATCCTCCAATGGCTCTTGAAATTCTTCCGAAAGTTTTTCCCAATTTTCATTTAAAAATTTGTTCATAGCGTTACCTTAAAATAAATATTAATTATTAATTAAATTATCTAAGTAAATTATCCATTTAATGTATATTTTTTTAAAAAAAATCATTATTCATCTATTTTACCATATTTACTATTTTTATTTAATAAATAGGGAAAACGACTAGAATAATTTACACTAGGTTTCAAGAGTTCATCGCCACAAATATGCCTAGAGATCTGTTTAGGGCTTATGGCTTATAACGGTTTAAACACTGTCTTATCAAAATGATTATTGTGATTTTATAAGATCGTAACCCATTTGGATGAAATCAAGACCATTATAAAAAAATTAAAGTAACACTAGAACGTCTTCTCTACAAGACCTTTCTTTTACCTAACTATGAAACAAGATTCTGAGACGTATATATCTGAGATGTATACATAAGCTCTCTCTACTTATATACCTAAAGCTTGAACACCTATCATAATTAGGATATATGGAGAGTATGAGTGTAACTAGAACTACTACATCGTTGCTAAATTCTAAGCTGTATGGATAGAGAAACTGAAGGGGAACCGAAGCCTAGATGGTTTGATGGAGTCAAAGAACGTTTCAGAAATCTGAGAATAGGAAATTGGAGAGAGTAGCACAATAGCAGGAGAGATAGAAATAGCACAATGAAAAAAATCTGGATCAAAACCAAGCCCACTCGCGATTTCAGCAACTTGTATAATGATGAAGACAAATAAATTTTTCAATTTTACGCAACGATGAGACTTATTCCTGAGATAATAATTTGCAACGTTTTTATAAAAAATCTCATAGTTTTATAATTTAAAGTAGACAATCCTTACCCAGATCACTGTCACCACCAAAAAGATTTTCTAGCTTCATTGATGCATAGCCCACATGAAACTTAACCACTAAACTTTTGCAAGCTAAAGCATGTTTAGCCTTATGTCTTGGTTTTCTACCTAAGACTATTGTAACTGTTGCGTCGATATCGCCTGAAAACAGTTGATATTAAACAATTTAATGTCATTTCATATTAATAATTTTTAAATTTTTTTACAATCATCAAAATATCTTTAAAAATATGAAAATTATACCATATTTAGAAGAGAATTTTCCGTCTCCTTCTATAGGTAGCATCAACAACTGTCCTTTGAGATTATAATTCCCTTTCATTCTTAATTCTGGGATGTAAATTGTAGCGACAATTTTATGCTTTGCCGTATCTACTCTGTAATTAAAAATAATATATTTTATTATTTTTGCCATTCTACGCCTACGTACAAATAGGAACTTCTCACTTATTCTCGCATGAAACTGGATTTATAAAGGGAAATCTAATGTTAGGTTTTATAGTTCCCAATTTTTAAGACATTATGTGTACTCTATGTTGCATTTTATTTTCTTATCAACCAAGGAAGTAAAATAATTTATTTCTTCCAGTGGGAATAGAACAGTCGTGTTTACAGTCACGACGATCTTAAATAACTTCAAGTTGTAAAAAAAACAAAACTTACTCAACGTTCTTTACACGCATGGTAGAAGGGCCTCGTACAGTTACATCATTAAACGTAGACGTGACAGATATTGGCCCAGATGACTGTCGTATAGCTAATGATGGAACAAGAAGTGGTTCACAAGACGGCACTCCATATTCTGGTACTCCTGTGAAAATGTACAATATCAATTAAACTGAATTTTAGTCTAAATTTCTTATAAATATTTTTGATTTTAGAATAATATGAGTTTTTGGGTCATAGCTTAAGCAAAAGTATAATAAAATGAAACGACTGATAATAGATCTTTTGAAAATATAAATGCAAAAATAAATTGTGATGTACCTGTTGCTAATTGAGGTATGTAGGAATTTAGCGCATCTCTCAAGCATCTCCCCAAGGCCTTTTCCTCCCGTGGACATATAAAACTACCAACTGCAAGAAACAAATTGCATCAAAATAAATTAAAACACATAAATTTAGTCGTCATTTAATAATTTATTATTTTTAATGTTTTATAAAATAAATAAATTTTAATCTGTACATATATTAAAGGCATATCTGATTGACTGAGTTTTGAACAAGACCTTTCCATGGTATAAGTGAGAAGTAAAATGGAACAACCCTTAAGGTAGGTTGAATACGAGAGTTAAATTTATATAAAATTTTCTAACTGTGAAATATTGTATTATAAGTAAAAATAATTTGTGTAGACGACATGGACAAATTCTCTTGTAGGGAAAAATTAGTAACAAATATATAAAAATATTGTCACTTGTGGACTTATCGGTAAAAAAAATCGTATACTGGGCCATGATAAGAAATAAGAATCATCTATTTTGGTGATTTGGACCAAATTCTCCCTAAAAAGGGTAAAATGGAGGGAAGTCGCTGAGAAAAGCTTTAATACATATATATACTCACAGTTTATAAACTTCTTTTCAACACCGCAAACAAAATGTAAAACACTTAGAAATAATAAAATATTCCACATTTTAATTCTATTTAATATGGATCTAACTGTATAATTATTATGTATCTAAGATGAAATCAATCACGTCTCCTCATATAAATACATTTTATTCAAAAGACGTGATGATAATGTTAGTGTTATCATTATATTTATAAATTTAAGATATTGATTTATTCATTATAAGCCTTATCACACGTTTTTTCCTAAAGATTGTGTCTTTAGAATCTTCATTCTTCAAGAATTAGTAATAGATAAAAAATTATGGAAATAATTATAAGATAGAGCAAATTATTGTTTTTTCAATAGTGCCTGTTAATTTAATATAATTTAATTTTGTTTCAGCAAACACAATATTTGTGGGTTTATTACATTTTAAATTAACAAATTTAATATTTATAAACGTAAAATTAAAAAAAAATCTATAACTTTCTCCTTAAAAACATTAACACACAATTAATAATATTAATAATTTTAATAAACGTATTCTAACAAAGGTTTGTATAAGAAAAATAAATTTTTTACATTAAATAATTTATCATCCTAAGGGAGAATCCACTCCACAAACGTCGCGTATACAGCCATATGCTGTGACATCACTATGGCCTCTTTATTAGAACTCATTTCATAAGTTATATACTTCTTTAAATAATATTTTATAAATTTTATCTGTATTCTATTCACGATTAATCTAATTTAATTCTCAGACTAGTTACTTAAGCTTTCTAGGTTATTGCATACAAAAATTTATTTATAAATAATAGATACAAATTGATGGTCTTTTGTAATTGGTCTTGATGATAATGCAATTCTACTTGCACTTTTATAAATGTCGTCAGGCGAAACGGTGAACCGATACGATGAGATGATTCAATCAAAATTAACCTTAGTAATATAACAATAGAGTAGATATTAAATTTAATTTAATTTACAATCGAGTTGCAATGTTGTAATTCGGATGACGTAACAGATTCGTAGGCCTCACGACATGCTGGCACAGTTTACGAAAGTGGTACAAGTATAAGCTAATATAACCAGTGTTTATGTTTGTTTGTTGTAATTCCAAGTAAATTTCTGTGATCATTTTAGTGTTAAAAGCTTTTGATGTTGTCTTGAACACAATATTAGATTGCTGTATCATCCTCATTATTGAAAAACGTTTTTTGTTACATATTAAAGACATTTATACGTCTTTCTCTAAGCTATAGCTGTGAGTTAAAATCCCGATCAGTTAATATATATGAATTATCTTATTTTCTGCTCTGGTAAAAAAGGCATTCAAACAGTATATCCCCAATATGTTCAGAGTAGAGCAGAATGTTTTCACGCTAAGGTTTTAGATAAAATTTCTTTCAATTCTTAAACAATTTATAACTATTATTTTAATTTTTGACATTGCTAACAATCTATGAAATGAAAGTATATAAAATGAAAGAAAAATTACGTTATATATGAGGATTTTAAATATATAATAACAAATATAGACAGGCCATTATTTCTTTAGGTAACATATACTTATGAGAAGTATAATGATAACTATAAGTAACATAACTTAGCGTTCTTATTCATTGTACATTACTATAATAGGGTTGTTGAAATATATCCGTAAAAATGTCAAAATATTCCGGTGATCGTCTCTGTGCCTGTAGTTACTTAGACACAGACTCCTCTTAATTGACGCGTTGTAATGTAATATACTGTGCTCTTTATGGAACCTCTACGTATTGCAACTGCCCAACACAAGCTTACGACCACATTTCTCTGAACCCAAGATACTTATATATAGTAATCTGTAAAACAAAAATAGGAAAAGACATAGCATTGTTGTGGCGTGGAGACATAGCGTCTCCTGTAAATGCAACGTCTTTTGGGTTCGATTTCAGTCCAGAGAAGATGGGTTTTTCGTATCCATTTTCTTCGCTTTGCCAACGAAGCATTGTATGGTGAAGATTTCCGCCACTCAACACGAAGTATCTCGTAACAAAGGTGAGGGAGAAAAAAAAGAACGGAGTGTCTTAATACTAAGTTTCTATGGTTCCCGCGGTTCAATGTGACTGTTTCATGCGTGATAAAGCGTGAAGCTCTAAAAAACAAAACAGGTTTTATAAAATAATTATTACTTTATTTGATAGTTAATCAAAACAATAAATTAAATAAATATCTATTATAAAACAAGTCTTGATTTACGTAATTGACAAAATGCTTAGAGGTCACTCCCATCAAAATTTGCAAGGGACTTGACTAGAGATTGGGTTTCTCGATGCTTCTAGTTCGGAAACACCATGTTAGTTGGAATATGCTTTAGAAATTTATTAGCAATGTCCTCAAGAACCATGCCAAGTGCTGTTTCAACGGCCGGTTGAACTTCCTTTGCTAATTCTGAAGCGTGCATGTGGACTATGTGATCGGTTATCATTTCTAGAAAAAAGAAAAATATCTCCAGTTTTATGATAGGGTTATGTTTTATGATAGGGTTATGTTATCGAATATAATTTTCTGATGAGAAAAGGTACATATCATTTGATTTTCAATTTTTTTTTCAAAGTTTATCAGAACAAGTATCAGACAAAAACAACATTACTAAGAATAACAAGAAACAAATAATATTTTAAATTTAAAAGTCACCCATTTCTCCAGTAGTAGAGTGAGCTTCCTTTAAGTTTGCTCGAAGAGGTCCAGAGCATCGTAACTTCACATTTGCATCACGAATCACCATCCTTTTATGCACTTTGGCACCAACAGCGTCGAGTGCAGCAGTACAGTCCGCTATAAAAAAATGTTTTATTAATATTCTATATTTCTTTACTATTGTAGTTTACAACCTTTTAAGGACCGTCGAGGCGCAGAGGCATAGCGTCCACCTGTAAACGCGACGGTTTGTGGGTTCGAATCCCACTCAGGCGAAGATGGATTTTTCTATTTCCAATTTATTCGCTATGGAAACTAGACAATACGCGTCGTTGAGTTCCTACACTCAAGACGCAATGCCTCGAGAAAGGCGGAAAACAGGGACTAAGTAACGAAATGTCTTAACACTAGGTTGGTTGTGATGGTTCCTGCAGTTCCCTTTGCCTACCCTGCCATGCGCAGGATAAAACGTGAAGACATAAAAAACCTTTTTGAGTTCTATACTAAAATACTTACTAAAATTAGCAGTAATCATTCCAGTTGACTCCACGGGCAGCATTTGAAACTCCCCAATAATTACATATTCACCGGACATTGTTAGATGTGGCAAACTGATGTTTCCAGTAACCTTCAAATCTTCAGGATATACGCTAAAAAATTAACAACATATACATATAAATATATTGACATATACGCATGAATGAATACGCGCTGTCGATATTTTATAATCAAACTTTTACACTTCATTAATTTTACAGGACACGAAAGGTATTGTAAAAAAATAAATTAAAAAACACTTCGTTGAAAGGTTAACGTCACCTTTTTCGAAAGCTGATTTTGTTGTCTTGAACTTTAAGCATTCTACAAAGACTATATCAATATTTTAATAAGATATAAAGAATTAAATCAAGGGCTATATACAATATTCCTTTTTAATTTCACATATAAAAATATGATATTATGGGGTTGCAAGACTCCAATAGTGTTGTAGTAAGTTCATTTACTTTAGAAACATTTCAATACTAACAAAAATTCAGCTTAATACAATCTCATATCAATCTTCTTGGCATCGATGGATGATAGTTCCAGGTTCGATTTCAGCTTTAAAAGTGAAATATTTTTATTTACTTGGTATGGCAAAGTGAATTAAGCGCAGCTTTGAATTTAGATGGAAAATCTAGAATAGAGTACATTGACATTATATTTTCTTTGCATTCCTCCTGCTATGTATAGAAGGAATGGAAACGCTAAAAATATAGATACAGACTTTTCTGAACATAGTGATAAATACAATATACATTGGTAATAGTAGGTAAGAAATCTAGAACGGCATGGTACTAGATATTTTCTATATACACAACTACAATGAACCTCGAAAAACGAATTATAAATTAAATATGAAATATCTAAAATTTTCATATTAAATTAACAGTAAACTATAACTTACTCAAGTTTATTAAATGTATAGTTGGTAAGTCCATTTAAAATCAAATCAGTGAGCCAGGCGTCATATTTAAAGTGTGCTTGTGGCATGTTATGTTGCCTTAATCGAATGCTAGGCACTTTCAAAGGCTCTAGAGGTTGTATATTAAATGATGGTATGCCATGTGCTAGAAGTTGCCTCGCCTGTTCCGCAACACGCTTGATACAATCAGCTACGTTTGGATCGCTGTAGTGACATACCGGCTTTTTAGCTGAAAATAATATTTTTATTAACATATATATACAGAACAGTGTTTTAAAAATGGGAAAGCAAATGTTTGTTCGCTCGTACTACCTAGTCTGCGAGACAAATTATAGCGTTGAGTTCCGCCACTGAACAAGTAGTAACAAGAATTTGAGTTAAAGCACAGAACGGAGTGCCTTATAATTTGATTTGTCTCTCTTTGCCTACTCTGCTGGCTCAGGCTGCCAGATACTACTTCGTGGTGGAAATAATTTTAAATTCATTTTCAGTGATAATAATTAATTTCTCAAATAAGAATCGTACACACAACCGCCGTATTTAGAGACAGAAGATGTGCCACTGTACGATAATGGACTTAAAATATAATACACCATATGGAATTTTGTAGAAAGTATTGATTAGAGTAAGATTGCTATGTTCCTTAACTAACATAAAGCAACAAAATGAAAAAAAACCTTATGTAACAGCGTGTCATCTCCGATGTTTGTCTTTTTCGTGAAAACACATAAATTTCAATATTTGCAACACACTGTTAGGTTTTAAGCCTTAAGCACTTTGCATAAAATACCAATATCAATGTGCACAAGGTAAATAAATAAATATATTTTCATTTGCAATTTGTTTAGCGATGTTGCATATACATATTACTCATATATGTCATCTTGGTACTATTGTACACCTACCTATACAACGGTTGATGAGAAACCAATGCTTATTTCTTGAATTGGATATTTATATTTTCTTGCAATGACTAATACGAACCGAATAATGTGCAGAGTGTCCTAGCATTAATCTCATTTTGTGTACTTAAATACGGGGAACACAGTGAAGCTAAAAACTATTACCTTCCACTTTAATAATTTAATCCAATTTGTTTCTACATAAATAATTATATCACTCAAGCTATCAGAAATCTTATGACATCATTAAAAATTTACTTTGCAAGATTTACAAAGCGATTAATATCCAAAGTATTAGCTTACCCATTTCCTCCATACTGTCATTGCTCGTACTGTTCACTTCAGGCACACGTCTACAGATCACTCCATTAGTTAAAATGAAGATCAACAAAAACTTACAAATCTCCTTCATCATGACTATGTCCACTTTGAACGAATTTTCATCTAAGACTGTCAATGTCTATTTTGCCTTTATAATAGAGGTAACGAGTTAAAACACTAACCATATGTGGAAAATATGCAGCCTCGGGTCTAAGGTCTACAGGACGTATAATGTTGTATTGCATTGGATTTATTTTTTGCAAAGTACTAGGTCTATGCGTAACAAGTTTATATGTGTATTTGTATATTAGCTTTCTCCATGCGGTTCTGTCCGCGCAAGTATCGCTTTACCTTAACTGAAACCTTTAATTATGAAAAATCTTTATATCCTTTTTTTGTTGGTTTCACTATAAATTTAAATATATATTTAAAATATGGTACTATTTTCTTTTAAAAAAGGTCTCGATTTCATCCAAATATTTTATAGTTATTTCACTTCCTTAGAGGTGTTACGAAGATTTATGTCATATCGATATTAAAGCAAAATTTTCAAATATTTATATTTAGTTAAGTTGTGTTATTATCACTGTATATGTATATATACATATATGTAGATTAAGTAATATATTGATATAACAAAATATATTAATAATATTTTTGTATATACGAATTGCTCACTTCATTTACCGAGCACTGCTCTTAAGCTACGAATAGAAGTAGTAAACAAGAGTGCCAAAATGTATATATATTTTTTAATTTTCATAAAGGTAAAGTCTATAAAATACAAAGCATACAGGATATATATAAACAAGTAAGTGAGTCATCGATCTGTTTTCCTCATTCCAAAATAACAGCTTGATTATTATACATTATTGAAAAAATAATGTTTGTAATTTTCCATGTTATAATAATGTTTAAATATTTTTAGTTAATATAAGTAGTAACTGTAATTTTCATAGCCCTGTTCTTATTTCTATATTAAGAACGAATGTAGGAAGTTACTTTACAAGGTTTTGCTCTGTAACGTATGTAGATTTAATTTAACCTTTACCTCTTACGATCATTATTTTAATATAGATCACACACGTCGTTACATAACGCCATGCATCTGCTATCCCTGCGCGGTATAAAAACATTTATATAGTCTATAATAGGATTTATAGAATATATAATATGTACTTCAAAAGTAGAAAACCAAAATCTTATAGGTCAGCTTTGCTTTCTATCTGCCTGTTTTCCATCGAGGGTTTTTATCTTAAAAAAGGTTAGAAAATATCAAATTTACATTAATATAAATCACCGAAATTTTTGTGTGGTCACTTTTGTGTTTTGATATTTTTAAACGAAACTGGCAAATTTAGATTAGAATATAGAATTTTATTATGGGTGCCTAAACTAATACCATAGATGATTTAATGAGTTTTTGGAGGCGATAACTAGGTGTTACAAGCTAATCTTTATTTCTTGTTTCTATAGTATATTGTCACTGTTCTTAATGTAACTTATTATATCTTTGTGAACGACAAAAGCGAGAAGTGAAGACAAAAAAGTGAAGAAATAAAGATCAAAATATACCTGTTAATCTTTTTTCGCCACACGCTTAAACTTTCGCAGAGTGATTAAAGTATTTACCGTACGTCTTGTTTGCTTATAATCGTAAAATAAATACGGAGTCATCAATATGGTTAGTAAACTAAACTGAAGTTTTAAAACCCACTTGTAATTTTGCAATATGTTCAAATGATTTCAGTTCAATGTACAAAATATTACATCACATTTTACGTAATTTTATTTACTACAAAACATCTATAGAATTTATGTTATAGCGTAGTGTTAGTTGTAACGGTAATGTAACGATGCATTTTAAAAAAAAATTCAACATAATTCAAAAAAATCACAACAAACACAATAGTAAAAAAAATGATATATATAGTATTTAAATATCAAAATCCGTTTTGGTGCTATTCATGAGCACGTAAAATAAAGATCTGTGAGGTAAATTTTCTATTACAAATGTTATGGGTAATACTGCTTTATATGATTATGTAGTGTCGCAATGATATCGATCATGTGAAAAAAGGATCTGATTTTAAATCCAAAACACCTAGGATTTGTTGAAAAATAAAAAGAATTATAACATGATCATGATAACTGTTATTTTTGTCACATAGAATTTTCGGTAGCCATCATGAACGTTTCTTGATATGATAAAACTATTAGTAAAGGTTATAAGAAAGACAAATATTTTGCTCACTTGTCGTAAAAAATGACTGAACGCAGCAATATTCCATCGAAAATGCTCAATTGATACAATTCAATCCAACCTGTGAACAGATTTCTGCAGGAACCATATGAACCTAGTGTTAAGACACTCCGTTGCTTAGTCCCTGCTTTCTCTGTCCCTACTTTCCGCCTTTTTCGAGGCATTGCGTATTGAGTGGCGGAACTCAACGCCGCACTTTGACTAGTTTCCAGAAATAGAAAAATCCATCTTCGGAATCGAACCCACAAACCGTCGCATTAATGGCAGACGCTTACAGCGCTTACGGCAGGCGTTAAAAGCGAACCACGGAGTGTTTATTTATTTTTTATTTTCTAGGATCATATTTCAAAAAAGCTATTACTAATTACTTAACATTGTGTTGTCTAACAAGGTAAATTGAGGATAAAAGTTCAATATTTCTTGAAAACTTTTACAAATCATCTATAAGACCAACATGATAGGTTTCAACAGGATATTCGCATAATTCATACAACCAAACTATTCAATCAAATTTTATGAAAAATATTTCGATCTCAATCACAGATAGTTATCTAATAACCAATTACCAAGAAACTCGTAACATTGTTACCATTTTTAATGAACGTGTACAATCAAAACTAGATGTGCTAAACAAATATTATTTTTGTTATAAGAAACTTCATTTTATTAATAGTTATACGTTCAGGATTTTTTTCAGTGTTGATCATCTATAATCCAGTAAGTTTGTTGCTGCTATTCTGGCGCAACTAGAGAACGATTATATTTAATATTTTCTAATTTTTCTGCTTTGGCGGACAAAGTGCTGCGTTAAGTTCCGCTACTCTATATGCAATATGTTAATAATAGAACGTAATGAGGGGATGGAATATTTTAACACTAGCGCCTGTTTGTTTAGTATTTTGCTGCTTTTCTGCGAAAAAGAGCAAAGTTTATATATGTATATTAAAAGACTACAATTTTTTTTTCATTTAAAACCAGTTTTTTCTGACAGCGCGGTCATACCAACAAAATCAGTTTGATAATATTAAAACTGTGTTTATTAACCAATACAAATTATGTAATTAGATGGCAGAGTAACAGATTCCTAGTATTCTTGATTAAGTCATGTGTTCGCTTATTTATGTCTCGTGATTAAAATTTTTTATCGTTGTGACATTGAGCAGCCCAATATCTTTTAAAGATTTAGAGGTAATAAGGTAAACATAGTATGTTTGCCAACAAAAGAATAAATTATAAATGTAATATCGACAACATCTCGTTGAAAACACTAAATTTTTGGAAGAGAGCAGAGAGAAGCCGCATGCGCGACCCTTCAGTTCCTCCTCCATAGCTGATAGTCGTTATGTAAAAGATAGTACAGTGACTCCCCCCCCTTGAATTCGATCTAGACCTAATGGTCTGGATCGAATTCAATAGTAATCTATACAGTCATTCGCTGAGCCCCTTCGGACCTCAACGTGTGATATGCTTGTTTATGTAAATGCTATAGTCATTGTGATATGGACGATTGATTTGTAAAATCCATATAAATCGCTCGATGGTGATAACGTACAAGAGCTAAGCAGTATATTATATAAATGCCCCAAGAATCAGACTTATTGAGCAATTCACGCAGTAAAATATTGCAACATTTATATATTTTCAAAGATTAAAACAAATAAATTTAGGAGAGGGGCAATTAAATGCTCCTTAATTACGCATAGAATATGTCTAGACGTATATATGTACCTACATATCGAAAATCTAAACAAGAATTAAATAAATTTATTATTTATTAAATAAAAATTTCACAAATGTCACAAAAAAATCACTTATAATAAAATAAATTATTTCTAATTACACAGTAGACATATGAAACTTTTTTCTAAATATTTTATAGATATGTACATGGGCTTATTAAATTTTTGTTCTCTTCGTTAACAAAATAAGCGAATACTAAAATAGTTACAATTTCTTATGAACCAAAGAATATATACAAAGAGGAATGTGCTAAGCTAAATGATTATAGCAAAATAGTTTACACTTAATACACAATGGAGATCTACGCCGTATAACTAAGAATAAGCTAAAATGGCAAAAATTACAAACTAATTCCTAAGAATCTTGAACTAATATCTCGCTAAGCGGTATCGTTCCAAATATTTTATTGAAGAAAGCTTTAAATATAGCAGCGCTGCTTTCTTCTATTAGAGGGTTGAGGATGTCCAAGATTACTCCCGGGCTCGCATTGAAGAAGGCGGCGGCTGAAGTTGCTGTGATTGAAAAAATGATTTTATAATATAATAATAATCATAATTACATTAAATATTTGTTTATATATTTAGTTACCTTAATAAATTAAGAAATAAAAATTATATTTATGATTATTTAAAAAAAAACTTTACCAATAGATTATATTTCTAAATAGGACAAAAATAGCAATTGTTGCTACTGTAAGTACCAATAATAAATGCTTAAAATATTTTGAACATAAAATTTAAAATAAAACTAAAAATTACAAAGAAATATGTAGCTTTTAGATTCACGCTTTATCCCGCTCATATCAAAATAGGCATAGGGAACCGTAAGTGCCGTGGAAACGTGGTATTAAGATACTCCGTTTCCCGCTTTTAGCCTTTAGAGGTATTGCGTTCAGTAGCGCAACTTAACGCCGCACTTGCTTAGTTGCCATTAGAAAAAAAAAGGAAATGAAATCACCCTTCTCCAGTAGGAAACGAACCCACAAACCGTTGCGCTTATAGACAAGGAGACACTGCACTGCCTGCACTGTCATATGTTAGTCATTGCTTACCAGCCACAGGTCTCTCAGTG
>JAZFAU010000028.1:380000-502500 GCA_037178615.1 Dione vanillae
CACATACATATATAAAAATAATAATATTTATGTGTATTATGGTAACGTCTGTACAAGTTATTGCAATACTTTGATACTATCGAATTCGAAATGTACTAGAGCGGAACAACTAACTGGAATTAGGAAATCGTGAAAGCAAATATTACGCACTCTATTCTATTTATATAGTTAATTGTTATGAATTAAATTACTTTAGTGTAAATTTAAACATATATGTGTAATACGAGTATGATATGGTGGTGACATATTGACTTGAGTTAATATTGATTTAAAAAGATACATACGTCTACAAATATTAACGCGGCTTATTCTGTTAATGACAAAGTAAGGTGCAACACTTGTCTTTTAAGTAAGTAGGAGAGAATTAAATATATTATGCAGATATTAAGAAAAAAATACATTATATTTCAACAGGATATATAGATTTTTATGTACAGCAGCGAAAGTCAACTCTAAATATATACGAATGTGATTCTATAATATATACTGGCGAAAACCATCACAGTGACCATCACACATCTAAAGATTAAATATTAAATTAAATAATACTACATATACTTTATTTTTCGTTAATGCAATATTTCTTCAGTTTCGGAACAAATGTTCCTTATCGGGCTGATAAAGAAATTTTTCTTTTCACAAGTCTCAGATAAAATATCTAGCAGTTCATAAAAACCAGTTCAAACTATCAGATTTTATCTGGTAGATAGCATTGACTACCAGCTTACTATCTTAAATTTTATCAGCAAATTGGCCTTAAAAGTTTTACCAATTTTTTTTTATCTAAATGTACTCCTCTACTTACTTTATCTTCTCTATCTTGAAATTCGAACCACCGTAAGCCTTCATATTTTTGACAGTAGCCTTCAACCTTAAGTTGTTTGCCGTTCTGTCTAATTTCAATGTTGGTACTGAGAATGGATCTAATGCTGGCACATTTACTTCTGGAATTCCATTTAGAAGCCTGGGTTTCACTACGTCCACTGCTTTAATCACACATTTGTCTAGTTCTGGGTCATCCCGCTTGCACTGTGGGAAATCATCCGCTGTAAGCATTAAGAATAATTAACACTTGATAGCTATCAATGAGAAGGACGTATTTGGCTGAGTATAAAGATTGTAATATAATAGGCATAATGTGTATATAATTACTACATTTTGTCTAAGACATCCTCTGCATGTAATAATTTGTAATAATTAAGTACTGTAAACAACATTATATAGCAGAGCCTTTCTCGATAATTGTAATCATACAAAGTTGTTCAAAAATTTTTTTCATTCAATAAGACACTTTTGTTCTTTATAATAATATGTTTTTTTTTACTATAAGAACCTAAAAATAATAAGAATAACCAGATATTCTTATTTACCGTTTAACGTCTGACTAAAATTAGACTACAAGTTACTATATCAAATTAAAAACGGATAAACTCGAGTACTAAATTCAACTGTTAAATAAAATATTAATATATTTGTACTAATACATATATATATATATATATATATATATATATATATATATATATATATATATATATATATATATATATATATATATATATATATATATATATATATATATATATATATATATATATATATATATATATATATATATATATATATATATAAACTTTTATATGCCTGCCTGGTCATATAAAAGCTATATGTGTCGTCTAGAAGCTGACGCATTCTAAGCTCCTGGAAAAAGCTCACAGGTATAGAGGCCGCTGAATACATCAAAATTAAACCATATCAATAAATTTTGTTGACAATTTTATTACGAAGCACAGATTTAAATGCTGTCCTAACTATATTAATTACAATGTCAACTGTTTCCAAACTAAATTAATTATATATCTTTAGAAATAAAATAGCTTATTAAAATAATATTGCCAAATATGAATGAGACACGCATTGCGTTTCAACATCCAGTTCATTGGTATTCCAAATGTATGTATGAATAATGAATATGTATATATAAATCTGTAGTTAATCTTCAAAATATATTTTGTAATGACACAAATATAGTTTTGTTTATTTTATTAGTGATTCAGTAAGTTGTAAGTAATTTAGTTTGATCTTTATTATTTTATAAAACAATTAAATCAATACTAAGTAATTAGGGATTAAATTTTGCTCTTTCGGGACAATTACTGTCAAAAGTTTGTGTTATATTAAATAAACCTTCTTTATGACTATAAGGCGTATTAAAAAAGGCGCATTAAAATGCCCTCGGCCCCTGACCTCCCGACCTCACAATTTTATGTGATCTGTACACAACAACAACGTGGAATAGGTCGTGTAATGTTTAACTTTAAATTCGCAAGAGCCCTATGCCTCCATGTGCATTACATATATATATATATATATATATATATATATATATATATATATATATATATATATATATATATATATATATATATATATATATATATATATATATATATATATATATATATATATATATATATATATATATATATATATATATATATATATATATATATATATATATGTATATATATATATATATATATATATATATATATATATATATATATATATATATATATATATATATATATATATATATATATATATATATATATATATATATATATATATAATATATATATATATATATATATATATATATATATATATATATATATATATACATATATATATATATATATATATATATATATATATATATATATATATATATATATATATATATATATATATATATATATATATATATATATATATATATATATATATATATATATATATATATATATATATATATATATATACACTCCTTTGTTCAGGTCAAAAGGCTATTTGATCTACAAATATAAGATTTCTAATCCAATTAAACTTTTTCAAGGACTTATAAATATTAAACTTTATAATGATATTTAATGCGTCTATTATGTAACTGTGCTGTACTGGATATTGACCCCAATATTAAGATTATACAATAGTTAGTGTTACTATTTAATTATTCTATAATATTTAAGTTTTTGTTTTAAATTAAATATCAATAAAAACAATTATATAAATGAATTTATTAACATACAATATATAACAAATAAACATATAAAAAATAAAAAAGTTATTATATCAAAACTAAGGCTTTTATGAATGTAGCATAATTAACACAAATACGAGTGCACAGTTATGTTGTATCTGACCAGGCATTATATAGTAGGTTCAAATTCATCTCAAGATTTTATTTATTTTTAAACAGGTTGTCTTCATGTATTAAATAAAAAACAATTTTCAATATAATTGTAGACATATTAGCGTAAAGTACTCTATGAAGTCATTTGTGAACTTTACCGTGCAAAACAGATTTTGAAAGTAAAAACCTTAATTGCACAGAAGGTTAAAAGGACTATTTTCAGTGAACTTTTAAGGTTAATGTATTTATGTTCACATTTTTCAAACTATAACAAGGTAGATAAAGAGTCACTAGTGTCAACACTCTCCGTTTCGTAGTTTTCGAGTATTTTTAATGATATTGCGTATTAAGTGGCATAACTTAACACAGTGCTTCGTCTTGTTATCGGAGTGAAAAAACGAACATATCCCCTGAAAGGAAATCGAACCCCCAATCATCACGCTTTCAAATGAATACTGTCCAGTATTCGTTGCTTCATGCCTAGAGTCAAAGTTACAACGTTTCGTTAGAAGTTACAATAACAAAAAAATAGTTACAATAAATATTGATGCCTTATTTACCTAAATAATATATATGTAACTTACTTACATTACCTTTAAGTTACGCTTATTAGCTTATTAAATATTTATTATAAATATATAGAGAATGATTAAAATTAATAGTAACTATAACATTGACTCCAAAATAAGATTGAAGTAATTTTGGAATCTCAAGACTAAAATTTAATGTATGTGTATTTGTTTTTGCAATTGTACATATACCGGATAATGTTCGTAAATTTTCCTATTCCTTTACTATTTCAAAACGAAAATTCACACCCTTAAACTTCCAAAACATTGCAATATAAAATCCAAAATATATATTATTTTTAATATTAAAAAAGGTTATATTTATAAATGTATTGTAAATAATCCGAATTCGGAAAAACGTCATATTTTTTTTCTATTATTTATTTCATTTATTAACAGGTTTTGTTTAAATAACGCTTTTAGGTACTATATAAAAATTATATGCCAATTTTTTATATGAGTTATATGGAAATTTATATAGTACATATTTTTTTAGAAATTGCAACCTTTTTAAATGTAGCGTAGTAGTAGGTCGTTCAAGTTACTTAGGTTTCCCCTCATCTTTCGTAAATTCTCGAAAAAGTTATTAAACATTGACACATACTTCAAAAAGACGTGAGTTTTTTTTATTTATTTATATCACCAAGCATACAGTGTAATTTAATCTACCATATCCGTTGACTTTCCAATTTAAAAAAAAAATATTTCCTTAACCGCTTTGTCTTATATCAATTAGTTGAATGAGCTTATTAAAAATATTAAAACCAAATAAAAAAACCTTATAAAATGCATCTAATTTTCAAGTGTCTATTATTGTTTTAATAAATAATTAAAATAATATATCAAAACTTACGTAAAATTTTTGTTGACACAAGCACAGTACACAAAGCAATTACTATAAGGATCTTCATGTTTAAAACTTTATTATAAAATATAAATTTACTATACAGGATTGGAACTGGCAAGCGTTGTTAACAGAATGTGTGATCGCGCCGCTACCACCAATATTTGTATGAAAGGAAAGGCAAGGTGCACTAGAGACGTTGGGCAATGTGGGGACACAAAGCGATTTTGGAGTATATCTTGAACTTTATAATATTTAATAGTTTCCTTATATTTTTTACCTTATAATTAATGAGAAAGAAATGTTAGTGTGTTTATATGTAATGATACGGTGTATGGAAGTAATGCGTAATAATAATATGGAAGCGATGTGAACCAGTTTCATTGAATAGTATTTTAAATGCTATTTATTGTTTTTGTCTGTTACGAAGTTACAAAATCTTATATATTTAATTATATTTATAAATTCTTTGTTATTCATAAATATTTAAATAAAAATGTGGATTTCTTTAATAATTCATTGAGAAAAAAGCAATTACATTTGAATAAGCGCAAAATACACTAAATTATTTTTTTGTCTTCCATAATCCTTTAATAAAAATTAGTTTCCAAAGTAAATCACTTATTTGAGTTCACTTAACACGTAGGCGAGGGTCGAACCCACAACTATCATGTATACACGGTTATTTTTCTAAATACATAAACATATAAACTTAAAAAACTACTATATCATTTCCTCGAACAAGAAGTCTCCAATGGTGCAACTAATCAATATTGATTATATTATAAAAAAGCCGCAGTTCCGTAGCACATTACATAAAATGCTGACCGAGTCTCAATTATATTATACAACTGATCTGATCTGTAACAGTTATCTCACAGTGCAAGAGCGTAAACTAAATTACTCGGAAACGTACATAACGCCATTATAACACAGTTGTAATTATATATGGTGCTAGCAGATTCTAATCCCAGTCGAGTTTATAATTTAAATATATCCAGAAACGACTTATTTGACGTCGGTAAAATAGACTTTTCTCTGATTTTTTTCTATGCCACTGGTATCTTGTGTAGACACTTTCATATAGACTTTTGTCTTACAAATGCAGAGTGAAGAATCGAAAATAATTGCAAATTAGTGAAAATAATAATTAATTTCTCGAATCAAGAAAACACAACTCCCGGCGGGCTGGTAAGATGGAAAAAATGTCTTGACCGTCTTTTATATACTAAGATGAATTGATGTGCGGTACAAGTATATTAAATGTTAATATGAAAAATAAATATAAATATATATACTATTTTAACTTTTATGGCAACTTATGAAGGCAGTGGCAACCCAGTGTTTAGATATGGCACAATAAGCTTAGTAGTAATCAGTTCTATGCACATACTTGCTTAAGGTGTCGACTACAAATTAAATAATAATAATGTATACTTTCATTTAATAATAATAAATTACATTAAAATCATAATCTGCAAATTATAAAAAAATACTTGCTGATGATGAAAATGAGAAAATCATGAAAAGTGAACCAATATCATATAAAAATTTGCATTGCTACACATACGTAACTGCTCTTAAAACAAGATTACTACTTATTTTAAACATACTTTACAAAAAAATACACATAATAAACATAAAATCTTACTTGACTTACTATATTTCCTTAATTTTGCAAAATTAGTGACAATAAACTATAATGACATAGATTTAAATAGACAAGCATCACATAAATTGCATTTGTGTGCATACAACGCACACATAGGTAGGTACATACATATACAATGTACACGAGACAAGACAAAATTAATATTGCCTCATACATTACCCTTTTTTAGTAGATACATTAACCTTATAACCCTTAAATTACAATGGAATTATTAAACACAAGGTATGCTTAAGTACTTTAAAAACTAATGCAAATTAGTAGTGCAACGTAGTTACTTTTTTAATGAATTCATTGCAATAATTGCGTAGGTTTAATTTATTATTATTATTTGTTAAGAAAGAGAGATATCAAAAATCCACTCTATATAAATATAATAAATATTCTCATATATTTGAAAAAGTTTATGAAATTTTGTTTGAAAAACGAACAACAAAAATAACATTAATTATACGGAAAGATAATTTCAAAAAAACAAAAAGTTTCACCTTTATTTAACTTAAAGCAAGGTAGGTAGAGGAAATTTCAAGAATCTTAGGAACCAAGTGCTAAGACACTCCGTTCCCTGCCTTTAGTTTCTTCTTCTTCTTCTTCTCTTTATTTATGGCGTTTCGAGCGTGCCAGTTGAGCACAATTCACTTCGCCAATGTCACGTTGAATGGAGAAGACACAAAGGAGAATGTACAGTAAAAAAAGAGATATCATTACACAGTTGGAGAATGCATGTTTAAAAGAGATCCAGTTTAAATCCTTCACCTATAACAAAATCACAGATATCTACAATATTTACAGACAATAAATGGGGTTAGTAATAAACAATATATTTACATGAGTGTTAGCTTATACTTTAATATTATTATATTTAATATATTTACACAAAAATTTACACAAAGGACTAAACACCTTTAGTTTCTTCGAGGCATTGCGTGTTAAGTGACAGGACTAGTGATGTCACGAATGTCATTTTTTTAACATTCGCAAATACCAATACGAATATGTGCTATGCGCTTGCCTAGTTACCAGAGCAAAGAAAATGGAAATCTAATAATACATCCCCCTGAGTGGGAATCAAACTCATAAGCAGCGTTTACAGGCAGACGCTGCCCCTCTGCGCCACAACAGTCCTTAAAAAATATTTCTTGGCTTCTATTACTTGCACAAAGACATTAGACGTACCCCTCACATTATTTATATAAAGAAACATAAAGTAGGCAAAGATTTGTTTACATCAGCTTCGATAACATGTGGAAACATGTTACACCAATATTTTATGTAAGATCCATACAACACTAAATGACAAATATAAAGTAGATATATTTAGTCACTATTTTGCAACATAAATTTTGTTTGGCAATATAGTAGCTCTAAAGTAATATTTCTCGTATAAGTTACAAGGAAAAACATTTGCTTAGTAAAGATTAGTATCTATCGCGATACAAAATGTAACGTGATTTATTCAGATAAAAAATAATAATACTAAAAATAATAATAAACGCCTGTCTGTCTGCCTGTTATTTAAACGTGATTGGCGAGTAAATTATCAAATAAGAGCGTCTTCAAAATATCTATATACGCTTTATATACGATCTTCGAAAGTAATATCACATATGTTTATGATTTTTAAAGTATTAATCTACACTGAGGACCGAAAAAAACTTAAAGAAAACATAAAATTTTTAACGTATCGGAATTTGAATCTACGTTCTCTTGCGAATCATGCAAGTTTTATATATAGCAGGGACTAAGCAACGTAGTTTCTTAACGCTAGGTTCCTATGGTTCCTGCAGTTCCCTCTGCCTACCCTGCCATGTGCGGGATACAAACGTGAAGTTTAAAAAAAAACTTGAAGCTAAAAAAAAAAGCTTAGTTTTATTGGCTCCCCATAAATTTTCGCCGTAATATACATATCCTTGCGTTTCTTCTGATACTCAATTTCTAAAGTTCCTGTTTTAAAGTTATTTCCTAGGGTACAAGCTCATAAATGTCTTTTGTTTTATAAAGGTAGACATTTAAAATAGCAATACCAAATACTTTCAAACATTCTTTTCCTTTCAAGCTATAATAAGCTCCCCAAGCTTTCTTGTAGAGCCTAAACTAAACAGTACCTAAAAGTTTAATAATATTTCGTTCACATTATATTTTAATGTGCTTAAGTTGTTATGAATATTAAAAATTTTATAAAGTTTATACATTTACTTGTATGTATTTTTTTTATTTAATCCATATATTGTATTTTATCAGTCATCTCGATACTTACTTTCACAGGTTGGCTGGAAGAAACCTCTCATATATATAAGTCTACCCTTGCCAACTGCATTCTTTTTATTGAATTTCTGTATATATGAATTCACATGTTTTTGTAATGCTATAAAGAATATTTACAATCAGATTTGTAAAATTAACCACAAAATAATTTTACATTCAAAAAGCGCGTCTACTTCCATCTTAAAGGTCGGCAACGCTCTTGTAACACCTCTGCTGTTATACAGGGCCGTGGGCGTCGCTGATCACTTACCATCAGGTGACCCGACCGCTCGTTTGCCTTGTCCTTCTCATAAAAAATAGAAAAAATAAAGTAAATTTAACAACAGAAAATTAAAAATATTTAAAGGTACTTTATTTTGACTTTATTAACTATCATTAAAATTTATTTTATTAATATGGTTAATATAAACATATAATACTAAAAAGATAAGGTACTGTAGTGTGAGTTTCTCCTTAATTTGGCAATTTTAGACCCACCTACGTGTGCGTCTCCCTATAATATCGCTACTAGTTTTCACACACACATAAATAGATCTGAATCTTTGAATGCAAAGAAAAAGAAAATGTCAAAAGAAGAAGTTTTTATTTATTCATACCTTACCTTCACGGGCCTCAAAAGGAGAATTTGGAACCCTTGCACTCATTTTGCTATTCGTCTGTCATGTTTGTCTGTCACACGCACATCTGTCACCTGTCCATCTGTCAAGAATGTTAAAGAAAGCTATGAAGCTAAAATTAATATCTATAATTTAAGTTTTGAATTAACAGTAGGAAATTTAAATATATAATCATACATGCATATAAAACACCTTATAAGTTCATATAAAAATTATAAATTTTCTATAAATTTGCTGGTCGAAATATGATTTAATTGATTCGACAACTTCCGAGCGTAAGAACGGCTCACACTTGAAAATTTAATTTAAACATGCAATACTTATAATAATAGCTGCACGTAGGAAAAGTTTTACAAAGCTTATTTGAGGTCAGATGCTTTATTTAATAATTTCATAACGAATAATATTTGTATAAAGTGTACAAATATTATTCGTAATTTGAGTAACAAAAAACATATTTGACATATTTTATAAAACTCTGGAGCTTCTTAGTAAGATTAACTTTTATGAGGCTAATTTGTTATGAGATGATTCCCTTAGAAACCACAACCCGTAGTAGGTTTGTTATTATTGGCTAAACTTAATAAGCACTCAATATACGTAAATACATTGCAGCATTCGTGTCACGGTTGTAAATCACAGTGAATATCTACATTTTACACAATATCCCATGATATTTCCTTTTGTCATTTCAAATTAGTAATTTCCTGTTAACTTCAAATCGTAATAGGTATTACGGATCTGTCTCAATGTTTAATAACACGATAGGCTGAAAGTTATTTGCATAATAAACTAAATGCAAGATGAACATATGTATATGTTACCCTTTTTCAATATTTTTTAATTTAGAATATAATATGTTTTTTTAAATATTTATATTTATCACTTCAATTTAGTACGGCTTTTGTTTTGTAACGCAGACGAATATGAGCAATACTGCACACAATTTTCAATATAGAGACACTTACTCGACGGCCATATATAATGGTAGGATAGAAGGCTTGTGATTTATAGTTTACAGAAACGAGGTCAATCTAGTACAATGGAGCAGCTATGTACGCTATAGTTAATAAGGTCAGAGTTAATAAGTTCAGAGTCAACCAATCTCGCTTGATACGGATATTCGTATTGGAAAAGCGGCGACCATTCTTGGGCAGCTAAATATAAGAGTACAGAGGCAAGACAAATATCTAACCTCACTCACGTACCAAAATAATCGTGTACAGCGTGTAGTATACATCTTAAGCTGCTTTGGTTTTGTTTTGTTTTTGTTTTAGCTTCACGCTTTATCCCGCACAAGGCAGGGTAGGCAGAGGGAACTGCAGGGACCGTGGGAACCTAGTGTTAAGACACTCCGTTGCTTAGCCCCTGCTTTCTCCGTCCCCACTTTCCGCCGTTTTCGAGGCATTGCGTGTTGAGTGGCGGAACTCAACGCCGCGCTTTGCCTAGTTTGCCAGAGCGAAGAAAACGGAAATAGAAAAATCCATCTTCTCCGACTGGGGATCGAACCCAGTAACCGTCGCGTTATAGGCAGACGTTGCGCCTCTGCGCCACGACGGTCCTCTGCCTGCCTTGCTTCACAGCGTTGCTAGGGCAATGGAGCCTTGCTTGCATCGGCGTGTTATGCTTGGTGCTGTATCCAAGGCTAAACGTAGTAAAGGAAGGCCCATGCTACGATTAAGAGATTGCGTTAAGCGAGACAAATGCCTTCAGCACTAATGCTTGACCATCTTTAATGGGAAGAAATTTCTGTGAACCGTAACATGTGGTCCAAGATTATCATTGAGGGTCGCAAGTTACATGATTCGTCCTGTTTTGATACCTTGGTGGTGAGAAAAACGGCGGTTAATATACTCAAAGAGGTTGCGGCAGAGTATGTCACGCACGAGGTCTATGTAGCCACCAAGAATTTCATCTTACTCGCAATAGTTGTTGTTGTTGTTGTCATCTGAAACAGACAGGTATAGGTTTATTATTATACTTTAAAGTGCTTAATTTTATGTCTGTGAACTTGGCAGATCATTGTCCAGCAGATCAAAAATAAAAAGGAGTTCTCTTCGCATGCAGCATAGTTCTATAGTTCCTGATAGATTTCAGAAATAGTTCTGCCGTTTTTATGTACAAAAAAGTCAGTTAAAAAAATGATCTGCTAACTTCCCGTAGCAGATCATTTTCTTGCGAATAAAATTCTGGACGAGTTTTAAACACATATGGGTAAACTCTATAGTTCCTGATAATTTTTAAGAATAGTTCTTTCGAATTGACTCATGAAAAAAATATTTAAATTATTTTTGAAATTTCATTTTTTCACGTTAAAATATTTATCAAAAACTTTATATAAGGATCAATTAAAATAAATCTTAAATTTCTACAAAAATATATAAAAATCTTTTAAATAAAAATATTAGAAAACCAGATTTTACATTAAAACCACCACAGAGCACACTTCAAATAAAAATTTACTGAAAAATCAATCATTTAGCAACAAACTAGTGAATTGACCCACATGTTAACAAATGAAACTAGAACTTATCGATTTCTCAAATAAAATTAATATATATTTCATTCTAAACCAGATATAGCACCAGAACTCCCAAAAAAATATCAGCAGAGCATACTTGAATAACAGACTTGTTGAAAAATCTCAATAAAAATCGTTTATGTGAAAAAAAATATTAAAATATTTAAAATCTTCCTGGCAGGCTAGAACTCCTCGATTTCTTGAATAACACAAATATATCTTTCATTCTAAACCAGATGTAGCACCAGAACTCCCAAAAAAATATCAGCAGAGCATACTTGAATTACAGACTTGTTGAAAAATCTCAATTAAAATCGTTTGTGTGAAAAAAAATATTAAAATATTTAAAATCTTTCTGGGAGGCTAGAACTCCTCGAATTCTTAAAGAACACAAATATATCTTTCATTCTAAACCAGATGTAGCGCCAGAACTCCTAAAAAAATATCAGCAGAGCATACTTGAATTACAGACTTCTTGAAAAATCTCAATAAAAATCGTTTGTGTGAAAAAAAAATATTAAAATATTTAAAATCTTTCTGGGAGGCTAGAACTCCTCGAATTCTTAAAGAACACAAATATATCTTTCATTCTAAACCAGATGTAGCGCCAGAACTCCTAAAAAAATATCAGCAGAGCATACTTGAATTACAGACTTGTTGAAAAATCTCAATAAAAATCGTTTGTGTGAAAAAAAATTATTAAAATATTTAAAATCTTCCTCAGAGGCTAGAACTCCTCGATTTCTTAAAGAACACAAATATATCTTTCATTCTAAACCAGATGTAGCACCAGAACTCCTAAAAAAATATCAGCAGAGCATACTTGAATTACAGACTTGTTGAAAAATGTCAATAAAAATCGTTTATTCGAAAAAAAATTATTAAAATAGCTGAAATCTTCCTGGCAGGCTAGAACTCCTCGATTTCTTGAGAAACACAAAAATATATTTAATTTTAAATCAGAAGTAGCACCAGAACTCCCAAAAAAATATCAGCAGAGCATACTTGAATAACAGACTTGTTGAAAAATCTCAATAAAAATCGTTTGTGTGAAAAAAAAAATTTAAATATTTAAAATCTTTCTGGGAGGCTAGAACTCCTCGAATTCTTAAAGAACACAAATATATCTTTCATTCTAAACCAGATGTAGCGCCAGAACTCCTAAAAAAATATCAGCAGAGCATACTTGAATAACAGACTTGTTGAAAAATCTCAATAAAAATAGTTTGTGTGAAAAAAAATATTAAAATATTTAAAATCTTTCTGGGAGGCTAGAACTCCTCGAATTCTTAAAGAACACAAATATATCTTTCATTCTAAACGAGATGTAGCACCAGAACTCCTAAAAAAATATCAGCAGAGCATACTTGAATTACAGACTTGTTGAAAAATCTCAATAAAAATCGTTTGTGTGAAAAAAAAAATATTAAAATATTTAAAATCTTCCTCAGAGGCTAGAACTCTTCGATTTCTTAAAGAACACAAATATATCTTTCATTCTAAACCAGATGTAGCGCCAGAACTCCTAAAAAAATATCAGCAGAGCATACTTGAATTACAGACTTGTTGAAAAATCTCAATAAAAATCGTTTGTGTGAAAAAAAAATATTAAAATATTTAAAATCTTCCTCAGAGGCTAGAACTCTTCGATTTCTTAAAGAACACAAATATATCTTTCATTCTAAACAAGATGTAGCACCAGAAAGAAAGATTTTAAATATTTTAAAATTTTTTTTTCACACACACGATTTTTATTGAGATTTTTCAACAAGTGTGTTATTCAAGTATGCTCTGCTGATATTTTTTTGGGAGTTCTGGTGCTACATCTAATTTATAATGAAAGATATATTTGTGTTCTTTAAGAATTCGAGGAGTTCTAGCCTCTGAGGAAGATTTTAAATATTTTAATTTTTTTTTTTCACACAAACGATTTTTATTGAGTTTTTCAACAAGTCTGTAATTCAAGTATGCTCTGCTGATATTTTTTTGGGAGTTCTGGCGCTACATCTGGTTTAGAATGAAAGATATATTTGTGTTCTTTAAGAATTCGAGGAGTTCTAGCCTCCTAGAAAGATTTTAAATATTTTAATATTTTTTTTTCACACAAACGATTTTTATTGAGATTTTTCAACAAGTCTGTTATTCAAGTATGCTCTGCTGATATTTTTTTGGGAGTTCTGGTGCTACATCTGGTTTAGAATGAAAGATATATTTGTGTTATTCAAGAAATCGAGGAGTTCTAGCCTGCCAGGAAGATTTCAGCTATTTTAATAATTTTTTTTCGAATAAACGATTTTTATTGACATTTTTCAACAAGTCTGTTATTCAAGTATGCTCTGCTGATATTTTTTTAGGAGTTCTGGTGCTACTTCTGGTTTAAAATTAAATATATTTTTGTGTTTCTCAAGAAATCGAGTAGTTCAAGCCTATGAGGAAGGTTTTATATATTTTAATAATTTTTTTTCGAATAAACGATTTTTATTGACATTTTTCAACAAGTCTGTTATTCAAGTATGCTCTGCTGATATTTTTTTGGTTTAAAATTAAATATATTTTTGTGTTTCTCAAGAAATCGAGTAGTTCTAGCCTATGAGGAAGGTTTTATATATTTTAATAATTTTTTTTCGAATAAACGATTTTTATTGACATTTTTCAACAAGTCTGTTATTCAAATATGCTCTGCTGATATTTTTTTGGGAGTTCTGGTGCTACATCTAATTTATAATGTAGGTCAATTCACTAGTTTGTTGCTAAATGATTGATTTTTCAGTAAATTTTTATTTGAAGTGTGCTCTGTGGTGGTTTTAATGTAAAATCTGGTTTTCTAATATTTTTATTTAAAAGATTTTTATATATTTTTGTAGAAATTTAAGATTTACTTTAATTGATCCTTATATAAAGTTTTTGATAAATATTTTAACGTGAAAAAATGAAATTTCAAAAATAATTTAAATATTTTTTTCATGAGTCAATTCGAAAGAACTATTCTTAAAAATTATCAGGAACTATAGAGTTTACCCATATGTGTTTAAAACTCGTCCAGAATTTTATTCGCAAGAAAATGATCTGCTACGGGAAGTTAGCAGATCATTTTTTTAACTGACTTTTTTGTACATAAAAACGGCAGAACTATTTCTGAAATCTATCAGGAACTATAGAACTATGCTGCATGCGAAGAGAACTCCTTTTTATTTTTGATCTGCTGGACAATGATCTGCCAAGTTCACAGACATCTTAATTTTTAATACTTAGAAAGCCGTTATCATCTACCTACTTATTAGTTGCTGTTTATTAAAAATTTTAATCCGTCGTGGCGCAGAAGGCGCATCGTTGGTCTGAAAACGCTACAGTTTGTGGATTTAATTGTGGACTCGAGGAAAAAAGTTTTTTTAATTTCATCTTCTCCGTTTTAGCAACTAGGCAAAGCGCAGAGTTCAGTACCGCCACTCAACACGCAAGGCCTCGAAAACGCGGGAAACGGGGAATGAATGTCTAATTACTAGATTCCTATGGTTCCTACTGTTCTAGAGAGAACAGCAGGGTAGACAGAGGTCACCCTGCCATGTGCATTATAAAGCTTGTAGTATGATGATGATACTCCTATTATTATAGTCTATTACAAAGATATAAAGTAGATGGCGCTGTTTACTTTCAGTCTAAACTATATTACGTACTAACATTTAAGCATAGATGGCGTTTTATATAAAATATTTTTTTTATTTCTTTATAAGTAAAGCATTTTCCACACAATAGGCAGCCTAAGAAAGTATTTTTTTTTATGGGAAGAACAAAGCAAACGAGCGGTCGGGTCACCTGATGGTAAGTGATCATCGACGCCCACAGCCCTGTATAACAGCAGAGATGTTACAAGAGCGTTGCCGGCCTTTAAGGTGGAAGGTAATATATTTCTTTAGTGTGTTAAGTAACTCCGGTTAGCGGTTACAGACAGACACTGTACTGTCAGTTTACTTATTCCTTTATCTTTTTACGGACACGTTATCCGTAATTTATATTGCAGATCGTTTAGTTGTACATGGCGTTATTTTTCTCTAAAATATTAATGGCTGGCAAAAATTAAGTATAAATGTCTTTAGATATAATATAATCTTTAAATATGTCATCTGCTACACGCTATTCCAAGGTTGGCACAGTGAGTCGTAGAAATCGTAAAAACCCAGTGATAAGGTAATTATTACCACTTTCCCCCTTGCGAGTTATTTCGTGTTAAGTTGCGGAACAGCGAAGAAAATAAATGCCTTATTTGTGTAACAAGTGTAGTACTGAAACTGTTTCTTTAATGAGAGTGTTTGTATTTTTGTAGGGAACCTAAAAGTCTATTCGAAGACTTGGTATACATACTTACTTTCGAAGAAGCCATGATGGGTTTCTTATTTTTCATCATCATCATTCCCTCCTCATCATTCTCACCACTTCTGGTGAACTGTAAGAACTTTTAAACCTTATCCATTCCTTATGAGCCTTTCTCAATCCTCCTAATTGTAAAATTTGTATCTTGTTTTTTTTTTTTAAATCTTGTTTCCGAACAGTACGAGAGAGTACCAATATCGAAAAATATGAATATATGATAGAACATTCCATTTCCTACTTTGATTGAGCAAGTTTTGCTCATTCATGAACAGCTCGAAATCCTCAACGTTTTTGTGTCAGAGGAAAAAAGTACAAAACCATGTAACGATTAAAAGATTGTCATATATTTTAATTCGTGCAATATATTATAAAAATATATAAAAAACAAAAATATTTTACAACGTATTACATACAGTCTACTCTACATATTTATATTTATAGAGACAAATGTTACTTAAACATAAAATATTTCTAAAACAATTGAGTTGTCATACATACAAACGTATAGAACTATTGATTTTGCATATTAATATAATGTATGAAAAAGAATTAAAATCGGTAAGGTCATATATCTTCTAAAATTATAACGTAACAATTCTATCCAGAGAAGTAATATATAAGTGATTGGAAATAATTATAAAATATAAATACATTATAATAGGTACTACATAGCGCTTATGTTCATTACATATTAAAAAAAATACTTAAAATATTGTATACAATAACATCACTAAAAAACTAACTATGAAAGCTATATCAAACAACACTATGTGAACAGTCAATCTAATAAAAGGGACGATGAAATGATGATCTTATAAATAATCTTAATAATTAGTTTTAAACATAAATTTTTAAATAAACTTTTTGAACGACTCCCCAACTGACCTAAATTAAATTATAATATCACATTTCTGCCCATTCAACTTCAATCAAGGGAACAGTTCCTTATATGTAAACTTAGATGTAATCTTATTAGCCATCTCTGTAAATAGATCAGCTAAACTCTTTTCTAATACGGGACTTATTTCCTGAAGGAAAACTTGGGAATTTTCGTTTATAACCCTGTTAGTGGCTGGCCCGAGTACAGGATCACCGTCGAAAAGGTTGGTCAAGTATATGGAGGATTCACCAACGCGTAGCTTTACTTTCATTGGTTCGAAATTAAGGTACTCGTCATCTCCCTTCTTCTCTTTGTGACCTCTCATTGTGACATTGCAGGCGTAATCCTCTGTAATATAAATTATTATTATATTAATATAATTTTATATATTATTTCATTTACATATATATACATTTAATGTAAATCCGAAAACATTGGTTAAGCGAGTGAAACGAACAATGAACGAACTATCACTATGTAGAATAAAATAATAAATATAGTCCGCCAAAGCTTCTTCATACTTTTTTCTTTTCTCGAACTTTACTTACAGTATAAATTTAGTTGACGCATAAGAAGGGATGTGGTGTAAAGAAGGGAACAATAAACATTTTTAATGTGTAATTGTTTATTACGATTTTTAGTTAAGGCTTGAGCGCAGACTGTTAAAGCATATTATTATATTTAAATCTCTAAATATTGGAAAATAACTATCTTATGACCCAAATCCAAGAAAGTGAATAAATAAAACAATTTTCAAATAATCGTGTATAATAGTGGTTGATGCTGGATCTGTGTTTACTCATCCTCAGGAAAAGTACACTAATATTGTTTTCACCATGTTTTTCGGTTGTTAGGGAAATTCTGTAAGTCATACCGGTCTTTTCCGGGTGGGGGTGGAAGAAGCAGGTGCTTGAGTATGATGGTAAGTGCATACCCTATGAGACATGAATAGCTGTGACAACCATAGAGTGGATTAGTATCGTACATGTCAGTCCTTTACTCTATTCGTAACAAATTGCACTAAACCGGGTATGCTCTACTTGTTTGGTACAAATATTTCCAAATAACGTATTACGTAATGTAATATGTAAATAATGTACAACAAATCGATAACAATAGTTTCAGATTATGACAAGATGTGTGTTAATCGACTATTACGCAGTAACTTAACGTTTTTGCTATTACGACGTGCATCGTGCAAGTAGGTTAAAAGGCCTCTATATGTTCGTGTTACTTTACATGTTTTAGTTAAACTAAACTTAAAACTAAAAACTTAAAATATTTATATTTCAATGTAAAATTAGCATATCTTAGTAATATGTCTGATTGAACATGTTTTTTTTGGTTTTATATCTAGAATGAACGTTACATAAAAGGATGCTTCCTAATATAATTCAAAAATAATTATCATGGATTTTTTTAAGTATCTCTAAAATAGACATGTTTTATAATTTAAATTTAAATTTTATAAAAATGCTTGAAAATAAATATAAGGGGAGACCTCGGTTGACTTTCGAAAACACAGTATCGAAGATACTGGAGGAAGGTCACGTAAAAAGCATGAGGACTACCCGGGGAGCATGCATGAAGAGGTTAATGACAGTGGACGAGGCGAAAGAGGTATGCAGGGACCGCAGCGTTTGGCGCTCCGTTCTCTCTGACTACCCCGCTAGGGATAGAGCGTGAAGTTATATCAAGTATTATGCAGTAGTCTTGAAACAACTTATGAGATTTTCTCCTAAATATGAATCTGGCCATGATATCAGGATAGTATTTTGAAAATAATGTACAATCATTGGACATATAGACAAATTTTCAAGCTCAAGTTGGGCTAAAAGTTTAAACATCGATTCAAGCTATGCTTATATTGATGAAGTTAATATATTGA
Source organism: Dione vanillae (assembly GCA_037178615.1). Classification (NCBI taxonomy): domain Eukaryota; kingdom Metazoa; phylum Arthropoda; class Insecta; order Lepidoptera; family Nymphalidae; genus Dione; species Dione vanillae. The sequence continues at coordinate 398,818 of JAZFAU010000028.1, forward strand.
AGTTGAAAGTAACCTATTATCACTGAATGTAATAAATGTAACATAAAATATACTTACTAAATGATCCAGTAATATTCCCTCGTCCCTGCAACCGCAGCAACAGTACTTGGATATCCATTTTGTACTTGCCGGCGAAATCGAGTCTTGGTAGTAACAGTTTAAAGTCAAACCGGTTTTTATCTAGGTCTGATCTGAAATGAAGCAATAAAAACTTGTTAATACTATTTTGTATCTGCCAAACAATTGTTTTCCGATATTTAATAACATACAAAATGTACAGATACTAAATATTAAATTGCCGTAGTAGAAAAAATAGAAAAACCCAACTGTGAAGCACCGATACTCTACCTAGTGTAATAAATGATAACTTGACTACATTAAACGTTATTTATTTCTTTCAAAATATTTTTTTACAATTTTGCGCTTTTAAACCTTTACCGATTATAAAAAACTAAAGAGTATGTTTGATTGATCACGCAAATCTACCTACTGCTTCTAACTAAAAATATCACCGTACATTCTCCTTCGTGTATTCTCCGTTCAACGTGACATTGACTAAGTGAATTGTGCTTAACTGGCACGCTTGGAACGCCATTACCATAGAACAGAACAGAACAGAACAATACTAAAAATATATATTTGTGTTATATATAATCGTTTGAGTATCTAAGACGACTACACGAAATTTTACAGCACGTTAATCTTTTTGGCAAGAATGCATACAAAATATAGTTTTATATATTGTTTTCTTCACTAATACTTACTTCAATTCCTGTATAATAAAGTTGCTAGGTCCACGCACTTTAACATCATTCACAACGGCAGTCAATTTGGCACCTTGGGGACCTCGAGCTAGTCCTATTTGACCTAAGCTTAGTGGTTCAATTCCAGGCACGTCAAGTTCAGGTATACCCTGAAAACGAACAATATTAAAGATTAACAAAATGTTAGATTTTCTACGCCGAGATAATGGCTTAGTACTAAATTACTTTAGTTGTATAACATCACTTAAACGACATTTCTCAGTGTTCACTTATTTATTAATTATTATCATATGCATATGGGTAAAAACTAAGCAAAGAATATGTTGTAATCTAAACATTCAAAACGGTTTACCATTTATCTCTCACCCTTAGTCGGTTCACCAAATTTACTCCATTACGAGATTACCATATTATTAATTTATATATTAAAGTCGACGTCGACGATTGCCAATGAAACTTGTGTCTTCTATTGAGACCACCCTCAGTAATGTCTCATTATGGGGTGAAAGGAATCTTGTTCAATTCAACCCCCAGAAGACTTAAGTTTGCGCGTTACCCACAAAAAAAACCTTTTGTCGTGTCACCAGTTTTTGAGAACACTTCTCTTAAAGCCTCGCCTACTATCAGTATATTGGGGCTTAGCGTTTCGAATGACTGTCAGTATCGCGATCATTTGGATAGCAAGGCCAAGCCGCGAAGAAACTGGGTGTCATCGGAAGAGCGAGACAGTACTTCACGCCTGCACACCGATTGGCTCTGTATAGAGCCCAGGTTCGGCTTCACATGGAGTATTGTTCGCATCTCTGGTGTGGTGCACCCCAGAATCAACTTGAACCATTTGATCGTATACAGCGTAGAGCCGTTAATATCGTTGGGACCCAAATATCTGTGAAAGGTTAGACACTTTGGCGCTGCGTAGAGACGTTTCCTCGCTGTGCGTACTCTACCGCTTATACAATGGAGTGTGTTCTGGAGAACTGTTTGATGTGGTGCCTGCCGCTGAATTCTTCAACCGCACAGTACGACACAAATTAAAGTATTATCCCCACCATCTGGACACGTGGAACTCTACTACTGTGCGGTTCCGTAGTAACTTTTTTCCACGTACTACACTACTGTGGAATAGCCTGCCTGCGGCAGTGTTTCCAGATCGATACGACATGGGTACCTTCAAAAAGCGCGTCTACCTCCATCTTAAAGGCCGGCAAGCGAGCGTCGGTGATCAATTACCATCAGGTGACCCGACCGCTCGTTTGCTTTGTCCTTCTCATAAAAAAAAAATAAAAAAAGTCACAGGTATATGACATTTTCACTTTTGTACACACACTTGCCCTAAGAATAGAATATATTATAAATTCTTTTTAATTTTCATTGTTACACTAAGCAAAATTAGAAAATATAGATAACAATTGATAGACAATAAACTATTTCCTGAATGTACCAGGGTAGATGGAAGAAACCACAGTTTCCACCCAATTTTATAAAATTGCGTGTAGAGTGGTTGAAGTTAATGCCGTACTTTATGTTGTTGCCAGAGGGAAGAAATGTAATAATTATATAATTAATTATCTCTAATTGGAAGTCGAACCCACAATCATCGTCTTTTCAGTTAGACGCTGTACCGCTACGTCACGATTGCATATGAACATACTCATTGTTTGTATATCATATAGAAGCACAGCTATAAAATATGTTTACTTATGCAATTCTCATATTGGCATACTCTAATTGTGAAATAACCTGACATTGACATACTTTCAATTTGCACAAAATATTTAATCTTAAAGTAACAACAATTGTACGATTTAATTATAAATTAATACATTTTTTCAAAAACTACTGCCATTTTACTAAACAATATTAAAAAAAATGTCACATATATTGTATAAAATGCTTAATGGGAAACCAACTTTTTATTCAACAATAATTCTTATATATTTATTTATAAATCTCACAATAATATATATATATATATATATATATATATATATATATATATATATATATATATATATATATATATATATATATATATATATATATATATATATATATATATATATATATATATATATATATGTATATATATATATATATATATATATATATATATATATATATATATATATATATATATATATATATATATATATATATATATATATATATATATATATATATATATATATATATATATATATATTTTTTTTTTTTTTTTTTTGAACTAATATCAAACTATCCGGCTTAAAATAATTTCCATTAGCTTTCCTCTACTATGAGTAAATTTATTCCAGCTCGGTTCAAAAATGAATAAAGTCAAGAAGTAATATGGAGTCGTATACGGCTACTAGACGGTGAACTATAAATAAATAGTCCACCTAATTCTCATACTCAATATTCAATAATAACTGTAGGTGCAAACCGGACTTCCAGGATTCCATGAAGAAAAAAAATTCACGACAAAAAGAAACACAGAAATACCGCCTGTATATTTATATAAAATAATTTCTATGACACATAAAAACAAAACATTTTATAAATTATCTCATTTAACATGTAACGAGTGTAAAGTATACTATTACCATTCAATTTTACAGCACCTGACTTGATAACTTAATGGTTGTTAGTTAAAAAAATACGTGCTTCAAGACTTTTTGATAAATTATTATTAAAAAATGAATCACTTTTTATGACAAAGGACTTTGCTATTTATATCAGTGTGCTATGTATAAAAGGCTTGTGCAACATTCTGTTGGGAAGTCAGTCCAATATGGGACTCTTTAACGTCATATTAGTAGCTGTACTTGCGGTGGTCTTGAAGGTAAATTTTCTAAATTTAAATTTTCTTAAACTGCAGAAAATTAATATATATAAATAAAATATCTTATTTTTAATTATTTACTGTATCATCTTAAAATAATGTTATCAATACTTATTTTTAATAAATACTTTTAACTTGTATTCTAGAATGATTTTGCACAAGGTGGTGTCTGCAAAGGTCGAAGTACCGTTTTAGAAGTAAGGATTCCACAACGTACCAACGTAACAATTAAATATCCATCACAAATAGACCTTGTTCAGTTTGTTCCTTATATAAACTCTCAATCCGGTAATTCCGGTGGCTCCCAATGCTTTAGGTGCCAAAAAAATAAGTGTCAAAGATGTGACAGTTTTAATCCAAACCCAACATCTGGAAGACGGAATGCTTTTGTTAAAACAAATATAGTGGTAGACATCAAAGGTTCGAATTCTGATACCACAGATATTCCCAGCAAAGACAAAAATAATCAAGGGAAAGATGGCACTGTAGTGTTTTTGGAAGATAAAACTGCTGCTGCAAGTGCTAGTAAATCAGCTGTTCAGGGTGATGGAGGAGCAGCGTCAAGCTCCGCATCTTCTGCGGCCACAAATACTGACCTTATCGCTGAATTTAATCCAAATAATCCATCAAATAATAATCAACCAGACAATAGTCAAGATATTCTTGTAGAAGATGCTTCACAAAGTACATCGAGTGCTTCAGCTAATGCTTCAAATAACCCCAAAAATTCTTTACCACCCCAACAACCATCTAATTCACAACAACCTACTCTATCTGATCAGCCATCTGGACAACAAACACCTAATTCACCACCCACCTCTGGAAATGCTCCAGTACAAGATTCATCTCCCTCTCAAATACCAGCTACACCTGAAAATCCATCTACTCCTGGAGTACCAGCCTCCCCTAAAGATCCATCTAAATCTCAAATACCAGCCACACCTGTAAATCCATCTACTCCTGAAGAACCAGCCACACCTGAAGATCCATCGCAAGAACCAGCGGTACCTGAGGATCCAGCAAAACCACAAGAATCATAGAATGTATTATTACTTACAGTAGTTGAAATGTGCAGTAGTTGAAATTGTAATGGCCCTAAATTTAGTATTGGCATAACGACAACGAGCTTTATTGGTACTGAAATGTGAGAAAATATCTAAAAAAAATACCTTTTTCATCTTTGGTCGGAGTTCTTCTATTGAGTTTATGATGCACTTGTCTACATTTGGATCATTCCGTTGGCATATTTTAATATACGGGGCTGAAAATAAAAAAAAACGTTTCATTATTATTGGTGTAACAAGTGGGAAAATATTTTACTTAAAACACATAGCTACAATTGATTTAATAATTGACCCGTCTCATATATCTACTTATCAGCTTTTTATGTACTGAGCAGTTTTTACAGTGTCAAATTATGACAAGAAACATACACTATTTTAATATTTATGTTTTGTATTTTTTATTTTACCAACTCCCATGCATTTATATTTTTAAAAAAATAAAATGGGTACGTATAATTTTAGAATTTCTAAAAATTCATTAAATATTTGTTTACGAATGTTAAACTTCTACTATATAGTTAAAATATTATAGATTATTTATATCAAGATATGATAACCTTGGTATAACTGAGTATCAATTTTCTTTGGCCAGAGCGCACAGTGCAGGAAAACGTCACGCACGGGTAGTTACGATTTCTATTAATATTCCGGCCCAGTAATTTTAGTGTAAAATATAATGTCATAATTTTTTAAAATTATATATACGGTATTTACACACACAACATAACATAATTTTAAAATCTTAACATAATCTTATAGTCTTATAATACTATTCTATATATATAATGTTATAGTTAGCTACATTGTACTACAATCTATACTTGAATTGACCACCAAATTTAAAAACATGAATCAAGACCAATGCCTAGAGTATTACAAATAAGAAACAAGAATAATTAAATTAGGCAGTTGGTCGTATAGATCATAGAGACATTTTAAACATTGTGTCTGACTGTAAATGCAAGGGTTATAGGTTTCATTTTTTTTTTTTTTACTTTAGTAAGAGGTTAGTAAGAGGCAAAGTGCGGCATTCAGTCAACCCGTCATGCATGTGTGTGGTATAGAGTGTCATAAAAGTTACCATTTGCTTACCCTGCTATATACGGTTTGGTTAAATATGAAAATTATACTTTTCTGTTTGTGTTACGAAAGCCAAAATTATAACAAATTCTCAACTAAAAAAAACAAAGTAGCTTCAAATAAAAAGGAAAATATTTAAATATTGTATGCTGTGCTGTTGCACACATGTGTAATTTTTTAAACAAATTTTAGTTAAGTTCCGGCAGTTACTATCTTGTATAGATGCATAATATACGACGCATTGACGTTAAGAAGCGCTTGATACGACTTTCACTAATTGTAAAAAATAATTCACTACCCTAAGCAGGAATCAAACTCGTCGCGTGTGTAGTCTGACTACGTGGTAGAGTCATGTATCAACACGGTGAGATTTTTTTATTAATTACATTTAATCTATGTTAGACTATCTATTTACGATTTTTTAACAATATTGGCTATCTTTGTTAAATCAATCATATGATATTTAAAATCACAATATAATAATAAATTTAGGCTTAAAATAAATATTTTTACTTTAGCACAGTCCTCCTGGAAAAGATAAAAATATTAGATAAATTACGTACCAATATTGTTGCAGTATATTCATAACATAGTATGAAAATAAACCTGTATACTGAATGAAAACTAGTCTCATGGTTATATAAAATAGCCTGTAACACTCGCTTTTGAGTTGCTTGTATACTTGTAAGCATTAGCATACACAAATAATACTGTTAATATTTGAACATTTTAGAATGACTGGTTTTCCATTTCAAATAAATTTGTTAGCCAAATGAAAAACAGTTCAACCGAAACAAAAGCTCATTTTTTAAAAAGTATAGACACAATGGTTGTAAAGAGGTCACCTCTTCATATTCATTTCCTTAAAAAGGTCTTAGAGAAATAAATTATTCTCCTTTCTGGCAATAAAATGTTGGAGTTCCATCAATTAGCTCACAACGCCCTGAATTCTGTTAGAGAATGGAGTGTCTTAATACTACTGTAAGATAGAAAAACTAAAAATTAAGAAATGTCATAAGTCTAAGGATTTTAGTGAAACGCTAATTACTGTTAATTTTAGAGAAATTCTCAGGGATCAAAGAAGCAAAAACAATTTAATCTAAAAGCAATTCTCCTAATGTGGAACGAAAAGAGCTCTAGTAAGTAAATCACAATTTCCCATTAGAGAATCTGTTAAATTATTTATTCATTTTCGTTATCGACAGAAAGGTCTACGAGGTTTATAATAACACCTTATAAAAGCACAGAGCGTAACGCGTTACTTAATATTTTGAGTGCATCCTGTCAAACTTTAATTTAACGTTCGTGTAAACATTAGCCATGTAGATCTTAACTCTTAAGAATATTTAAAAAAAACACTCCTAAAAAGTTATCTTTAAACTAATTCTCTAGCCTTGGAATTTTAAATGGTACAGAAACTATCGTATTTCATTCCATTAAGTCACTATAATCTGATATTCGACATAAATGTAAGAGACATACTAACAAAGCTCATAAAAATATTTTATATAACACGTTCACATTTTTTTTCAAATGCATAACAATATTAAATCCTTAAAAAACTACAATAATATAAAGCAAGGTATTGAATTTTTGTTTTAGAAATCACTATAAGTGTATTGCAAATAAACCAAATTAGTGTAGAAATTTAAAGTTGGATGTATTCAAAACAATAAGAGTGTGATATAGATAAAATGCTTAATGGAAATTCAATATGAACAATAAATATACGTAATAACGATAGTTTTGTGAATTATAAAATAGTTTTTGTACAAAAATTATATTTAACTTTATAAAATATAAGGACCGTCGTGGTGCAGAGGCGTAGTGTCTATCTGTAAGCGTGACGGTTTGTGGGTTCGATTCCTACTCAGGTAAGATGGATTTTTCTGTTTCCATTTCGCTCTGGAAACTAGGCAAAGCGCGGCGTTGAGTTCCGGCACTGCAGTTCCGGTTCTGCAATTCCCTCTTGCCATTAATAATAATGATATTTTTTTTCTAATTCTTCAAACAACTTAAATCATTACATTTAACACAGGTCATTGCCCTTCACATGAAACGTGGAACAGTTGTTTTTCCTTCATAACTTTAAAACTTTAAAATATTTAAATAAATGACAATACACCAAACACATCATATATTTGTATACATATATATATATATATATATATATATATATATATATATATATATATATATATATATATATATATATATATATATATATATATATATATATATATATATATATATATATATATATATATATATATATATATATATATATATATATATATATATATATGATGTGTTTGGTGTATTGTCATTTATTTAAATATTTTAAAGTTTTAAAGTTATGAAGGAAAAACAACTGTTCCTTACTTTTATGTTCCCCATGCACTACAATAGATAAATAAATATGCCGCAACACTACGACAACATTCTACTTGTCGATAGTCTACACCAATCATTTTAGTTTTTGTAAACATTATGAAATATGAAGGCCTTGTAACCTCGACCCGCATTAAGATGCGAAAAATATATGTAATTAAAATAACGTAAACAAGAGATAGCATCTGTAGAAACAGGTTTTGAGAAAGTGTTGTAATTTTTAATGTTATTATTATGGTATGTTAATTTGCTTATAATTAATAACTTGTGTTGGAGAACAACTTAGTTGGACCTCAAGTAATGTTATGATATACTTTATTAGGACTAATCAAGTAAAATATTACAAACAAAATGTAGCGCGGCCTACTTATTCTATATTTACAAATATAAAATACACTCTGAAATTGTGTACAAAATTTATCATAAATTTATTTTTTTCTATTACCTAGTCTCATGCAACTCTGTTTTCCATTTTTCACCAGGATCCAAAATCTCCTTTATATCGTCAGTACTCAAAATTCTGCTTTTTTGGTGAAAAGCTTAAAAAGTTTGACTTTCTTGCATATTTCAGAACCGATACACAGTTATATTAGAAACATAAAAATAGTAAACATATACAATACGTGTGATTTATGTAAAATTATACATATATTCAATATTCATAGTCATCTAATTAACTGAAAAAATATCATAAACAGACCTGTTTACCTAAAATTTTTATGAACTAACAGTATCAAAAGTACATAAACATATTGTTAGCACAGAGCAATAATTTTAAATTCTCTTAATTAATGAGTTTAACAACTTTAAAGAATGTATTGCAGTTGTAGTATTCGACTTGCACAATCGTCTTGCAAGAAATCTAAACATTCTTTCATTCATATGCTTAAGATAAATATGTGGCGTAAATAGTAAATATTTATAACTGAAAAAGTTTTAGTAATTAGTCGTTAGTTCTTAATTTCTTTCCATATAAATTCGTAGGCAAAACTATCACACGGAAAATGGATAGAAATTTAATAATTAAATAGTTATTTTAATAGATTTATAATTCCTCTATCATCTATACTGTTATCAAAATTTTTAATAAAATAACCTATCAACATTTTCTTCGTACAATAATACTTAATACAATAATTTATTTTTTTACATCTAAAAATGTAATTGAATTACTTACGTATTTCAGCAGCTGCATACTGCAGTGCTAATAGAAGCACAGTAGTGGCTAACATTATACAACTTCGTATTCACTACAACTGTCAGTTCAACCAGCCGAGTCGCGGTATCGACCGGCACTGCGCCTGCGCAACCACCACCAACGCTAAGGACATGTGAATGTCTTGAGACATAAGCTCAATATATAACGCTTTCCTCGTCTTTTCACTAATATTTAGTATAAAAGAGAGAGATAACACTCTCTTGAATTGGTTCCCGATATTGCAGGTCTATCCTGTAACGGAATCCAAGTCCAACACGTGACTGAGTCACGTTTTTGTTGCAATATAATTTGTTATTTTAATTATGCATTTACGATGACGTTTGTAGGTTCTAGGCATGTAGGCAATACATCATTGCATATAACAAAATGTTGTGTACAATATTTTGCTGCAATGTTAGAAATAGCAGTTTAATATGGTATGTGAAAAGGACATAAAAATGTATATTTATCATTTTCATATGTAGAAATATTTTCTCATATTTGTTAAAAATACTTTAACTTACTTCAATGATTTTGGCTAATAATTTCATATAAAGCCTTTTTATATATAATAATTAATTTTTAAGTAGTTAATATTCAAATCATCGTAGTTGCTTAATTCTTCGAATAAAATTGAAAGTTTGAACATTTGGTTAATTTTTTAGCTAGACCAGACTTTAAATTCCTCTGTAATTACATTTCAGGTGCACCCCTTATGGCGTAAATTGATAGTGCCTGTCTCTATATGAGATGGTTGAAGATTCGATCTTAACATTGAATTCCCCACTCAACACACCAGCAATCGGTTTCAGGCAGAGGCCAGAGAACAGAGTGGCTTGACACTAACTATGATTATGCCTTCCTAATGCGGCTTAATGTTAGATCTGACTCAAGAAATTAGCATACAAAACTTAACGTATATTTTAATAGTAGTAATGAATGGAACACATTCATACTTAAATTATAAATTAAAATATGGATGTATTCCATAACGTCTATCATTAAGTTTTGTTTGCTTACCCTGCTGTATGTTTTATTATGTTATATATGTATGTTAATTTAGTGCCGTCATAGTTGTGGTCCTAGAGTGTATATGAATTTATTGCCCAGTTGGTAACTAACTATCACATGCATAAAGTGCTCACAAGCTAATCAGGGATTAGATGAGGTCGAAATCATAGACATCGGTTTAAATAAAGTAGACTAGAGAAACTCATCACATCTAAACGCACATTTTATATTGCGCTCCAAATTCAACAAATTTCTCAAAATTCAAAATTAACCAATTCCTATTACACAAATTTTTCTTGTATATAAATCACATGGTATGATGAATGTTTTTTTTTTGTGTTTTCACGTTTTATCATTTATGATGAAGTTATTTTTCATATTTTTTTACGTGTTTATAATTAAAGGCATTAGTATACTTAAAGCAGATATTACACTCACTTAAAACATCCCAGATACCTGACGATCCCTGAGTTGCTACAAAAGTCGCTTGTCGCTTAAGCCGAGCCTCCCACAGGTTACTGAGGGTGTCACTCGGCTGGGCAGTTACATAGCTCATCCTCAAATCCATTCCCCCTACTCCCCTTGGAGGATACTACTATGATAATGGGCGGAGAAACAACCTCACGGCAAGAGAACGCTGCCCTGAAGTTATTTCCCTCTCTGAGAGTCAAAAGTGAGATTGTTTCCCAGGCGGTTAATACATATTTAGAGATAAAAAATATAAAACTAGTTTACAGACTTAATTAAATTTCACAATGCTTCATGACGTGAATTTGTGATCGAAGTCGGCCATTGTTGACGTTTTTAACTTCACCTTGTAGGATTCAGCATCTACGTAAACAAATAACCGTTCACCAAAACCACAAAAAATATATTAGGTGTAATTACATACTATGACCTTACTACTTCTGAAAAGTAATACATTTTTGTACAATTCTAATTCAATTGAGAATTCACAATTTATTCTCCTTGATAATATAAAAAATCTTGATCTAGTCCTTGTTGGATTGCTGATAATATTATTTAAATTTTTTTTTGTATAATGGGCTAGACATAGAGAATCATCCTAAGACTCTTGTTCGTTCATTGGTTCTCGTTCTCCGCTTTCTGTTTGATTTATTTTTTCATAGTACTTTACTAGCCGACAAACTACTTTTAATTTTACTAAAAATCATAACAATCAAGTAATACTTGCGTACAGAGGTTCCAATATTATCAATTTCATGATTGTAGGTCAAGAAAAAATATAACTTTCAAGTTGACAAGCTTAATGATATACCTGTAAATTGTCGATTTTTGATATTGCAGTGTAAAATTTAAACCATATAAGGTTTTATAACGCGGTGACTTACATATAAAGAACCCCAAAAACTCAGTATAAACATTTATTTCTTTCAACTGCATGGGACCGTCATGGCGCAGAGGCGTAAAGTCTGCCTGTAAGGCGACGATATTTGGGTTCGATCCCCAGTCGGAGAAGATGGATTTTTCTATTTCCATTTTCTTCGCTCTGGTAAACTAGGCAAAGCGCGGCGTTGAGTTCCGCCACTCAACACGCAATGCCTCGAAAAAGGCGGAAAGCGGGGACGGAGAAAGCAGGGACTACGCAACGGAGTGTCTTAACACTAGGTTCCCACGGTCTCTGCAGTTCCCTCTGCCTAAACTGCCATGTGCGAAATAAAGCGAGAAGCTAAAAAAAAAAAAAAAAACTGCATAGACTTAGAAGTTTGATATGGACTTGGATTCGATTTCAATTTGATATCTTTACACGATTTGAGAAAGTGATCCTATAAAGGTTTTTTTTTTCTTCTAAGGTACAGAACCCTGAAAATCTGAAAGTAATTGCGTTGAATATTTCGAAATAGTGATATATTTTGATATTTTGATGCTTATTTTGTCAGATATTCCTTAACATAAACCACAGTTTAGAATTTTAATTTACTTCAAATACACATTCCCAATTCTAAAGAACTACATAGAAAGGCTACATATATAGACTCTAGGTATATTACTACTAAGTGGCCAATAACTTTCCATTAGTCAAAACAATAACAAAAGTATAAGATTGTAAAGTTTAATGTTTATTAATTATGAAAGTGAATCTATACATGAATAGATCCTTAAAGCGTATAACTTAGTACCGTATGCCCTAAAATCATAATATACGGTAATTAAAAAATATCTTTTCAAACTGCATCTCCCATGTTAAGGTAGCGTATAACACTAATTCCGTTTCCGTCGGCGACTGGCGTGATGAAGCAACGTGGTCAAGGCGATCCAGGCTGCGGATTATTGGCAACAGTGGAAATAAGATCTCACTTGCTATGGAGGTTTACGTAACCTAATAGTATCATCAAACGGTCACAATAACTTTGCGAAAGCACCATGGAAAACGATTTATAGAGAAATGGTTGGAATAGCTTATATTTATAACTTTTTCAATAATTTTTGTCCCGATAAGTTAATATAGTAAAAATTATGGTACAATAGTTACGATGTATAGTAAGATGTCAACAGATCATTGTGGTTTAAAAACGCATATCTATAATGAACATGGGAACTGTTATTTTGCAATCCACGTTCATTTGCATCAGCTAAGGTAAAATTCGTCAAGGTTACGCTTTGCAATGTACTTGGAGAGTGGAATATTTACTGTTCTACGTAGCCCTTAAGCTGTAAGGTGCAAATGATATAAATAAACGCTGTACATAAAACAAAAATCTTTTTTTTTTTTTTAACTTCACGCTTTTATCCCGCACAAGGCAGGGTAGGCAGAGGGAACTGCAGGGACCGTGGGAACCTAGTGTTAAGACACTCCGTTGCTTAGTCCCTGCTTTCTCCGTCCCCGCATTCCGCCGTTTTTCGAGGCATTGCGTGTTGAGTGGCGGAACTCAACGCCGCGCTTTGCCTAGTTTGCCAGAGCGAAGAAAATGGAAATAGAAAAATCCATCTTCTCCGACTGGGGATCGAACCCAGTAACCATCGCGTTACAGGCAGACGTTGCGCCTCTGCGCCACGACGGTCCTCCAAAAAATCTTTATAATAGTATAAAATGATTTTATGCTAATATGACTAAGCTTTGTTTTACTTAAAAAGCTCAAATAAGTTTAGACAAGCTTATATGTTAATGTGATAAGCTTGTGTTGTCATTATTTTCATAATTGACACCTAGACATTGTTCGTTTCATAATAATGAATTAATCACAAATTAATCATTGCCTACTTCGTAAAATATAAAAAATTGAACTGTATAACGTAACTAATGTTTATTGTTTATTTCTCAACCGGTGTGTAGCGCGTATCGCAAACGGATGGGTCAGTAGGATGCTGTGTAAAGAGGAACCTATTATCCGCAATTATGGCAGATTGGAAACCCTCCTTCGTCAAGGTTTACGAAAGTTAGTGTTGAACTTTACTTATAAGAACTAGAATGCTTTATTTCATTTGGATTCTTATGTATATATTAAATTTTTTATGTATATATTATATAAATTAATTATACATTAATACTATTAATTATTTTATTGTTGCTCATAATAATAAGCAAAAATGTTTTTTAAGTCCCTCGAGCCGCATTGGGACAGTGTCTGAGATTGATTTCTGATGGGCCTGTAGTATATTGCAATGTTATTAAGCGTGAGACGCTTTTTTAATAATCTATAACTTTTTTGTATTGCAATGCATTACTTTTAGTTCATTTTTCATTCTACTATTATTTATTATAAAAAAATATTTTATTGCTATTTGTCAGTTATGTTATGGGCCTGTAGGGCCTGGGCCTGTAGCAATGATGTGAGCCTGCCATGTACTAGAGTACAGAAATCCGCAGACGGTCTCGGTTAAGTACTACAATTTAATCATAAAAAAGATCGCTTTTTTAAACCTTTAATCATAGTTATATTTGCAGAATTAGAAATTAATTTTAGTATTCATATTTCAATAAAAATAAAAACAAGGCATCGATTCAAAATATATATTTTTTTAATTTCTAACTTTCTCTAACAACAAATTTACAATACGTAAAATCTTTGTACACAATAATGAAAATAAGATTTGTCCACCTTAATATTACTTAAAGCCTTATATTATTTAAGAGTATAATTGTATGAAGTAATGATAATTATAGAAGTAACAGTGCAGTTAGTTGCAATATACAAAATATTAGAGACGAACACGCAATGTTAGTGTGACCAAGCGATTTTTATGTAAACATTGTTCTCATAAAATATTTTAATAACACGTTTTGCCATATCTAAATTATTGTTCTTGTTCTGTGAATTGTATTTATTATGAGGCCTAGTTAATTACAAAAGTTATTTTGAAAGTTAAAGTTAGTGGGAAAAACTATGTGTAATATACTATACTTATAAATTCAATTTCAAGCTAGTAATTTTTTAAATCTAAAAAAATATATATTTACAAGACAAATATTTTTTTAGTTCAATTTGTCTCATTCCTTACAAAAAAGATGGTCATATTTATTTTCTTTCACCATCAATATATTACACATAAATAAACAATATTAAGGCCATTCACGTTTTGCTTACAAATAAAATATGTCGTAACAGAAGTGAACTTAAGTCATTCTATACAAACATTTGACATTATAATTGATTTTTTAATATCTATGTTGTAATTTAATTATACACACACACACACACACACACACACACACACACACATGTGTGTGTATATATATAAATGCTATCACATTTTTGCTTAATATATTATAATACTAAAAAATACTCGTTCATATGAATTCTACTAACCTAACCGTACCACTCTTTTAAGATTTAGAGCACCTACTGTACTTTAGAAATAGACAATAAGTATCTATGGTTAACTTTTCTCATTTTCATACAAAAAAGTATTTATCATACTGAACAATTACTTTTCGTGTAAGAGTAGCGAGTTCGAATCTCACCGAAACAATGAATAACATAAGCCTTTATAAATTTAACCCCTATACTTGATACGAATGTATTTTAAATTTCAATTAATTGTGACAGATTTTAATTTTGTTTTCATACAACGTAACAATCGTTATTTTAATTTAATATAAAAAATTCAAAAACACTTGTTAAATAACTTGACGCATGAAGGCTAAAAAAAATATTAACTAACGTTCGTACAAATGTGCCCTTTCATTCCCTTTTAAGACCACTTAACAGATGAATTTTATAAATATTCTAATCTGACATGTTCCCCCATATTTTTTTCAAATTTAATGTTTACAAGTCATATAGTTATGGCTTTTTGAAATGTTCTATTTAAAGAATGAGACACTTTGTGCTCTACCTTATAATTATTATCAAACATTGATAAACAACAACAAAAAAAATTAAATTATCTTTTTTTATACTAATAAAGCCTCTTAGTTTAAAAAATTTGGATTTTTTTAACGTTACAATTACATATTCTAGCAGTATTCATTGTTTTCCATACTTCGGAGTTGATTGCGTCTTTATAACATTAATCTCTACAAAACTAATTGTATATAAAAATAAATAATAAATTAAGCAACAGGTAGTATTTCATCATACGGTAACGGCGCTACAATTTTGTTTGCGGCATCCAGTAATATTTTGGCCACGGTCTTCTCTAAATACGGCTGCATAGTTTTCAAGAACTCAGCACGATTTATATTGATTGCCTCGTTCGTTGCATCTCCTGTAAAGATATGATAGCATTAGTATTTTTTTATAATTAAGTTCATAATGAAATAAAAAAAATAATGTTTTCTTGAAATTTTAAGCCTATGGTGAAGAGGAAGATTAATAATATCCTGTTTGGACTCATCTACTAGTCGTCATTCCAACAATTTAGTACTAGTAGTACTAGATTTTTTTCTTTAATGTTAGAAATTTTAAATAGATTGTAAAAATAATAGAGTAATATAATTAATTCCATAAAAGATTTTAAACGGAAGGCTATCAATAGAAAAGCTTTTTTGATAACTGATAATGATCTTTAAGAACCTAATTCGTAACTTATTCTTCTTTTTTATTCTTAAATAAATAGGCAAAAAGCTAACAAGTACCATAACTAATATTTGTAAGGTACAATATATAGCGCCTTTGCTTTTCAAAGAGCAACACTTTTGTCAGTAAATCGTATGAGAGTATACATAACGGAGCAGGCGTTATATTTTACACGTTTTATTTTAATTTTTATAAAACAAGATATTATATTATAAAAAATTGCATGCATAATTTTGTGATGAATCGCAACACCGGGAAAACTAAAATACTGTATGCTATGTAAATAACTTCTTCGCTTGGAAGTTAAGGTAACAACTTGACAATTAATAACTATCTATTGTATTATTTTATAACTATGTGATATAGAACAACCCAACGGTTGAAACAGTCATGAATAATGATAAATAATCAATATATATTTTCTCCGTCATCGCACAGAGGCATTCCCATTTTCTTTACTCTGGTAACTACAACAAACATCAACAACATAGCTTCACGCTAAATCCCTAGCGGGGTAGTCAGAGAGAACGGAGCGCCAAACGCTGCGGTCCCTGCATCTCTTTCGCCTCGTCCACTGTCATTAACCTCTTCATGCATGCTCCTCGGGGAGTCCTCATGCTTTTTACGTAACCTTCCTCCAGTATCTTCGATACTGTGTTTTTGAAAGTCAATCGAGGTCTCCCCTTACCTCTCTTACCACTTACTTTTGCATCGAATATCTTTTTTACCATTCTTGTCTCTAAGTGTCTTAAGTTCCCACGGTTCCTGTAGTTTCCTCTGCCTCCGATGCTATGAGGGTGATAAAGCGTGAAGCAAATAAAGCTATATTGTCTTATATATCATGTAAGTGGTGAGTGTTTATGTAAAATAAGCGTTAAAAATATACATACCTAGAGCCTTGTTTCCATTGAAGAGTCCATCAAGCCTAATTCTATAGTCCTTGATCTTGATGACAACATTCAGGTCAGTAAATTTTATGTACTGTTTTCCTTCGCGCTCTACTAGCTTAGACTTAAGTAAGATTTCTGCGTCACATTTTACTACAAAACATAATATAACGTTCAATTATTATACAATTTGTTGAGTTATATGTACAATAATACAGACAAGACATTTAAAATTCTCACCTGCATCAGCAACGAGGCTTCCATCTCCACGTAAAGGTATGATTAAAATCTGAGTGTCCAAATTATAGCGTCCGTCCAAATGCAGCTGCGGGAATCGAACTCGTGCACTAATGTCTAAAGTGTCCAAATTTACACTACGAACAGAAATATATATTGAATTAAGCGTCATATTGTATTTTTTATTTAAGATATATGTATATATATTTTACATATATATTTTGAATGTATCGACATCTATCGCATGTACGTTCAATTACATTGATTTGTAAATAATTTAGGAAATTTTGTACAAAATCAATTCGTTTTAGCTGTTTTCTCGAGTAGTACATAGATGGCGTTAAAATAAACCCATTGCATAAGTTGCATTAGTGAATTTAATAGAGTTTTTGTTTATCTTAGTAATTATTATTAAATAAAAGTCATATTTGAGTTGTAAGAGGCCATCGATGCACAGTGTGAGTGCATCTGATAGAAAAAGGGAATTGCAGTTGCAGCAACCTGCAGGCCTGAATTCTGCTGTTCTACGCTAAGTCGGATAACAGAATCTCGACCTTTCAATCTCAATAATAAAGATGAAGAAATATTTAGGAGTTTTGAATACACAAGAAATATATACTTACGTTACACTTTTAATCGTGAAGTTACCAGCTCCAGATACCCTCACGTCCTTTCCTGACGCTTTGAGAGGCACTAGATCTCCGCTTACTGCGACAATCTATACAAACACATACATTTTTAGGAGGGAAATAAACTTAAATTACGCTTACATTCCGGCATTACTAACTTAATCTTTTTTTTAAATGCTAAACTGCTGTTATAGAATGGTATCCTATATCCTACGTCAATATCTTTGTACTGAACTTTAATATATTTATCTTAGTATGTAAACGAATGCCTTTTTAAAATAATTTAAAGATAATTATTAAAATTTATGGGTTAAAAGAATGTAAAACAATGAAGAAGTTAACTACTGTGTAATGTTAAGAATTCAGGCTGTACTTAAAAGAGCTTATTATTTTTTTTTATTGTATGTCAAGGGTATGCAAAGATGCAAGTTCAAGGTGGTTTTGTGAAACTCAACATTGTATTCAACTATAAAAACTAACGATGGCTTAAATTTAAATTGTTCTTTTATTGTGAACTATAAAAAGAATCTTAAAGGTTTTGAGATATGTATATCTAAGCGTTAATTTACTTTGTCTTTTTAAATTATATTAGTTGAAGGCTTGGTTTAACGTATGTATGCTTTATATACTAGTAGGGTAAAAAATAATAAGTATTAAAAATTTACAAAAAATATAATCACTTAACGGAGTGTCTTAACACTAGGTTCCAACTGTTCCTGCAGTTGCCTCTGCTTACCCTACTATGTGCAAGATAATGCGTAAAGCTATATATAAATTTAATTTAATATAAAACTGTAACCAACCTCTGGTATATAAAAGGGTTCGATACTCGGAACATTAAGCTCAGGTATGCCTGACACGAGCTGTGGTCGTATGTTCTCTATGGAGTCCCGTACGCAGTGATCAATGGTTGCTTGATCTCGTTTGCATACTTTTATATAGTCCGCTGTAAAAAACGTAAATATATCACTATAGTAATTATATTTATTTAATTTATAACTATATTAATAATACATATTTAATTTATTCAGAAACTACTTGTTGAATTAAAATAAACCTTTTCTTTATATATATAGTTTTTTATTGTGGAAGGCTATATATAGCCTTTATGTATATGTGCTATGTACATAAAT
The DNA here is from genome assembly GCA_037178615.1 of Dione vanillae. Classification (NCBI taxonomy): domain Eukaryota; kingdom Metazoa; phylum Arthropoda; class Insecta; order Lepidoptera; family Nymphalidae; genus Dione; species Dione vanillae. The sequence goes on from JAZFAU010000028.1 coordinate 418,014, forward strand.
CAAGATAATCGTTTCCATGGAACCCACTATGCCTGCGGTTAGAGTTACCTTGTATACTTAGTGTCGTACATTTTTCATATTTCCATTTAATTACGGGGTAATGTCGTTTATAAAAACTGGTGCATTGATAAAGTACTGCCAAGAAATTCACATTATGACTTTGAAGTATGTAAGTAATTAAGTTTATTAGTATTTAATCTGTAGAATAATAGTTTTACTATATATTGTATGCGAAAAGATAAATGGTTGAGTTGAACTTTTTAAAAAGTAATCTGTTTTAACTACCGTTTCCTCATATAAAAGACATAAACGCGTTTCAGATTTTTGTTTTTATTTTTTAATCGAATTTTATCATAATAACGGAAATACGTCTTTACAGCTATATTTATATATTGTTTACATTTTATGTATATTTTTATAATTATAATTGTTTATTTTAAGCTATTTTCTAAATAAATAAATTAATCGATACTTAACTAAGTTGATCGATACTAGGAAACTCGTTTGGAGAATCGACACGTAACAGTAAGTGATGTTACACACAGACAATACTTTACTAATAATCGTACTATTAGCATTCACGACATAATGCTTACGCAGTACAGACGATGACGACCTTGAAAAATACTTGTTATTGTTATATATGCATTTTTAAATTAGTACAAACGTTTATTTGGTATCATCTTTTGTAAAAAAATAATTTGTTAATTTAAGTTTTTGTTATTTCTTATTTGGCTTCACACTTTTATCCCGCGCATGGCAGAGGAGGCAGATGAAATTGCAGGAACTATAGGAACCTAGTGTAAAGACAATCCGTTCTTAGTCCCTGCTTACTGCTGCTGCTGAGTGGCGGAACTCAACGCCGCGATTTGTCTAGTTGCCAGAGCGAAGAAAATGGAAATTGAAAATCCATCTTCCCCGACTGGGGATCAAACTCAGAAACCGTCGCGTTACAGGCAGGTGTTGTGACTCTGCAGCACGACGGTCCTCCTCCTAATTTTAGTTATATGTATGTTTAAACATCATCATAGCGTAGTCGTTGTAGCCATGTAATATTAAAGGAATGGTAACCTATTTAAAATAGAATAAGCGTATTTATGTTAAAATAATTAAAGCAATGGTGCAATATGTTGGCTTCTCGCTTTAATCCTGATGGTCGTGAGTTCCGATTCCCACTTCGAGAATCAATTATATTTAATTTATTGTCATTTTCTCGCCCTAACAGGCAAAGTGTGACGTTTAATAGAGTATGTTACGTCATTAATTATATTTTTTTAATCAACAAGGCATTTTTCATAAAAAAAGCAGAAACAAAGAACAGGGTGTTTGTTCAGTTCAGTTAAGAAGCGGAAACCAAGTCAAAATATTTATATAATATTTTATTCATTTACAATTATTAAACCAACTCGGAAATCACAATACTTATGTACATTAAGTAAATAAGTGGTTATATAAAAATTAAATTTAACTACTAACATATTTTAAAGTACTAACATATTTTTTTGCAAATTAAATAACTTTTAGAGTTTTATTTTAAAGAGTATCACAGAAGCCTTATTACTAAAACGCCGTTGTTTGTCCGTCGGTCTTCACCAATATGAGATAACATGAATTGTCAAACATAGACGTTTTTATAGACGATGTACTCCTATTGGACTACAAAAATAAATACCAAAAATAGAAAAAAAAACTTTAGGGGGCTCTTATACATGAGAATAATAGATTCTAATGTGACTGACTTGGATTTATTTTTATTATCTCACATTTATATTAGGAAAGTATAAACAGTTTGCAAAGTTTACAAAATGTTAAGCCGGCGATTATTGTACAATTTATGTTGATTATAGATAAATGTAAAAGAAAATAAAATTTAATTGAATTAGTTTTACAAAAAGTATTCAAACGCAAATACCGTCATAGTGTCACATGGAAACTGCTGCAATCTAGTTGATGCAGTAGCAAAAGAATATTTTAAGCTTGTGCAGCAGATTATTTATATACAATTATATAGAAGATTAAGCAAGATGAATTAAAAATAACACAGACAGACCACAATATATATTGCGATAACAGTATTCATCTGCGAGTAAATCCTAATGTAAGTAAATATTGTAAATATTACACGACCATTTTAATGAAGGTCGAGAGGTTCGATGCCCGCACGTATCAAATATTTGCATGGGTCAAGGCTTTACATACTTTGCACTCATTTCTTCTTATTTCCGCCTTTACTGCATAATCGTTCATCAGTCACGTCTAATTCTGTTCATTTCATATTAAATTGCTTTTTAAATATACATATCTTTACAATTTGGTCAATGTACGCGTGTATGGCATGTATAATAAAGTTATACTAATAAAGCAGTATGAGGAAGAGAAAGGAATTTAATATTAACGAAAATACATATAATAGGAAATATAATATACGTTGTATTAATATTAATGTGGAAATACGCGTGTAAATTGCAACTTCGTTTGCAAGGACTATGAAATTTGTATTCAAATTTCAGATTAGTTCTTCCGAAATTATTAAAATTCAGCTAGCAGAAAACGGATTCACATCTCGCCGAGGGAGAGAAAAAAATGAGTGAATCCATATCGAAAGTGCTAAAGCATTTTAAGCAACCGAATCCTCAAGGTATTCCGGGTGTAAAAGTTCCTGACCCTTACGATGTCCCCAATATGAAACAGTCTATCTCTCTGGAAACTCTTTATTTTAAAAACACAGCTGTTTATGGTATCATTAAATTTCGTATCCTCTATGTAAATGCAGAAATTGGAGCTTTGGAGGTAAAATGATAATTATTATTCTTCCGACATTATAAAAATTCAGCTTCCATCGGACTATATGTAGTATTATAGTTACTATCGTATAGATTCACTTTTGCTGGTTATACAAAAAATAAATAGTTCTACGTATGAATTAAACTCAGACGTTTAAGGTTTAAGTAATGTTTTAAAATAATAGACAGACACATAAATTTTAGGTCATAAAAATTAAAAAAATATATTATTTGTTTTATAAATATTTATATCGTTACTTTTAAAAATATATGCAATGTCAATATCCGCTTGCGACTAAATGCACAAATTACACATTTATCCGCATACCGCATAGCTGTGTAGAGTAAGTGCGTAAGAGCTACTTTATAAATTTACCTGAAATTTGAGCCACAGTTGTAATATGGTAATAATTTTCATAAATTATCAAAAGTACCTTTTTATATTTTCTATTTAACTGGCAATTAAAAATAACTTTACCAATGAATTGACTCTCTCTCTCTCTTTCTCGCTCTCTCTGTATATTTAAAATTTGTTATGTAATATTTTTATTAAAATATAATTTTGAAAGACGAAAATATATATATACATTTAATTTTTTTAATCTATTGCATTTCTGAAAATAATGGATTTGGATTTTAAATGAAACAATTCTTTAGCTTTATACTATGTACAGCATTAACCTACAGTCCTTGTGGAAAAAGTAAACAACGAAAATTCAGATTCAGATATCGTATTAAATGTCATACATTTCAAAATAATGAATACAGATTTAAAAAAAAATATATTACTTGTAATTTATTTTTTAAAATATTAAAACGTTTGTAATATGTCAAATAGATAAACGCATAATATGCCATTAAAATATTACATGTTTCAAAACAATAACTATAGAGTTAAAAGGAAATTTTCAATATTATTTATAAATAATTTTTAAGGTATTAAAACATTTATAAATATTTTTTTATGTATTAATTATATTATTATTAATTACACAGAAATTTTTAATATAACAGTCTATGCAACTACACAAAAATAAAAAAGAAACTGTCAAATAAAAAATAAAATAAATGCATATTGATAAATACAGATAAAAAATAAAAAGCATATTAATATAATTTAAGTAATTCACTTACGTATTTGCAAAAGGCCGCCTCGCACCAAACAGAACAACACAAGAGCGTACAACGATGAACTGTGAACCATTTTGTCTTCGTGCGTCCGATTTTCCGAATGTAAGATCAAGCACTAGCCGGCGTACAGAAAAATCAATAGTTTTATATAGCTGACTTCAATACTGATTATATAGAATCAAGGTAATGTGGAAGCGAGCGTCGTTTAATTTTTTAATAAAGACAGTATAAAGGACGTTTATTTATGATAACAGTAATAAGGTGTAAATGAGTTTGATGAGCAGTCATTTTATGTTCGATAATGTTTTCTTTCATGGTATATGGTTATGTTTTAATTGAGATTGTTATTTTTTTATTTTCAATTGATATATGTTAAAAATAATAGGGCCTAAAATATGCGTTTATAGTGCAAGTTAATTTATATAATTTAGTAACATTTTAAATTATTTATAAAGATTTTTTTAGTTTAAAATACATTTTGCTATATTATATTGAATTACAAATGTCACCTTCTCATAGTCATCACAAATAGTACTGAAAAGATTTAAATTAAACTTGGACTTTCCCATAATTTGAGAAATCCTATATTTTTATTGTTTATTTCATATGCATATCGGGCAATTGATATTTATAAACCAGATGATATTAAAAGGATATGTAATTAAAAGGAATTCATTTTATTTTACTTAACCTATCATGCCAAGATATATTGTATATATTGTAACGCTTAACTTAAACGCTTAAACTTCTAGTTTAAGATTTATTTGTTTATTTTGTAGTAAGGTAAAATAAAACATAAATATATACAATGTATATGCAAAAGCGGTCGTATTGCTTTCAGTAATCTCTTACAGACAACCTTTGGCAAATGCAGCACTGGTTGTACAAAAATAAAAATGGACCAATAAAGCCCGGTGCAAATTATATTAAAAAAAATAATATATATAAGAAACAAAAAACATATGTCATATAATATGAACAACATCACAATCATATTATATATATAAATAACATATGTTTTTGATACATCTACACATACGTACGATATCTACATATATATATATATATATATATATATATATATATATATATATATATATATATATATATATATATATATATATATATATATATATATATATATATATATATATATATATATATATATATATATATATATATATATATATATATATATATATATACAAAATATAAATTCAAATTATAGATAAAGAATAATTTAATTCTAAATAAAAGAAGTACTGCCTAAGACAACTATAAGAGGGAGCAAAAGGAGTGATAGCATGCGGGAGCTATGGGGTTGTCCATTAATCACGTGATCTTTTTTTAGCATTTTTTAACCCCCCCTCCCCCATTGATGATACGTAGTGAGGCTTAAGACCATCACCCCTCCCCTTCTCAACATCACGTGTATTTTTAGTACCTACAACGAATCTTAAAATTTTCTGAATATTATCTTAATTTAAATACAGGTATAAACTATAATCTTATTTTATTCTGAAATTAAGAAACATAATAAAAATGTCTACACCAGGTTGCTTAATATTTGTTTAAAAATCGCGCGTTAGACGAAAAAATAAATACACGAGATATCTTACTACACCCCCCCTCCCCCTAGTGTTATTTTCGTGATTTTTATCAAACCCCTCCCCCCCCTTTCAAGCCTCACGTGATTAATGGACAACCCCTATGGCGCTGACGCGAACTAATCTGATAATGATTGTAAACCCAAAATAAATCTAGTACATATATTTTGTAGACGCTCTGGTTTATTTAATTGTTCCTAAAATAAGTCTGAATAAATTATGGTAAATATAAAAAAAATCAATGGCTATTGTAGCTTTAGCTAATCGTCATATATTATTTATATAGAAGTAATTTTCCTAGAAAAAAACTCACTTTTCGTACAAAAAAGTGCTACAAAAAGAACAAAATAATCATTTTAAATACACGTCAACATATTACACTGAATAAATTCTTATCAATTCCAAAAATTAAATCTAAGAATACTACTAGTACATATTGAGATTTTTTTTAAATACTAAGGAAAATCATCAACCCAAAGGCCATTTGCTGTATAATGTTACTAACAATTAAACTTTAATCGTGTCATGACAAATTACAGTACAATTACTAATGCATAATGAATTGACATTTTTTTTAGACATTATTTTTCAATACGTTACGTTAACTTAACCTATTACCTAAGCCATAATATAATAGTTTTAAGGTTGTATTAAAGAAAAAGCCTAAAACCTCTTTATTGTTGAATCAATATTAACCGTCGTAGGACTTGCGCCTCTGCGCCACGACGGTCCGTATTAGGATTACCGTCGTGGCGCAGAGGCGCAACGTCTGCCTGTAACGCGGCTAACGCGACGGTTTCTGGGTTCGATCCCCTGTCGGGGAAAATGGATTTTTCTATATCCATTTTCTTCGCTCTGCCAAACTAAGGCAAAGCGCGGCGTTGAGTTCCGCCACTCAACACGCAATGCCTCGAAAACGGCGGAAAGTGGGGACGGAATAAGCAGGGACTAAGTAACGGAGTGTCTTAACACTAGGTTCATATGGTTCCTGCAGTTCCCTCTGCCTACCCTGCCATGTGCGGGATAAAGCGTGAAGCTAAAAAAAAAAAAAAAAAAAAAATTAAATATCCATTGACGACTAAAATGTTATGACAATAAATAAAATAAAATAGTGGCCGGTATCAATGTGTAATTTGTTTTACTTTTTTAATTGCGAGTGCGGCGAGAGTTGCTGTTACTTAAGCTATATATGTATGTATATTTGAATGAAGGTGGGAATTTTACAAGAAATTGGCATTAGGAATACTGTTGATTACATCACAATAAGAGTATCCCGTTTTTTTATAAGTTTAATTTTTTTTAATAGTCTGCAAACTAATTTCCTCAATAACCTCAAAATTTTAGGTAGTCTATGAAAAATTTGAGTTCATAAAAAAAATCAGTCACGGACTTCTTCAATGAAAATGAATGAGCAATGAATGAGCTATTACGATTCCAATTAGTTACAACAACATGTAATGGTATAGAAAGACACAATGCCCCAACGAAACAAGACTCAGTTAAAGCAATTTAACAAAATTACGAATCATTTTGTTTACATTATGTATTTGCCTTCTTTTACAATTTTTCATATTTAATAGCTCTATCTATTCTGGGAAATTAATTAGAAGATTCATATTAATATTATCGTTTGTTTACTAAAATTTAATTGATTGATACATTAAATAACCGATTAAAGTAACAAGTTCTTAATTAACGAAATTGATTTTTTAATTATTTATTTAATTATTAGACCACAAACCAAAACATTGCGGCATAGAAAGTTCGCGAGCTCTCTACGTTAGACTAATTGGAAAAATGTTTGTAATCTAGGTATAGGTAATGTATTATAGGTATTTAAGGACCGTCGTGGCGCAGAGGCGCAACTTCTGCCTGTAACGCGACGGTTTCTGGGTTCAGTTCATCCCCAGTCGGAGAAGATGGATTTTTCTATTTTTATTATCTTTGCTCTGTCAAATTTGGCAAAGCGCGGCGTTGAGTTCTGCCACTCAACACGCCTATGCCTCGAAAAAGGCGGAAAGCGGGGACGGAGAGAGCAGGGACTAAGCAACGGAGTGTCTTAACACTAGGTTGCCACGGTCCTAGCCTCTTAGTAGGTAGTTCCCTCTGCTTACCCTGCCATGTGCGGAATAAAGCGTGAAGCTAAAAAAAAATATAAGTAAAGTGTTAGTTTTGCTACAAATAATAGACTTAAAGTTATATTCAGGGACTGATCTAGTAAAAGAAAAACGCGAAAACAATTTCTATAAATGATTTATTTATTAGTATTTACATGTGTCGTACAGTTGTGGACTTTTTTTTATTTCATGAACAATGGTGTATAAATAAGCAAGTTTACCTCTTAAACAAAACACCGCTTATGAAACAAGAACGCATGGCTTAGTGCTCAGAGCGCTTGGACGTTTTCTAACTCACGCCGGGTTCAAATTCGGTCTAATAACTCCAATTCTATGAAAATCGAATTGGTCTTTAAAAGTTTAACGGTTATATAAATTTGAATAGAATTAAGGCTACGTGATAAAATATTAGGCTTTTGTCTTTAGAGCTAATTTTGAAAAATGAATTATATAGTCGAAAAAATCAGAGAGCAGTGGTACAGCTGTGTAAATGTGTTGGTTGCGGACTTTATCCCTATATCTATATATAATTTAATTAAATACTATATTCTTCTGGTTAAAGTTAAAGGGGGTCTAAGTTAAGCCAGCCAACATGTAATATTTGGAATTTTGCGAAAATCTAAGAATAAAACATTTTAAAGCAGGGACGGAGAAAGCAGGGACTAAAAAGCGTAAAGCTAAAAAAAATATTTTAGCACACGCTTATCCTGCTATATGCAAGATTAAAAGAGTGAAACTGAGAAAAATTTAAATAATCAATATTGTAAATTAATCAGTTTTCTATTGTATTTTAAATATCAAGGTTAATGTATGTATTTATGTAGAGTTCATATAATTAAAAATGCAAATATTATAAGTACATTTTAAAATGGAATGTTTATAGTGATAATATTGTCACTGAAATCTTTGATTACAAAAATAAAAGAACAACTTTTTAGCGATGGTAAAGTTACTAGCTTACTTATGTAAAAAGATTACTATGTGTTTTTGTAAAAAATACATAATTCTAAAGTAATGTATATAAATATACACCCATGTATTGCTTACATAGCAATATAATAAATAATTAAACATTCCTTATAAAATAAATATGTCAATCATTCCTTCTAAGGTCAATTATTCATGAATAAATGTTGAACAAATAGTTGACTTATTTTCTAAAACCTGTAAGTGACACTTAATGAATAACTAAATATATTCGATCCAGGATTTGATAAATTTAAACTGGGTATTTTTCACAATCTAATCAATCAAATCTATATGCAATGTCAAATCTTTATATTATATTAATGTTTTAAAATGTTATTCTCAAAAAGAAATACAATTTCACTTATATGAGAACAGTGTTATAAATTTAATAATTCACATCGCCTTACAAAAACTCAGTAAAACGACGAAATAAAAATATTTTTATGTGTCGTTCTTATAATAACAGTAGAAATGAGAATAAATAATAATATAATTACTAAAACTAAAAGTCTGATATAATTTATATATTAACTACAGTAGAAACTCGATTAACCGAACTAATTCTTGTTGTAAGGCATTCGGAAAATTGAAAATCCGGATAATTGAATGTACATACATTTGAATGAAATCGGGTAATCGAATTTTGACCATACATATGTAAGTATATAATAATATATGTTTATTATAAATAAATGGTGTATATTTACTAAAATCAATAATTATTTGATTGAAAATGTCTAATAACTTAAGTGCGGGCTCCAGCGTTTATATTTAGTTCAATTAACCTGTGGTCGGATAATCACGAATCCGTATAACCGAGGACCGGATAATAGAGTTTCTACTGTATGTGAATTATGATACTTAGAACTAAAAACAGAGATAGTCCATCTCTCAATCAACTCTTCTTCACTATCATAATTCTGTCTTAATGCCATATTGAGATCTTACATACGCATGTACGTGTATTACCATTATATTTTAGGTTTATAATAGATTGATTATTTTCTATCTATATATATCTTATGTAAATAACTCAAAATCGGAAAAAGGAAAAGTTTTTTTAGATTTTTTCTTTCTACAGATATATATATATATATAACAACATAATATGATAACAGATATCAACGTCTTTTTTAAGCTATCATTAAATAATTTATATTTTGAAAATACTGTGCAACAACACATACACGTAAGTGAATGACCTGCAAAGGACAGTAAGGAAGGAACTGCGTAAAGGAACCATGGTACTGACGTAACATTTAATAAATACGCACAAAGAGAATGTCACTCAGAACGGATTATTTTCGAGTACACTCATATGTCAAGAAAGAATATAATTGAGCTAAAATACTCAATAAACGGAAACAATGCCGGAAGGTATTTTATATATTATACTGGCATTTGGTGAAGCTGTCGCCATTTTATTTTATTATGTGTTGGTTTTTATTGTTATTTTTAAGCTTCACAATTTGTCCCGCATACCAGATAAGTCACAATCATAGCACTTACGAAACAGAGTACCTGTTTTATTTTTGACGTGACAACGTCTTAAATTAGGTTGCGGCTCGGAGTCACATATGAAAAAGGTAACGTAACGATGTGTCAACTGTCACCGAACTATGATCGGTCCGCCGCGCGTATCACTTGACACATGAACAATGTTTTAGTAAACAAAATATATTTTCTATAGTTAAAATTTAATATAATAATTAATCATATCAATAAATATTCTACCGAGAAAAAGACGTTGTCACGTAAAATTTTCGCCCGTAAAACCCACTTTACAGGCAACCATTTTTTTTGTGTGTATATCGAACTCTCATTTTTTACTGATTCAAATGGAGTTATGTAGTAAAATACTTTTAATATTTAGACCTTCCTTCTTTATTTTGATAGACAATATGGCTTTGGCCCTGCGGCCTCTACAGCGTCATCTTGGTTTGAGGTAGGGCAAGCTAAAAGAGCTCCGACTTTTCTCGAAATATTTAGAGTTGTAGTATTTTGTACAAAGGAACTGTTGCAATAGAATTCTCTTATTAAATTGGGTGAAACTTTAAATTTACCTTTCAACGTAAACAAAGTAACGGTCACAGCTAGTTGTTTATGAATATAGTTATTTACACAAAATATTATTATTTCAATATAAAGATAATATATGAGCAAAAGCGTTTAATGCCAAGTGAAGTGATATTTTAAAATGATATTTGGATATAAATATCACTGTATATAAGTACAAAGGAAGAATAATTGCAGTGATATCCAATTATCATTTTTTTTTCAGTTTCACGTTTTCCTAATCCCTGCAGTTCCTTCTGCCCGTACATGGCAGGGTAGGCAGAAGTAACGGCAGGAACCATAGGAACTTAGTGTTAAGACACTCTACGCCTTTGCGCCACGACACCTTCAATTGTAAATTATTATTTATAAACTATTTACACTATATACATATATTTAAACGGTGGTAATTAATGTATGTATTCAAGTAATTTAGAGGCAATTTGTGAAAAGTTTAAACTTGTCATTAATGAATCATTTGACCAAGCATTGCTTTTTAAATTTCTTGCACTTGGTTAGATCCATATGTTTTTACCTGTATATTTATTCAGTTATATCGTGTCTTAAGTGAATATATAATAAATATTGTTTATTATGGAGTTAGCAAGGAAATTTTCATCAAATTAAACTAGAGTTTTCTTCGAATGTCTTTATAATTTTTTATAATAATAAGCGCTTAATAAATTCTATAATTTGTAGAACAATATAAAGTAGTAGTAAGAAAAATTAATTAAAGAAAAATGACTAAGAAGTTTTAATATATATTATATACTATACACAAAAGCAAGAGGATTTGATAGTTAGTAACATTATATGATTTTGAATTGTAAAATTATGACCGACATCACGCTTAATATGAGCAGCGTGTGTTTTGAGTCATATTCACGTCCTGTTAGTCAATACCTGATTTGAATACCTACTTCAGAATAAGGAAAGTGTTTTTTAAAATAAGAATAGCGAGTACCGTCGAAACGCAAGCTGTAAGCGCGAAGGTTTATGGGTTCGCTTCCCAGTCGGGGTGAACGGATTATTACATTTCCATTTTATTCTCAGCAACTAAGCTAAGTTTCCGTCATTCAACACGCAATGCCTCAAAAGAAGGCACAAATCAGGAAACGGACTATAGTAGGTTCCCATTTTTCCTGTAGTTTCCTTTTGTCTTGCCTGATAAATAATAATAATGAAAAATATGAGATTCATTACTTCTTCTCTACTTTCACCTATTATACTTCTTCTCTACTTTCACCTATTATATTTTTTCTCACAGGACTTCATTTTACTTGGTTAAATATCTTGACTAACCAACGAGTAATAAAACATTTTAAGAAATACGTAAAGTAAAAAAATTGCCATTAATCTTCTGTTTAACTGCACTAACTACGGATAATTTGATATTCAATTATAAGTATATATGAACAGTAAAAACCTACAAGTCTTGAATTAGGTCTAAATTATTTGATTCATTACATAGTTCTATACTAAATGACTAACAGACAGCATACCACAATAACAAAGTACAATTTGGGATTCGAGAGAGTAGAGAAGAAGAAAGAGATGATTATTTAGAGGGTCAATAGTACATATCATCTCTAAAACGAAACTTTTTTGTAAACTTATTATAAAACCCCCTTTAATACTTTAGTAAACGATGCTGCAAATGTAATCTAGGGATATGTAACGCATGTTAAATGAAGCGTGTATACCATATGCATCTATAATGTACCATAACCGCATATGTCACTTTGTTAAAAAAACATTAGGTAGTCGTGCGGCATAAACACACTTTTTGCATTATAACTAATTATTTTCTGTCTTTTTACGCTCTGTTGAAGTTAAGACTTATGAATAAACACAAAAAAAATGGAATTGATATTTTATGAAATATCAAAAAATAATAGTACTTTTTCGTAAAAAGCTAAGAGAATTCGGATCTTTATATATATGCTTGCGTGCATATACGAGGGCCAAACTAAAAGTTTTTAGAACTGGCAACTTAAAAGCATTATATTAAAAAAATAAGTTTAAATTTTGAAAATAGAACTCTTTACCAATAATATTGAGTATACATTTTATTCATTGTCATGTGTTTTACAATTTGGCGGCAAATTGAAAATTGTCTGTGCACGTCAGAATGAATTTAAGCCGAGAAAATTTTCGTGCAATGATTTTTTATGACTTTCGATGTCATATAAGTCAACAAGAAAGTTATGATAGACTTCGATTGGCTTTTCACGATGAAGCCCCATCTCGTGCCACAGTTTACAACTGGTTTAATGAATTCAAACGTGGTCGAACTAATCTCACCGATGATTTGCGTGAGGGACGGCCTTCTACAGCGACGACTGAAGATAATATCAGTGTTGTGCGGCGTATGATAGAGACTGACAAAAGAGTGACCTATCAGCTGATTCGGACAAGTCTAGGCATAGATATGAGTCAAGCGCACAATCCTCCATGAACATTTAGCGGTCAGGAAGCTTTGTGCCCGCTGGATACCGCATAATTTGACCGAGGCACAAAAGGTTGATTGGTGCCGACAAATTATCTAAAAATTTAACGGAGATGACTCAAATGCTGTGTTCGACATACTAACGGGTGACGAAAACTGGATTTACTGTTATGATCCGGAAACCAAAAGACAGTCTGCTCAGTGGGTGTTTCCTTCCGAAGAGTTGCCAACTAAAGTAAAGAGAGGTCGAAGTGTTGGAAAAAAGATGGTGGCCTCGTTCTTCGGAAAGACAGGTCATTACGCAACAGTTGTCTTAGAGGATCAGAAAACGGTTAATGCAGAGTGGTACACTAGAGAGAAACGACCTCGCAGCAAGATCCTCCTTCATCACGACAATGCCTCGTCGCACACCGCCAGGCAAACGATCGACTATTTGGCGATCTTAGACGTGGAATTACTGGGTCACCCGCCGTATAGCCCCGATCTCGCGCCCAGCGATTTCTAATTATTCCCGAAAATAAAAGAAAAACTTCGAGGAAAACATTTTATGGACGCCGAAGAAGCAGTGGTTGCGTTTGAAAACGCCGTTGAAGAGACCCCTAAGGCCGAGTGGGCAAGGTGCTCTTCTCAATGGTTCCATCGAATGCAGCGATGTATTGATGTAAATGGACGGACGATAGTTTTTGATTTTCTAAGAACTTTCAGTTTGACCCTCGTATATATATATATATATATATATATATATATATATATATATATATATATATATATATATATATATATATATATATATATATATATATATATATATATATATATACGCTTTTAATAAAAGATCTATATCGTCCATCGCAATTTAAAATCAATTACATATTCATATTACAATAATTTAAATGGTTACCTTTACCGCAACATATTATTAACTATTATGTTTATGTATTTTTCTGGGAATCATGTTTTATGTATATACTAGGATATGTTTTCTGCTTCTTTAACCGGAAAACATATCCTATTTATGACGTAAATTCATGAAGTAGACAAGTACAATATATTATCGATTGTTATCAACACATTGAAATTCATTAATTAATAAAAGTAAATTGATTAGTAAAAATTATTCTTTGCACCTCCTCGGTCACGCAGAAATGCCAGATAAATAGGATAAAATATAATTTTGATCACTGATTTTTTTTTTTACTTGGCTTTGAATTACCTACATCTCCCTAGTTGAGGGCACCAGATATCGTCTCCTTTCATATCTCGTGTTTGTGTCCTAGTGTTGGTTGCATGAAGTGATCGTAGTAATAAAACTACCTGCAGATCTTTTATCTCACCTTAACATTACGCCTCTGTGTTCAAAAGAAAAAGAGATACTAACTTTCTCCTCTTCTCCTTTTTCTACTCTTGGTTGATCTAGACCCGTTAATCGACGAGCGTCTACATGGTTGATCAATTTCAGAACTTCAGGTATACCTAACCAGCTTTTGGAATGTGTGTGTATGTGTATCTTCATGCCCTATCTGACCAACCCCAGTCAGTTAGAACGGGGCCCTTAACATTATGGCCCCTACATACATCTTTCGCCTCGTCTACAGTCACTAGCCTCTTCATACATGCTCTCCGGGGAGTCCGCATGCTTTTTACGTGACCTGCCTCCAGTATCTTCGATACTGTGTTTTCGAAAGTCAACAGAGGTCTCTCCTTACATCTCTTAAGACTCACTTTGGCTTCGTATACCATTCTTTCATCATTCGTTCTTTCGAGGTGCAAAAACTATCAGATGGCTCGGACTGTGTAGAGCCGTACATTTCTATATGACATAGGCTACTTTATCAAAATGATTAAAACTCCTTCCATATATCCTTGTTCCATAAACTAATTATTATTATTAATCTACACATATCGCATATATCATTATAGCAATACCCTTCAAACAACATGTGCATATTAAATATTGAGATTGAGTTGTAAGGTCATCGAAGATTTTCCAAACGATATGCCAATTCACTTTATTTAATATATTTCTTTGACAGCTGACATTAAATGGCATATCTAGTACAAAATCTATAACAATTTTAGTATTAAATCAAGTTAATCATAACAATTATGTTAAACAAAGATTATTTAATACTTACTTTAACTACGTCTTATATAAGAAACTGTACGTGTAATTTATTATCTGTAGTAATATTATTTCACCTGTTTAGTGTTAAAAAGCAGAAAAGTTTGTTTACGCACTTATTTTAGGTACAAAATGCTTTAATTATAAAAAACATTATTGTATATAATCGAGGAAGACAATATTAGGTGCATCATATATTTAAGATTTTTCGACTTGGTAACTATTTTTTTGCTCTCGTTTATATTTACTAACTATAATAGTTGATCTAATTTTTCTTTTTTTTTAAGCTGTCAATCACTCCACAAAATGATGTATTATTTATGTTTTGTTTTTTACAATATGCATGTTATTTTAACCTTTCAGTAAGGCATACAATTTATGAAATAATATTGTAAATTATAAAACATATCCTTCCTAAATAAATATAAAAAATAACAGAAATTACACTGCTAGTACAAAAAATACTTAAAAAAGACATATAAAAATTTGACAGCGGGATTTGAACCCCTTCCTTGAACGCCTTCTTGCGAACCGTAAACACTCTCACTACTGTAAATATTTTCTTTCTATTCTCTATGTGGAAAAACTTTAAAAATTATAAAAATATAAAAGCTATTAAGTTATAAACTTATTTCTTCTCTACTCCAATTACCTTCTAAAACTCTTTAATTAGTAAACTAAATACACAAATGTCAAATGAATGAAATACTTTAATATAGGATATTATTTACATCTTCAAATTCACTATTTACAAGCAAAAAATCTTTGTATCTAATTGATTTTCTGTGTCCACTAAGTAACCGGAAACAACTGGCATATTATAGGCTTATTATGAGCCGTGGGTTTTACCACAAATGTATTGTTTCACTACCCGTTTATTTTTCCTCAAACAACAAAAAAAGGATACTTACCATATAAAGAGTACCATGTAAAAGTAAAACAAGAGCCAAGTTTAGCAATGAGTTTGACTTCACCTACCCGAGTGCCAAGTCTTCACGATTGTTCAAGATTAAACATAATTTTATACCTCATGTTTAAATTATAACGATATATTTTTTAATTCGTGTGTTTTTTTTTGTTTTTGTAAACTCTTTAGGAAATAGGGTGCTTTAAGAAATGTATCAAATTTCAAGTATATGCATTAAAAAGCTTACGAGATAACGTGACTGAAATATAATTAGCTCGAAACGTGTAAAATTGTACACGGCGTACAGTTTCATTTCCTTTTTTTCTTGAATTTAATTTAACACGCTACCGCGTGGGTTGAATGTTTCGTGGTTGAATATTTTTTTACTTGCCGCTATGTTTCGTCAGGTGATCGAGAGCCCATAAAGGGGATTTAGTCTGAGTATTTAGTTCCCAACGCTACCACTCAGGTTGTGGATGCGATGGTGTCCACTTAACTTCATGTGGCCCTTCTGCTCGTTTGCCATATCATAATGTAAAATAAATGTATTTAAATAATGAAATTTAACAACTGTAATTAATTAACAACGGTGTTATTATTTTTGTTATGATGTTATAATACCTGTTTGTTTTATTCAATAAAAAATACAATTAATATTAAAATTTAACTATATTGTACTGCAAAGGCGGCCTTATCACTGTGAGAGATCTATTATAGGCAACCTTTTGTTCATAATAACCTATAGTAAGTAATTTTTTTTTATATATATATATATATATATATATATATATAAATATATATATTAGGTTACAGCAATTAATTATACTTTTTAAGGTTATACTTAAATATATGAAGTGATATTGAATTCCCGGTAAAACACGGTAGTTCATCTCATAATTTTTTCGTCTTTACTGTGAATTATTCATTATATGACTGCGTGGCACTTCCAATATATTGTCATATCTTAAACGGAGATTACAAGACTGTGAATTTTTATGACGTCTAAAAGATTTGAAGGCAGATACAAAATAGAGTAATATGGTTACACTTCCTCAGTCCAAAAAATCATTGAGCTTTAGAAGCTTTTGGGTCTATTTAGCAACTGGTATTTCAAATATAGATATCAAGAATCGGTAAAATATGGGAAAAAAGAGACTATGCCAATAATATTTAAGATTCCGTTATGAATATCCCACGTCCCACTATCCATCCTCACCCCTTTTTAATAGAAATACTAAACCACCATTTGATTCAAGTACAAACAGTATTTAAACTATAACTTACTTTGTGTATAGCATTAGCAATATCATAACTCGACGTATTCGCATAAATGTTCTACAAGTTGTCAGCGTAAATATTTAAAGTGGACAATTATTAAAACTTATAAAGATGAAAAAGCATCTTAAGCAAGCAATAAATGTACATCAATTTGAGGCACCCTAGCACTGAGTTGATAATATGGTGATTTTTTTGTTATTAAGATGATTACGTTGTTTTTTTATAATCCTACCTACCCCGTTATATATAAGTATAAAGAAACGTTATAGTTGAATTATAAGCCTCAAAGCATTAGGACAACAAAACTTATATAATTTAAAATATTAAAAAAATACAATTAAATGATATACTTACTTAAAAATTACTGTTTGTGCCTACCCTAAGAGTAAGCTCCATAAAAAAATAAATTTATTTATTTTTAAATATACTTATTGTACTAAAATATTTTTTAATAAATTATTATTCTTCCGGTACTATTTGAGGGTCTGATAGTCGGCGCACTGCTGAAATTGCTAGATATAGATAGCCAAAATTTTAATGTGGATTCCTTCAATTTATGTAAGAAATACTACAAGAGACTTTCACACAATCAAAATAAGTCTCTACGTTTCAAATAATTTTAAGTTATAATTTAATCATTGAATACTGGACTGTTTTCGTCATTATTATGTGATATGACGTGTAAGATAAGATGACCTGCGACCTTCTTTCGTCATATGTCATAGCACATGCTTTATGCAACATTTAAAAGTATAACACTATTATATATGTACGTAGAATAATGTTTTCTGTGAATTTAATAGCAATTTTATTTTTTACAAATTGTGTTGACACGCAAAGTCAAGGTGTGTAGTGTATATTATTGTAAAATTTATATATTATCTGTGTACCTTATTTTGTTTACTTTGATCTAACCTTTGTATGTAATTTAATATAAGACCTATTTAAACAATATATTTGAACTAGAATTATAGTATAACTATATGATATTTGTACTTTTTAAATATTTTGTGATCACAATACATAATTTTTAAATATATCTCAAATATAATATTTATTTGGTTAATGGTTATGCAAGTCAATTGGTTTGACTTAAGAACACCTACTCTTTAATAATCAATAGAAAGTTGTTCTACAAAATTGCTATTTTTAAATTTCAGATGAATATTACGAAACAACAACGATTGGGCAAAACTTGAAAAACGAAGAAAAAATGAGTCAATCTATTCTTAAAATTATTGAACATTATAAGCAACCTAGTCCTAAGGATCTTCCTGGAGCTACATTTACTGACCCGTATCCTATACCAGATGTAAGGCAATCACTGGGATTTGCAAGTAGTTTTGTGTTCTCGGAAATGGCGCTCCATGGTGTAAATAATTATCGAATACCATATATACGTGCGGATATTGGTAAAATGAAGGTTTGTTGTGAATTTAAGACACCTTTTAAAACCTTAAAAACAAAAATTAAAGAAAAGATTATGCCTAAAAAAAGGAAGTTGCAATATGTCGCAGCACGGTTTTGCTTTATTTTTTGTATTTTTATTATAAATATATATGTATTGTTTATTATTATATTCTTAAAAAAAATCGTTACGTATAAGTAATTTTGAGATTGTTTAAAGTTTATACATATTGCTGTAAATATTCTTTATCAATATAAAATTTGAAACAATTAATGGTAATATTGTAAGCTGGATGGATGTGAACACAAACTTTTCTCTCCACAATTCAGAACTTACTTACTTAATAATTAACATTATAATCAATTTAAAATTATTTTATATTATGTATATTTTAATATTTTTATAATACTTATTTCAGGGCAGTGCATCACTAGAAATGGATAAGTTAGAAGTACATGGAAAATATTCAGTAAATATGTTTTTAAATTCACACCGAGGACATTTTTCAGCAAATTTAACTGGTATCAATTGTATCGCTTTGGCTACTCTTGGGGTGAATAGTGATGGGAAATTAAGAGCTGAAAACATATCAATTGACGTAACATTAACTAATATTGCTGTAAATTTCGATAATGCAGGGCTATTGGCTATTTTGTTACAAGATGTATTTAATTCTATAAGTAATTTTCTTTACGATTCCATTAAGCCGTATATGCTTGAAGATGCACACGTAAATTTTAGGGAAGCGATTAATAAAAAGGTCGAAGAAGTCGTAGGGGATATTACATTTCCTAATACAATATCACCGTTAGATATGATAATGATTGATGTAAGAAAGAAAATAAAGCAAGAAATGATGGATCCTTTCAAAATAGATGATTATTATAAAGATATCGGCATGTTCAATCTGGGTACAAATAATACCTGGGTAACAGGATTGTCATCTTTTCACAGAATAGGCAACGTTAGTCTTAAACTAGAGAATCATACATTGATAGCTGACTTCAATATTGGCACTAAGGAACTAAAAGGCTCGACACAATGGCAGTTTTTAGGAGCTAATGGGCTTATTTCTTTGGCTGGTTCCAATTCTTTTTCAGTTACCTATATGCGTGGCAGATTTGTTCTTATTCAACCGTTAGACACAAGAAAACGGATGGAATTAAAAAATTTGGAACTCGACGTAGGAAATATACAACTTCTCTCAGATGGAACGGGAACTTTAGATTATTTACTCGAACTTTCAGCAAATATATTACCAAATATACTGAGATACCAAATAATACAAGCAATACAAAATCCAATTAAGTGGAAATTGCAGGAGGAGCTAAATGACATCAATATAGAAGATCAGATCATTAATAAGTTACCTGAAATAGATAAGATGCATGAAGATGGCTTCCAACTTGCACATCTTAGACTCATAAATTCGACAGATGAGCCTTATTACGATGATGATGATTTTTTTAATTTTTAATTTAATTTCTTGATAGTATTAATTATTAATGTTTTATTTAAAAAATAAGTTATATATTAAACTACATTTAAATATAAATATACCACTACAAAAATATATGGGGGCTATTATTTTAGCATAAAGTGCTTACATTTATTATATATTTTTCTCGTTCTTATTTTTCGTAGTAAACAAAATTATATTTAAACATAAGCTGGCAACAAATAATAGAACAATCTTATTTAAGTATAGTTCAAACACTAATCAAACTTAACACATAGCTTTTAACAGTGATGAAAGTAGAGTTATAGAATCAGTAGTAATATCTTCTAAAGTACTTAGACTATGAGAATAGTGACTTAAATTACATAGCTTAAGTAGCATATTTATATCGTATAGAACTTTGGTCTCTATACCTATTTATAATAAGGACCAATGTGACATCACATAAAATAAAACAAATATTTATTCAAAACTAGCTGACATTAATAAGTGTAGCTGATATGTCATTACATTTTGTTTGCAAAGTAATTTAGAAAAATTATATTTTTAAAAAAATAAAATAGTAACGTAAACTCTCTACATAACGTACAGACGCACTCAGAGACGTTGATTAACATTAAAATGACGTAAATAGAGGAGTATGAATACAATTGAAATACATATCGAAACATTCTGTTACGCATAAAAGATAATAAATGACCTGTGACCCACGGGATGTTCATTCAGTGAACAGGATCTATTGTGTCAGTGTCTCAAAAAGTATTATGTGGAGTTTTTTATTATTTATTTTGTTTTTTTCCGCATACTGTGAAGGTAATGTTCTATACATTCTTAAAAATTCAATTTAGTCGTAAAAGCATGTTACTGTATCTAACAGTTTTATGTTAATAGGTTAAGGTGTAATATATGCGTTGTTTTATTAATAAGCCATAAACGATTTATTATTATTAATGTTTATTATTAATCAATAATCACGCATGCATTTTTTCATATTGATTCATATAAGTTTTTATTTAATGTTTTTTTTTTGCTAACGCATAAGGAAAATGGCGTCAATTTTGTAGCTTTTAACTTTAAATAAATATGTTTTATAGTATAATGTAATTTTTAGTATTGTAATGATTAACATATTCTTTTTTAACATATAGTTTTTGAGATATAAATTATTATATGCTATGTATATAATTATTATATAAATATCGCATGCTTTTTACTACATGTTTTGATATGCTACAGTCTTGATATCTAAAACGCTTTCTGAGAATCGCTGATTGGTGTGCGTGTGTGTGTGTGTGTGTGTGTGCAGGAAATGAAAACAAACAATAAAGTTAAACTAAATAATTCTTTTATATTATACTTGTATTAAAATTATCAACATATTTATTTTCATTATTCCTGCGTTCTTAAAAATAGCTATTAAAGTCTGAAATATTTTGAAATTTAAATAAATTTATTATACTTTATACTACTTTTGTAAATACTTCAGATGTGCATTCAGCAACGGATTCACATCTCGCCGAGGGAGAGCAAAAAATGAGTGAATCCATATTGAAAGTGCTAGAGCATTTTAAGCAACCGAATCCTCAAGGAATTCCGGGCGTAAAAGTTCCTGACCCTTACGATGTCCCTGATATGAAACAGTCTATCTCTCTGGGAACTCTTTATTTTAAAAACACAGCTGTTTATGGTATCAGTAAATTTCGTATTCTCTATGTAAATGCAGAAATTGGAGCTTTGGAGGTAAAATAATAATTATTAGAAAATGTATCAAAATATTTTCTACATATCCTAAAAAAACCTTTCTTTTTAATTTAAAAAAAATATATATTTAATATTAATGAAATTATTTTGTTTTTAATAGTAATTTATGTATGGCAAGACCTTTTTTGAACAATCTGAATTATTGATCATTCCAGGTTTATGCAGGCTTGGCTATCGACAAGCTACAAGCAAAAGGAAATTATACGATGTCAACTTGGATAAACAGAGTTCAAGGACCTTTCACTGTCGACATCACTGGTATCAAAGTAACGGCTAAAGGTAATCTGGGAGTAGAACGCGATGGAAAACTAAGAGCCCAAGACATTGTGATTGATATTGGTTTCAGTACTATTGCAATGAACTTTGAAAATGCTGGCTTTTTTGGTGGCATGTTACAAGGTGTGGTTAATTCAATTGGAACGTTCCTCTTTGATTCTATCAAACCATACATTCTTAAAGAAGCATACACCAAAGCAAGAGAAGAAATTAACAAAAAGCTCGATGAATTCGCTGGAGATATTCAGTTCCCTAATTCTATATCACCTTTGGATATGGTTATTGCAGATGTCAGAAAAAAAGTTCGTGAAATGGAAATGGATCCATATAAAATTAACGATTACAACACCACTGCAAGTATGTTTACCGTTTCATTGACACATACGTGGGTGACAGGCATATCGTCCTTTCAACGTGTTGGAAATATAACATTGAAATTGGAAAATAATACAGTAATAGCAGATTTCGAAATTGGTACTCAAAAGCTGGAGGGGACGACTCAGTGGGATATAGTTGCGATTAGCGGTTTACTTTCAAGAGCTGGTAGAGCTTCTTTTTCGGTGGAATATATCAGTGGAAGAATTGTTCTTGCGCAACCTTTAGATACAAGAAAAAAATTACAATTTAGAGACCTTGATCTAGAAGTTGGAAACATTCAAGTACGGTTTGATGGCGCTGGTACATTAGATTATATCATCGAATTTGCTATAAATATTCTGCCTAACTTACTTAGATATCAAATTATGGATGCGTTAGAAACTCCAATTAAAGAAAAAGTTCAGCAGGAGTTAAATAAAATAAACGTCGAAGAAATGATAAAAGAAAAACTACCAAAAATAGATGAAATGCAACAAAGTGGTTTCAAATTATCTGCTCTGCGTGTAACAAGCGATAAAGAAGAACCTTATGACGAAGATGAGTTCTTCAATTTTTAGCCTTATCTACTGAATTTTAGTGTGCCATAGAGAAATTGTTTAATCGAAAAATATTAAGCTCTTTCTTTAAGAAATACTACACAGTACATTAAAATAAAACTTATTAACATGCAAATCTGAAATAGTTTATATTTAAGTTTTTGTTTCTGTGATATAATCCTAATACATTTTCATAAAGAAGGCTATTTAATAGGGTAATTTCAAATAAATTATTAAAGTTTTAAATAAATACTGCATAAATTATTAAGATGCTAAACTCCACGTCAATATATACGACACTTAAAATTTAAACAACTTTTTTTGGTATGCAAATTTGCATACCTTTGACATAGGTTTTACATGATTGTTATTTTCTTTATATATGAACAAACCTTGTCTTATATAAAAACAAATATATTTGTATAATTATATATCTATATTTGGTAAATTTAAATTTTCTCTAAATTTTATTATTTTTCTTTTTCTAGAATCTTCGACTCTAATGACTAATAATTAAAAAAAAACTATAAATACCTATGATAATATACATACCAATCGTATATTAACTGAATTATAACTAGAATACTTAATATCCATAGGAGTGTAAGCAATTCAAATACGTGACTTGATCCTCGTAGAAAAATTATAGGAAATAATTGACGTAAATAAAAAATATAAAATTCTTAACACGTTATATTTTTACCGTGTGATAGAGCTTCGGAAAGTCGGTTACTGTCAAACCGGTAAGTAACGGTCGATCTTGAGATTCGTAGCTTTGATTTGGACTCAAAATTTATTTTTATCTTTTTAATATATTTTAATTTCTTAATACTTAAGCCTCAAATACTTTCCGAAGTATGTTTAAGTTTCGATATGTTAAATGTCGTCATTAAATTTATCATATTTATAAAAGTGAGTCACTGATAATTGAAATTAAAGTCTTTGTAAAATTAGAATTTAATTATTTTTATTAATTTTTAAATATTTTATTACTTATTTTATTATTTTACACTATAAAACCAATAAACCATAAACAATATTATTAATAATTTTATTTATCATAATAATAATATATATTTATGAATAATAAAAACTGAGCAAGTGTAAGAGATCCAATGATCGTTGATCTAAACAAAAACAATCAAACAGGCTCTACCAGCGAACCTGGCTTTGCCTAGAAAGGAAAGTGGAAGATCAGTTGAAGACTGCAAACTCGCGAACACATAGCTTCCAAAGGCTGTGCACGACAGACGTTTGCGCGGGAATTAAATAGTAGGCATTAAATATTATCTTTGGTTTAATTTAAATTTCGAATAGCGGGAAAATTATTTATTATTTAAAATTCAAGATGGAGAAATATCAAGTTTTATTTCTCGTTTTTACCGCTACAATTTCGCTGAGCTCTTCAAATTCAAGTAAGTAAATCTTTAAATGAAAGTAGACAGACAAGTGCTTTACTCTGTTTTAATTTCCTGCTACATGTTTAGGATATTTAAAATATATTTAGGATAATCTCTGTAAATTATTGTTTTCAATATTTTATTTTTCGTTTTATATATTACGGTGATTATAATTTGCCGTTTAAATTGATTAAAAATCATCGCACGTAATTATGAAACATTTTCAAGCTATTATATTTAATTAATAAAAGTGTAAGATTTTTAAATATCCTAACATTTTTAAAACACATCATATGCTCTTTATGCAGCATTATAAATACAAATTAATTATGAACGGATATCGAACCTGCGATACGTGTAATGCATTTAAGGACGTTGACCTGCCTTGATCGTTTCTGTACTTTTTTTCTACTAACTACTTTATATTTTATGTAATATTATAAATAAATTTTATAATTGAGCCTTTTAAATCTATACCTGTACAGTCTTGAAAAAAAATAGAATGATCCATTAGTTATAACTAATACTTTATTTAATTAATATAACCGTATAAAGACGTCAATAAAAACTCGTCTTAAAATATACTGTATAATTAAATGTGTCATTTGCTTTCGACCGTTATTTTTTTTATCTTCTCGTTCATTATAACGTTTCATTATAAGTAAAATATTAATGACATGTTATAAAGAATGTGCTTTTTAAAACTTAATTTTATACTATGATTCAACAACTGTAAGGTATTTCTTCACTTTACCGTGCCCTTATTTTTCAATTGATCAACAAATTAATTAATGATAATGACAACAATTGTAGTGATTTCAATGTTTCATTGCCAACCTAAAGAAAAGTGTTATAATATTTTTCTAATATAATTTATTTTCATTTTTCAATTTTAATTTTGTTCATATTTATATTTTTGACCAATATTTATTACAAATAACTGTTATTAGCGAAAAAGTTAAGCGATTCTCATGATTAATATAATTATAATCTGTACATAGTCGAATGAAAAGTACATAGTACTACTGTATCGTACATTTTTTAACCTTTTTTTTAGATTAGCATTTTAAAAATAGACAACTATAGCATTCAGCAATCTTTGTTATGGCAATATTTGCGTTTTTAAGATAGTTAAGATAAGTATTAGATATGACTCTTTACGAAATCTTCCAAATATTAAATTTATTTATTATGAGCATTTCATAAAGTCCAATTTTTATACGTTGCTTGATTTATCTGATTTCTTGTATTTTTTATCATATATAACAAATCCTTTTTTTTGTAAATACATACACTCAATGTTGAGAAAATAAATTTACTGCTTATTTTAACATACATTAATTAGTAAATTGTTTTATATGTCTCAAATTACTTTTTTTTAATAATTCGCGTAGTACTTTAAAAATATTGAAAAAATAAAAGATTTATTAATAATAATAATTATAATTTAATATTTATAATATACTAATGTAGCGGTTTTATTGCAAGTACAGTCATAATGTTATAAAAATTACGTAAATGCATATTATAAATGTATATTAAAATGAATATTAAACAATAATTTTGAAACCGATGTGAAAGTCTATGCTTCAACCACACGTTGCGAATTTGAGCACTTTCTTTGATGTACAAGTAACTTCCTTGTGCTCGTTTATATCATACGTAGATCATCATCACGTTTTATATATTTTAAAGAAAGCCACTATGACTTCATTACTTAATTTATTAAAATAAAAAAATATCATTCATATTTCCAAAATTTAACTCATTTAGTAAAAAAATATATGATTACGATATTTAAAATCGTTTTGTCTCTTTGTCTGTACGTTTGTGTACACTAATCTCGGCAACTGCTAAGCAAATTCAAGTACAGCAGCACAACTTTATTATGGTCAACTTCTAACATGCCGAATATGTTTTATTCCAATCGGCTTATAAATAAAAATAATTAGTTATATTCATTTAAAAATGTTTGTACGATGAAACTGCTACTATTTAAAATAGATAGATTGTACGACAGATTTTTATTATAAACAGATTAAAATTAATATTCAAACACTAATTGCACTATATTTGCAATAATTATTATCATCTTGCAGCGTTCAAACTAAATAAATTTATTTTCCTTGTCATGTTTTTCAAATACGTCTTTACGAGCAACTTTAAATAAAAACTAACATTTGAAAACGCAAAGGATATTATGTAATTCTATATCCCATATTTAAATACAATATATATATATATATATATATATATATATATATATATATATATATATATATATATATATATATATATATATATATATATATATATATATATACATTTTTGATTAATACATTTATCACCGCTCCACTAAGAGGTATCTCTAATCTATGGAACTAACAAAAATACTGAAACCAGATAACAATTGACAAGTAATAGGTGTATTATTAAGGAAATTTTATTACTTACAAATTGTTTTTTTTTATTTCGAAAAAAATATATTTTTAGTAAACATTAATTTGAACGTAAAAAAAAACAAATTTTATTTTTTATCAGTTTTCAAAAAAAACTATACATATTATATTTTATAGGCTAGCAAGTTAAATGTGCTGTGATATAATATACTTCTATGGTTATATGTTACTGGTCACATTAAAACGCTTGTTATATAATCACATTATGTTATGCTATTTTAATCCTTATTTTGTACGGGCTTAAGCCTATACATAGTGTCAAATATTTCTAGCAATAACCACGGAAGTAGAAATAATTTAAAACGCTAGTTAAGTAACGCAGGTAATGTTTTTAATAATAAGTAAAATTTTAGCTTCTCGCCGTTATATTTTACGGATGGCAATAACATATTATATTTTTTATAATTTTTAATAGAAATATTGTAGTTATTTATGACTCGAGTATGACTGTATTTTCGAAATACAGAAGCCTTACTTTATTTTTGTTCTAAATTTTTATTTTGTAAAATGTATAAAGATTTCAATTGTAAAAGCACCTCAGTATTAGGTGTTTTTGATTCTGATTTCAACTAAGCATATACTTAGATTTAATATTTTTACATTTTAATTTTTTTATTGAAGATATTTATAGATTTAATATTTTTTATTGAATATGTTAATTTGAAAAGGTGACCACACTTGATTTTATCGTTTATAATTATTACCAACCCGGCAACTTCTCAATTATAGTGTCACAAAGTGACAATAAACACCTAAAATTTTATCACCTATTTATTAATATTCCAATTTAATCATCCATATTTCCAATTTAAACCTACTACTATTATGAGTAAATAATATAAATTACTATAAATACACTGGAGACTCTTAATATAAAATATTATGTATTTGAACTAGCTAGGTTATAATACAGAAATATCTACCTATGGCAAAACTACAATCAGTACTTTTGTTATATACATATATTTATTTATATATGTATATAAATAATTACATGTACACAATAAAAGTAACAGTAAATTCCTTTAGTTATGTAAAATATGTATGTTACTGGTTCCAGCAAAACACTAACTAATAACTTGAAATAGCAAAATTAGTTGGGGTCAACTTCTAACGTTAGGTAATGTCCGTTTTAATATATAATTACGCATTGCTTTAGTAAATTACTATATTTATCAAAAATTATAGTAAGACTATATGTTTAAACGTAATTATTATAAAAATTTGAGATATTCAAACAAGATTTATACTGTGTAATTTTTAAAATCGAATATTTATTTAGTTTAATGTTTGACCTTCTATTATTAACAGATGTACTTCTTATTTTATATGAAGACTTTATCTTATATAGCTAATATTATTAGTTTTATGAACACGTGCATTATAATCTTAATTGATTAATTAAAAAAAAACTTTCTTAAAAATAAAAAAGTGTTCACTGTACCAAATCTACAAAAATGAAAACTAATAAAATTGTCACGCATATTTCTATCACAGTCGCAAATAAAATTAAAAACAAAACAATCTATATTAAAAATCTTAACACGGCTAAAGTTATTATTAATCATTGATACTAAATAACGTACGAAGGTCGCATAATAACATCTAACAAAGCTTTACTCACATAAGGTATTCTAAAATATTGCCCTGGGTTGCACACTCTTTACCGCGCTCAATTTACTGACGTTACGTGAATGGAATAACTTAGCAATATATATAATATATATACATCTTCTTCAATTTATCTCTTTACACACACACACACACACATATATATATATATATATATATATATATATATATATATATATATATATATATATATATATATATATATATATATATATATATATATATATATATATATATATATATATATATATATATATATATATATATATATATATATATATATAGAACATATTTACTTTTTATTTGCTTTATTTTAATTAAAGCTTCATATTTATAAGTTTTCGTAAATTAAATTGATATTATGTTCTATGGCTTTAATTATCCTTGTTAATTAAGGGGCAGATCCTTAAATCGTTATTTATAGAAACTACTTTCAGTATTAGTAATAATACTTGCAATGTAAGAAAATTCCAATATTCAAGATCCAAATTCGCAGAACACAAACCATACACATATTGTACAATATACAATAAACTGTCTCGTATTTTAGCTACATTCATATAAATTACAATCATAAGGTTCTGTATATCAAAAATTCGCCACCTTATTGACACTGAGGCACAACATCTGATGCGATGGATGTAAGTATGATTCACACTCGGAATGAAAGACTCTACCATTAAACAAGCAAAATCCTCCCAAAAATAGCGGAATTAAGAGTGATTTAGCACTAGGTTCTCTCTGCTTACTCTGATATATGTGGACAATCGTGTGAAGCATTTTTTTTTCATTTATACCAATTTAATATAACTTTTAATTACGTGCCAACGCTTAGTAAACGGTAATATTGCGATCGAATGTTTCGCGGACAAGGTCTATCAACAGGTCACCGACCTGACAGCTGACCGGCTCTTTATAACT
The DNA here is from genome assembly GCA_037178615.1 of Dione vanillae. Lineage (NCBI taxonomy): Eukaryota > Metazoa > Arthropoda > Insecta > Lepidoptera > Nymphalidae > Dione > Dione vanillae. Next base: position 447,662 of record JAZFAU010000028.1, read on the forward strand.
GAACTACATTGATTGGGATAAAAAGCCAAGAAAATACAGGCTTTACGTTTTTGTTCTTTATTAAAAACATTTGGTAGTTTTTGCCTACTTAATTGTATTATTTAAGAGAACCTATTTATATGTTAAAATATATCTCCGTTTTAAATATTAAATAATTATTAATTTTCTAAAGGCGGAAAGCAAGGAACGGAGTGTATCAACACTAAGTTCTCATAGTTCCTGCGTTCCTGCGGTTCCCTCTGCCTATCCTGCTATGAGCGGGCTAAAGCTATTAATTTTCTAATCTGTACCAATCTCGCCTTGTCAAGCCTTAGAGCTAAAAAAAAAAGTTTGTAAGATGACGCTATTGTTTCCATATACGCCACGCGATAATCGAGAGGTTGGTTCATTGTAAAGAAATTTTCTCGCCAATAGCCGAAGGTTAGTATTGTTTTTCATCAACACCATTGTTTTCACTGCAGTCGTCGAGTGACGAATACCGTTATATTCGCTGACTCGCATACTAAGTGCCGCAAGCGAAGAAAGCTGGACACGTGTGGTGCAATATTCTATATTAATATATTATATATATAATATAATATATTAAATAATTATAATAAAATATATTTTTATTATTATATTACATATTTGGTTGGTTTTTTGAAGTACTACTACTCCATGAAATGAATATCTAATATTTCAAGACAAAACAATTTATCTTATTTTATATGTTGACGAGATTTAAGGCCTTTTTTGGTGTTCCATGGTAATGATATATAGTCTATGAATGGACATAGTGTAAAAATGCGATCGAAACCACGATATTTGTATACAAAATAAATAGTACCGATTAGCAATATATGTATATATCTGGTAGTTGTTTCTCCACAAAAATACATTAAGTAAAAAATTTATTAATATACAAAATTATTTAACTAATTCATTAATCATTATGTCCTTACTATGTAAAAAATTGTATAAATATACTATTAGTGTTAAATATATTTCAATTATATATATTTTATTTGAACTTAAACATAATAGGACAAAGCTTTTATCTCTTTTATCGCATTAATCATTCATTAAAATTGTTTGATTAAGATGTTTTTGCAACATTCACTAATATAGTTTTATTGCAAACAAAATCTCTCATTCACAATAGAAAACTTTAAGTAAATCCTTTATTATTATTTGTTACTAATGGTACTAAAAAAGACAAAAATCCCTTAACGCAATTTAGGCTAATTTGTAGCATTTTTACATATTAACTAAAACTTGCTAGGTACTTCTTTGACATGTATGTGCCGGGCGCCATTTAAATTTCAATACATGATCATTTACACTATTACCTCACTAAGCCTCTAAACTGCAACTTGTCATTGAATATGTATACAAAATATATTTTCAAATACATGTTACAAAATGCTTACGATACTAGGCTGTTGCTTAAAACACCTTCATTTCGATATATGATTTCATACTATTTTTTTAAATAAATGAAGTTTTACTTCGTCTAAGTTTTTTTAATATAATATTTTCTTTTCAGATATATTCGGAGGTCACTGTTCGAAAAATGACGAAGAGGTTGATGCGTGCTTATTAAAAAGTTTTAACAATTTCATCGAACATCTTAAAACTGGATCGCCGGAATTGGACATTGAACAGGTATAACTTGAAAAGATAAAAATTGGTTCATAATTACACTTGAAAAATAACTGTTTAGCCTTTAATTTCTTTTATAATGAAACTTTTAAAAAGTTCATATTGTATTGGAAGTATCACAGATTCTTAAAATATCAGCTTCACTTGAGGAAAACTGCCAAAATTGAAATAAATCGATCGGTTTATTACAGTTAGAGTTTTTTACTTAAAATATACATATTATTTATGTAAGCTCCAACCAAGTTAGAGCTTTCATACATTCACAAGTCATACATTAATAAAATATGTACAGTCATGTTCTATAATTGCAGTCAGATACAATAGTAATAGATGAGTTGTCGATCGCACTCGGCGGCGGCCCCGACGGCTACAAGGCAACGTTCAAAGACATCCATGCAAGCGGCGTCGACGACGTTACTATCACGAATGTTAGGTAAAAATTCATTAATTACATATAAGCTTTCAAAATTATAAATTGTACTATAATAAAATCGTAATTGATCACTGTCTGTAGGTATGTACATGAGATATTACTAAAAATTCTATTATGCATGCATGTTGTATGCATTTTAGTTCTTGTCTATATATCTGACTATTTATACGGTGTACGTGTATATTGCACTTTGCACGATAATCTCGTCAACAGCTTAACGGATTAAATGCAGTTTTTACCACTATGTTATGGTCCCATTGGTGTTTATATTCGATATTTACTTTATTCTAAAAAAAGTAAAAAATATAAAACTTATAAAAATTTAAGTTAAATTTTAAAATTTTCGTTAAATTTAACGTACTTACAATTAACTAGGTAATTCAATTTCTATTTTCAAATTTGCTTCTCCACCTAAATTACGTCAAAAAGTGTCAAAGAGTGCTTCTAAAGCTGAATTATTTTAGTTTAATCGAAAAATAGGATTTAGCTGTGGGTGCGATGGTTGTAGATTCAAATTCCAAGCCGGAAAACTGTGACTTAGCATTGAATTCTATTTATATTTTGTATTACTGACTTATACTGAAATTAATATAAAGTTTTAGAGAATTTACGCATGTATCTTTAGAATTACATAAACATGTATCAAACCAGTATATATTAAATAATTGAATCATATTCTTAAGTAATGACAAATACTAGTAATTAGTGCAGTAATTAGTTTACTAAATTCGCTTTATTCAATTAGGTGATATTCAGAACATTTCAACATTTGTGACTTTAGTTATTTGAAAAACATATATAATAATTTAATCATTTTTTTAATAACACAAAATTGACAGATGTTATCTTTAAAGACCTTGCTTTTATATCATTTTATCGTTAAACGCAAAAAATTTTAGACATCTAGACAAGTGTCAGGAGCTTTTAATGATGTTTTTAAATATAAATTAAATTATTATTTAAAATACATACTATACATAAAATTTACAATAATTTTATTATATATTAAGCGTATAATATAACGCGTTGGTTTGCGGGTTCGATTCCCATTCTGGGAAGATGGATTTTTCTATTTCCATTTTCTTCTCTCTGGCAACTAGGCAAAGCACGGCGTTGAGTTCCGCCATTAAACACATGCCTCGAAAAGGCGCTCCCTTTGCCTTCTACGCTATTTGCGGAAAAAAGCGGGGAGACATAAAAAAACTTAAATATCTTTACATCAGATTCCATAACAGAGTAAATTCAAGAGTATATATGTAGTAAAATCCACTATTCAGTAAATCTGATATGTCGTTAGTTGGAATGAATAATTAAATAAGGCGTAAAGGTATTTATTCTCGTCGCGTACGTGACAGCTCACAAGTCACACGGGACGACTGACCGGGTGTCACCGCACACACCTGGCACAAAGCCTTTGATACTTAGCGGTCATTTCTTATCTACTGTAGAACTAACTGTGACTGAGTACTTAAAACTTCACACTATGAAGTTTAACTTTTAATTCTTCTTAAATGCCTAATTCCATTACTTTTAGAATTTTCCATTATTTCTAGAAAATGTAATGATATTTTATGAATGTTTTATTTGTTATGTTTCAATGTTATTTTTTTATTATCTACATTTTTGAACATTTTCTTAGCATAAATGCGGCTTGTCTTGGTCAAATGGTATAGGTAGATAACTACACCCGAAGTATCTGATCGAAAGTAAGAATAAGTTAGTAATATATCTATCAACCCATGTACAAAACCACTATTTCTTGAGATCAGCGCTATCAAATAAATTGGTTATAATAAATTGGTTTAAAAATTTAGATTCATAAACGAACATTATTTTTTGTTTCTCTGGGCACTCTCTTCAAAGATATTATATGAGAAAGTATAAGTTTTAGTGGGAGAGATAAAGTACGCTTTATTCATAACCTAAAGTACTAACTAACGTACCAAACGGCATGACTTTGATTAAACCTTGGAAAATAGAAAAATTCAAGAAAAACTTGTGTAAATACTCAATAATAACAGAAAAAGGATATATAGTTTGAAGTCACATATTGACATATTGATGAATCATAAAAAAGTCATTGTTTTCTTCGTGGTCAAGAGTAACCGCAAATAAACTTACCATACACGTAGGACCTTCACCTTGAAATGCCTTTTCCCATATTGATTTATGCAAATAAATGTTAACAACTAATAACTTTTTTAGAAAATATTGTTTTTTATTAATATGCATATTGACTTAAACATTTAAAATAATTACTTTAATAACTTTAAATCTTAACAATTGTTCTGTTTTAAAGTAACTGAGAATATTTTTATTTATTTTATGTTAGCTTGGAAAATATTTAGAGTTGTGATGACACCTAACATATAAGTGCTACAAGTACTTATAATTTCAAAATGTATTTTTACTAATTACAATAAACAGAACATATTTAAATTACTTTATGTATGTCAATTAAGCGTGTTTCTGAAGAGGTCGATGATCTCTATTCTACAATTTTTAGTACAGTAATAAACTTATGTGAAAGTAGGTACGAAAACTTTTTAAGTGTCTGCTAATATAAATTAAATATGCAATGGCAATACCCGGTATATTACCGTTTTGTAAAATTTTCGAATATTAATGTGATTATACATAATTTTATTAACTTAGTTTTAACATCTATCATATATAAATAATTCACGGTATGTAAGCGGCTTCGCTCGCTTTATCAAATTTCTCGAACCAGCTGAATTATAATATGTATACTTTGATATATTTATCTCGCACTTGGCGGGGCAGGCAAAGGGAACTGCAGGAACCATAGGAGCCTAGTGTTAAGACACTCCGTTGTTTCGTCTCTGCTTTCCACTTTTTTCTAGTGCCAGATCTAACGCCGCGCTTTGCCTAGTTGCCAGGGAGCGAAGAAAATGGAAATAGAAAAATCAGTCTTCCCCGAGTGGGAATCGAACGCGCAAACGACGTAAAACTACAAAAAATTATTATACACATTTATTATCTTAATATGTTTCTTTAATAATACATATTATAAAGCTAAAATAAGTCTGGTTCAACGTACTAATCTCAAGAACAACTAGTTCAAGTAGTAAAATTTCTTTATGTAGGTTCATTGTCAACTCTCCATGGTAATGATAATACAAAGTATTTTACATTTTAATCGTTTTGATGTGACCTAAATACACCTAGAGATGTATCGACAATCGAAGCCGTAGATAAATATGTAGGTATAAAGTCAAAATCAAAGTAAAATAATTTTATTCCAAATAAGAAGTTATTTCGCTTACCACCAGGTCGCTAAAGTTAATGCCTCAGACCTGAGAAGAACCGGTGCAAGAAACTCTGCCAGATTTGCTCTGTATAATATTAACAATTTAATAATTTTTAATAGTGTATATAAATTAATATAAAAATCCCTTTTTAAATTTATTTTGTAATTTAATATTTTCTTTCACTATTCACATCCAGGTCAGATCTTGACACGTACCAGTTCCAATTGACGTTGTCGATCCCACACATCAGCACGACGGCACAATATCGTTCTTCCGGAGTGCTTTTGTTGGTGCGAGCTTCCGGTGGTGGGGACTACTGGGGCGAATACGGTAAGTTCTTGTTTTGATATGTTCCTTTTTTTTAATAATTGAATAAAAAAATGTTGTATTTTGTACAAACACAACAAAAACATTTAAGTTATAAGCTTTAGACGATTGCATCTTATTTTTTTAAATGACTGTCATTAAAATAGGTTTTTATTTTCTTTGAAATATAAAATATTGCGGACTGTCGTGGCGCAGAGCCGTAGCATCTACCTGTAAACGTGACGTGAGTTTGTGGGTTCGATTCTTGCTCGGGCAAGAGGGATTTTTCTACTTCCATTTTCTTCGTTCTGGAAACTAGGCAAAGCGCGGCGTTGAGTTCCGCCACTCGACACGCAATGCCATGATAAAGGCAGGGACGGAGCAACGGAGTGTCTTAATCTATAGTTCCTGCAGTTCCTTCTGCTTACCTTGCCATATGCGGGATAAAGCGTGAATACATAAGAAAAATATATATTGATAATATTATACATTTAACTTACAGAGCATATAAAAGCTAAAGTGTACTTCCGCGGAGAGCCCTACACGCGCAAGGGCAAGACCTACCTCAAGTTGAAACAACTTAAGCTGGACTTCTCCGTCAAGGATATTAAGATGGGTGTCGAGAATTTGGAGAATAGCAACAGTGTCCTACGTACGTGTTTTATTTACAGTTATTTCTTTAAATGTATAAAAAGAAAATTTCAAGAAAAAATAAAAAAGAAAGGAATATAATACTTTTTTAACATATAACATGAATATTTTATAAAGTATGACATATCATTTTTTTCTGCTCTGATAATAAATACAATATGCGGCGTTAAGTTCCGCCATTCAATATAAAATAAAAGAGCGAAGCCCAAATATCTAGACCCGGGTGTCTCTCTACCTATTTTGCTACGTGAGTAATAAAGCATAAATAAAATGTAATTTACAGTAATTTTTATGAAGTAAATTAAAGTGTTAATTCACACTGAGAACAGAAAAAATACTTAAAGAAAACACAAAAATTTTGATAATTTTTGTATATTTTTTTTTAAGTATAATTTACGGTAATTTTAAAACTTTATAATTGATATTACAGAGGCAGCCTTAAACCTCTTCATCAACACAAACTCACAAGAACTGCTTAAGGAGATGAAACCTCAACTGAAGAGAGATCTCGCTGAGAAAATGTCCAGATTCTTCGACAGGATCCTCGACAAAATACCTTATGACGACTGGATTGTGGACTAAACATGCTTTAAATATAGATAAATATACAAGTAATAATAATAAATTATTTTTATAAAAATATTAAATTTATATTTTTATAATTAGAAATAAATAAAAAAAACTTTGTCGCGGTTAAATATAGTAATATGTATATTTTTCATTTCTTTTAAGTTGAAAATTTAAATTGTCATTGTAGAGATGGTAAATGTTTTTCCAAATAAAAACTGTTTAGGTGTAACTTCTCAAAAAACTATCATTAATCTGTACTAAATATAAAAATAATGATTTTGCTTATTTATTTAAACCAGAATTTTTTTGTACCGAATGAAATTTATAGTGGAGCGAACACGTTTTGATACGTCACGAACGAATGCATGTGTAGTTATTTCCATTCGACCCCGCAGACAAAACTAGTAAAATATGAAAAAAATAATTTCAACATATTATGTGAATTAGGTATTTATATTAATAAAAATATTGAAAAACAAAAACTACTAGTTTCACTGAGCGTATTTTAAATTTCGAAAATATATTTTTTTTTTCATTTTTTTTTCTACTTGGAACTAACCCGATGTAAGTGCTAGAGTATGCCTTCTGCTTCTACCTAATCGACTTTACACAAAAAAATACTTAAAGAAAACATATAAAAATTATAACATTTAAAAAGACTTTACACAATCTTGAGTCTTTTGCCTGTATCTCTCTCTGACATGGACATCGATGTTTCAGATCCAAAGCATTTTTGACTGAATTTTTTCGACTTAACAACCTGTTCAGGATCTAAATAAATAGTGACAGTATCTGGGCTTCTGCAAGGCATTCCCTCAGTCTTCAACATGTTTAGTATAACCATCAAACGCCCTTTGATTATCGTTCTCAAACACACCCTTCCAGAAGATTACACCTTATGCCCCAGTGTTAGTCGGCTTTGTAAATTATTGTTATGTCATCAACACGCAACATTACACATGAAGACTGGTCCTGGATGTGAGTCGAGAGGGTGACAGTGTAAAAATGGATTTAGTGTCACCAGCAGCGATCCTAACCATAAAATTTAGTAGTTAATAAATAAAAGTAATTTAGTAATGTCATGTCTTTGATATTTTTTATATAAGCTTCAGAGATCACTTTGGATAATAATGCTCACTAGACAAGGCATGTCTATTTTTTCCACGTATGCCTCCATTAGTGCGGTGAGGTTAAAAATGGTTTCCTAATGTCTGGTCTGGCTCAAATCCATAATGAGACATACTTGAGTACGGAGCTTGAAGTTAATCATGTGCTTAAACAATAGAGTTCATAGATTTATCCATAATCTTAATACCCCTCCAACTTGAGCATTAATACCCTCTTCTACCGTACCATCGGTTTGTCGTAAGAGTTTTTTTGTTATTTTTAAAAGGTATTTTTTGTTGTATTAAGTCAACGATATTATTAATGGGAGAATGAAACTGTAAAAACTCTATGTCGATATCACGTCCTGCTCTACAAACGTCTAGATTTCGTTTATTGATTTATAGTACCATTAAGTTTCAATATTTGTCGGCATATTATAACTGTTTATATTTGCCTGATAATCGGTCTACGTCAATCCATTCGTTAATCACTATTTAGTCGCAGTCTTACATGTCCCTACTATTTTTTTGTGATAACGTATAGGCGTATATAATACATAAATATAAAGGAGATTTTAGCGTTTCGCTGCCATTTAAAAATAATTTTTCATAAATGAAAAATCATAGATTCTAATTTGTTAAGTAAAAACTGTAACAAAGTAATAAATAGACACACATTTTGATATATATATACATACAAAGTTACTTCAAAATGAAGCCAACGGCTATATACAGCAGTAAACGCCTGTTCATTATCTTACTACTAAGTAATAATCCATACAAAAGGTTTTAAACACACAGGCACCGTTAATTAAATACATAGTACAAGTTAAATAGTTTGGTTATCTTTGTTAGTTATTAAATAATGGATAATTCTCCTGACACAGTGAGACAACTTCCCGTCAGTTTGCTGTGATTTCGGGTTCAATACCGACTCGACGGAGTTAATTGTATTTATTATCCTACTATAGAGGATAAAGCAGAGATGAGCTCAATGACTCAAGGTGGAATGTCTTGAATTGATCTAAGTATTTTCATGTTTACTGTCCATACTGTTATGCTTAGAGAAAATATAATAAATCCCTATAATCTCCACTGTCATACGATATCAAAAGCAAGAATTTTGTAAGTATTTTATGTACGTACGAAAATATTTTGGAGTGTGTGACTGAATATATTCGACGGCCACTCTGTCCCTCCTGTGGCCCTCCTTCTGTTTCCTAGCCTCAAACTATGACGAATGTGTACGAAAATAACGCAAGGCATTAGCTACTAAACATAATCTATATGTTGACATAACAGTACAACGAATTGCAGCACCATAGTGACGACTATGTGTGCCTATGTATGTATCACATTGCATCACCAATTGTATACCATTGATGGGTTCCAAATACTATCCTATAAATAGACACCCATATATACCTATATATTTATAAACGTATACTATCGTATAAAGATAAAGGCATATCTGCTCCAGATAAACTATGCATATAGTGAGATTTTTCACTTTTAGAGCGTAGAGCATACGTCCATGGGACTTCTATAAGTTATCATCATACAGGTTGGCTCACTTATTGGTTAGACAATTCATACCTTAACATTGCACTTTGTCTTGTTACCAGAGCTGGAGAATTAATTATAATAGTAATTATTATCCTAGAATTGGAATCGAATTCACAAAAGCGCTTTCAATCACTGTACAACTGCGCCACGTTGTTTATATTTTGAATGTATATTCCTAAAACTAAAATTCTATAAAGTCAAAACCTTCTGGAACACCTTGGGTGATAGTCATAATAGCCATTATACATCAAAATATTTAAATAAATTAAGAATACAATAGATTTATTTTATCTAATAAAGACCTCTACCTACTTTCCATGGCAATCTAACAAGTGTGATAATAAAATGATACTAGTATTAAAAAACAATGAACACGACGAGAACCTATTCAAATTCAAAAATTCATATTCATATTAATAATAAAAAAAATATTCAAAATTACATTACGTACATACACAAATCAATTTATGTACGTCAAAAATATCTGAGAAGAACCAACGCAAGAAACTCGGTGGACATTTTTTATTTAGTAATTTACAATTTTACAATCATTCATTAATGACAATGATACATTTGAAACTGACTGGAGCGAGAATTTCATTCCCAAGGCGTGTTATCAGTTATATCATGAATTAGATAATCATATTTAACATTTTTTTAACCTTTTCACGATTTTTTTAATTGTAATGTTAATAGAATATTCTCGAATGTTTTCTGGATTCCTATTCTAAAGAGTAGTGAGTAAAGTCTATGTAAGACTTTGACTAATCGGTCATTTCGCAAATTTTGCTTGTAAATGCCCAAATCCACCACGAAGCAAGACTTACTATTCCACCAGCCTCACATCAGTTTGGTTAGATAAAAATTGTTAAAAGGATCTTAATAAAAGAGTTCCTTTTATTAAGATCCTTTTAACAAAAATCCCACGCGTCTCCGAAACCGTCTAAGCACTCTGACCACTAAGCTATGCAGTTTCCATCACGTGTCGAAATTCTTATAATTTTTATACAAATTATTGCGTTGCATCTTATAGGGAGATTTTTACAAATTTCCACTACCTAATTTTGCCAAATTATTGCCATTAACAGTCATTTTGAAAGAGAGAATATTTTATTAAATATATTTATGATTTTTAAGTTATAATTGTTAATGCACACTTTGGATAAACAAAATATTTAAAAAAATATATAAGAATTTGAATAAAAAAACAAAAATATAATATAATATGATCGAACCCTTAACCTTATATTTTATAATTACTTATAACATAATTTGTCTATTATATAACGTTATAATTTGTCTATAATAACATTTACCGCATCTTTGAGGTAAATCCTAAGATTTGCTGGGTTAAGTAACAATCTGAACTTATAGATAAGCATGACAAACGATTTCTGATATTTACTAAAGAAGCTAGTAACTTTGCTAGGAGATTTTAAGATTTACAGCAATATAGGCTCTTAAGTAACATATTCATTTATCGACCTCAAAAATTGATTTCCAGACTTCAAAAATATACACAATCATCTAACCTTTGTATGTATAATTGCCATGTTTTATGATGGTGAAAGAAACGAATTAGTTACAGCTCATCTCCCATTTTATGGTTCGTGAGAAACGTACACGACCTGTTGTACGCGTCACACGTACACGATCCCATGTGATCGGATTTTCCTGATTGTAAAACGTTTTGTGGAAAATTCTTATGAATATCTTTTACATGACTCCAATTACAGTTAGGATTACTATATATAAATCTTTTAACGACATTAAACATAAAAAAATCCATGCCCTAAAAAAGTCCTTGCCCTATAAGCATGTATAATTTGTAATGTTACAAAGAAAATGAACAATTCAACGCTGAATCGAACGTACGTATTAAACTGAACTCTTCAATATTTTAACTAAAAGATTTTTTCAATGTCGCAATACACTTGATTGTATGTACCCATGGAACTGATTCTCGAATATATTATTAATTTTATCATAGCAAGAATCCAAGCCATCAGTGTGATGTCGCAAGCACTACGCTGGTAGGGGGACTTTCGCAGGCCCTCGAATTGACAAACTAACATTACCGGACTAGAATTGCACTTAAACGAACGTTCACAAACTATTTATTGTTTATTGAATTTTTCACAATAATTAGAATCATTAAAATAAAATATTTTTATTTAAAAAAAATATATTTTCTTCCTGTATTAAAAATTTAAGATCATCTTTTAAAATTATCTGGTTAAAATGCGTTGCTCAATATTTACGTTTGGTGTTAGTGCTATAGTGTTGTGCTATTTACAAATATGTAGTTCTGAAAATGAGGCTTATGAAATACGTAAGTAACTTTGTATATATTCGTGACAAAATAATTTAAACTATAATAATATTTATATCACATGACAAAAATAAATTATTTTATACAAAGAAAATTCAAGAATTAAATATTGTATATGTATACATAAATATCATGTACTAAATATATTTTTTAAATGTCATCTGGTTTTTTGTATAAATGTCATTAAATGTCAAGTCATCAGCTGAAATGTAGGATGGGAACGATGCAGCTTTGGAAGTAGCTTAATAAAAAAAATAAAAAATCTTTAGTAGTTAACCAAAATTTTTACTCACAAAAAATATGAACTCTACAAGTTATGAAATTTTGATAATCGCAGTGAAATTATTATCGAAAGGTCCCAAAGCCCCATTACCTTGTTCATTGCCACCGCCGAGATGTGGGTCAGATTGCAGCTCTTACATAAACCTGAACTTAGCTTTTTTGGTAGTCAAAAATATTTTGCAATCAATTATTGCATATGCTCTATAATTATTAAACATATTGCAACTTTATAATAAGCTCAGTAATTTACAGAGATAACATAAATAGTTCTGTTACAGTAAATATTTGATATTTTCCAACTTTTTCTTATTTTTACAATAAAAGTCTCTGTTTTTTCAGGTTTTTTTTTTTCTATTTAAAATACATTGTCAAATTTTAATTATTCATTCATCATTGCCATTTTAAACTTTGTTTTAAATTGATTATCAGATTTTAGCTAATCCGTCTTTAACAAAGTTTACAATAAAAGGTAAATACTCGTAAAGCTATTTGCAGTGATGACAGTAAAACAGCACGCAAACACTCTAATGTGAGGTGGTGTGCTTAGATGGTGAACAAAAGCATTAAAAGTCAACTGAAGCAAAGCAAACAAGTTAAAGTATACTTATTATTTATAATAAATGAATTATATCCACGACATGTAAAGGTACCTTATTTAAATAAAATACATAGTATCACACTATGTAGGAAATTATAATAAAATGTATATAAAACGGTTCCATGCCAGTTTCATAATTGTGTGTCAACGAAAAATACCACTTGTAAAAGTTGACCAATGTAAATTTGCGATCGTATGCACTCATTTTATATGATTTTTTTTTCTGCGCCCGAAAGGACCGACCTGAATATTTAATATTAACAATTTTCGCCCGATATTTCTAGGCAAATACGCGAAAATTGTTACAAAATTGTCTAATATACAGAAAACGTTTTACGGAAAAGTGATACAATTAGTTAAAAGTTATCCTAAAGTTACAAGAAAAAAATTTAAATACTCAAAATTATGCGGTAATACGCAAAATAACAAAAATTTAATTAAGTGTAAATATCACGATCACGATTAGCCTTTAGTTCAAGCGGATTATAGTTTTACATAATATATATTGCTAGTAATAAAATTAAATTATGCTTAATTAAAGATTATGTCATACATCTATGTTTCTTGGCGTCACTCATCTGTTTTTCGATTGTAAGTCAGATCATTAGCCGTTATTATATAAAGACAACTTACGTAGCATATTGATTGTTACATCAATAAGTAATTTGTTTTCTATACAACTTACATATATAGGAATACGTTCATCATAATGGGCTTTAAATTTTGAAACATGTAGTCATAATTTAGTAAAATAAATGTGTATAATATCTTCTCATATTACAAAATTTTAACTATTGCCTAACAAAATTTCGAAGAAAAAATAAACTAATATTAATAGTGTCAAATTAACAAATTGTCAAGCTTCTCGGTATTTCATTTTTAAATAAAAAAAAAAGGAATTCATACATCAAACCATATAATTTATTACGCAAAAACATTATGTTATATTTTAATATCATATTAATGCCAATATAATTTATTTATCTGACAAAATATTACATTTTGACACAAAAATAAACGAATATCCGGATTGCCACAATAAGAATTAAAAATTGTGAACGTGTTTTTTGTATGTCATCTTTGAAATTTACATTTTAATAAACAAAATATATCTTCCGTGTATGTATGTATATGCGCCTAATAAAATATATATGTTTTATTATAGTTAAGTTTTAGTAGGTAGGTATTTTAATAAAGCGTGAAGCTATATATACCGGATTGTACCTGCAACATGCAAATGGAAGCTAGATAGGTTTCCACGATGTTACGAAAACGATAATTATCATTGAGAAAAAAACCATACATAAAACGTGCGATTAGTCGTAATAAATCATGATTTTCTAACATTTAAACCACAAGGTATAAATTACAAGCAGGTAGTATTTCATTGTGGCGCAGAGGCATAGCTTCTACCTGTAAACGCGACGGTTCGTGGGTTCGATTCCCATTCGGCGAAAATGGATTTTTCTATTTTCATTTTCTTCGCTCTGGAAACTAGGCAAAACGCGGCGCTGAGTTTCGCTCAACACGCAATGCATCGAAAATGGTGGAAAACAGGGACTAAGACACTCCGTTCTTAACACTAGGTTCCTATGGTTCTTCCAGTTCCCTCTGCCTACTCTGCCATGTGCAAAGCGTGAAGACATTAAAAAAAATATTTCACTGCATATGTTGCTGATTAGCTGCAGTCGATATTTAAGTAGGTAAATCAATTATATTTACTAATAAAATAGCCTTTACACATATATATTAATTATTAGCAACATTGCGTAATAAGCGATTAAGAAATAAATGACGATCGCCACAAAAAATTAATAGCTTTTTTGTAGCCAGTGATCTGTGTATAAGCTCATAATCAAAAATAATAATAAAATTACAAAAATTTTACACATATCTAAAGTAGCGATTTTCAATACATTTTAGAATTTATTTGATTTAATGACTTTGTTTACTGTTTAGTACTTTACAAATGTCAGTCACTAAAAATAATTTTTGTACGCCATATTAATGACGAAAAAAAAGAAGTAATATTTAAACAAACATAGGGAGATTGTATTAACCAAAATAAATTTTTATTAATTATTTTTATGAGTGCTTTATTCATGCCAAATGTCCTTAGTATACAATGATACCTAGAATCTTGAGATCTTTAAAAATATTACTAACATTTAACAGTATGTTTTATGATAAATTAACAATATTACTCATGGTATCATAATTTTTTACATGTTATTATTTAAATGTAGACAATTTAGCACACATAACTTTTTTGCTTAATTCGTTGCAAAACAACATCGTTCTATATGTGAAGGTCAGACGAAGAAACATTTGACGTCAATGATAAATCTCAAAGCTTATAATTGGGAAATATTAACGAAAGTTATTTAATAAATATCACAATGGTAGAGCTGTAAAGTACCTACTTAATTCTACTTAGTAATGATATATTATCTGCATACATAATCATAAAATTAACATGACCAAAAAAAGATAAACACAGACACGTATATATCAATATTTTATATTGATATTGATAATATAGAATATAAATAATTTATAGGTTGAAATCAGTTTATCATCAAGCTACCTATACCTAATTACAGATATCTGGACTCCAAGACCTTCAATTTTAAAAAGCAATAACGTTTCTCTACCTTATATATTCTTGACAAACCGACAAATTGTATTGTAATTATATTGTTTATTTTAATTAAAAGACAACGATTATTATATTTTACTAAGAGTCTAATGTAACGTAATTATAATTACAGAAAAAATATTTTCACCATGCAAGAAGAAATCGCCGGACTTCGATGCATGCATTAAAAGAGCTTTCAACAAAGTGAGGCCGTATTTCAAAAGAGGTGAGGAAAACATGTGAGATGTGTTATATTGCTATAAAAGTGTGTGGCATAATGTAATCTGCGTCCTTCATAAGTGGAAAATTACATAAACTAATTCTTGTTTATCTTCACAACTTTTTACTGTAGCAATTATTATTATCTTTGGTTGTACGTATCTATTCATCTTTTAGGAATAAGGGACTTATTTCACAATGTAATTAATACAGATTAGTTAAAATAATTCAGTTAAAATATTTTCATTATTATTTAATCTATATTTATTTAAAATTATTATATTAATACATTATATAATTTACATAAAGAATAAATAATTAAAACAGCTTAAAATATCCACACTCCGTTTAAATACAGATTAAAAATACAGGATTATAAATTATTCATTATTATAATTTATTTTTAATTTCAGGTATACCAGAAATGGGTGTGGCGCCCTTCGATCCACATTTCGCTAAGGAAGTGAAACAAATTCGTTCGATCTTCGGCCTCGGATACACTCTTACATTACGCGACGTGTACGAAAGGGGCTGGTCGCAATCCACTGTTACCAAATATAAGTAAGACTTCTTTACATTTCACATTTCCAATCGTAAACAAATTCTATTCTCATAATGGAATTATTAGAAAAATTATATTAATTCAAATATAATCATCAATTAAAAACAAAATAAGTCCCGCTGAGTTTCTTGAGCCGTTTCTTCTCAGGTCTGAGGCATTAACTTTAGCGAACCTGTGGCAATGTTTTAACGTTTAAAAATTTAATAATGTGTTATTTTCAAAATTTTTTTTTTGATTTTTTTTTAATTTGAATTCCATTTACCTGGATGGGAATTGATATTGGCCCACCTACCTTATTACATAAGTAAACATAATTAAACCTTTTTTATGATTTTTTAAAGTGTTAATCCACACTGAGTAAAAAAATTTGTAAAAATTTGTCCCGGTGTTGTTTCTTTAAGTATAATTAAACCTACAGTCTAAAGTAGCCATTTCGAGGTAATTAACAATGAAGATGTAGGTACGTGTACTCGTTTGTTAATTGCCATTATTGCGATTTTAAAACATTAAGTAACCATTTTTTAATGGAATTCTTATCTTTGATGCCTTTCATCTGTTGTTCTATAAATTTTATTTCAAAAGAATACAGTATACATATTACATACTACTTTAATTATGATTCAATACATAAATAAATAAAGTATAATTTTTCATATATATCTACACGATATATAAAATAAAACACTATTGTATAGGTTATTTAAATTCTGAAATAATGGTTTGTGTATGTACCAAATTTCTATTCTAGTTTTATTATTTATCCTACATACAGCAAGGGGGACAGAGAAAAACTAAGCACTCTGTTCTGACGACATGAATTGAGTACAGCTTTACTTGGTCACTAAAATGGCAAAATATTTTTTTGACAACGTACATACATAAATGCTGCGAAATTCAAGATAAATTGTATGCTATCTAAACTTTTTTATTACTATTTAGGACCGACTGGGCTAATCAGCGGATCATATATTCTCAATATTTTCCTGAAAAATGGCTCGAGGGAGATTATGAATTCAAGGTAATTATTTTATTATAAAAACATCACCACTTTAACATATGGGCAATATACGTAGTACATGTAAAAACAAATTTCTTTAGAAGAGAAGAAACAACTTAGCTTCCATGGATTCACCGTGCGGGTGCCGGGCCCATCGTGTTGTAGGAAGAGGAGCTCCGAGCAGCGCTTGGGACTTGCGACCCAAGTGTAGGTGCATGCATTTTAAAGGGGCCCCTTTAAAATGCATTAACGCTCACCTTCACTGTCCGAGCTCCTCCCACTACCTAACCAAATTTTGAATGATTCTACCAAAGCCGCCTTCGAAATGCGTTCTAGAAATGAATTTGTGATAGTTCTAGACAGGCCGAGATCTTTTAATAAACTATAGAGAGATTTCGCTGTTATACCTCTCGCTCCTACTTCAACCGCATATAAGCTCGCTCTAAACCTATTCCTGGTCAGTTCGTTAGTAAGGTCGAAATACTTATTAAGTTTAAGGTGGTGACTTTTCGGGATATTTGTTTCCCACGGAACTGTAAGTTCTACCAGTACTACGCGTTTTAGGCTTCGAGAGTAAAGAAAAATATCCGGTCTAGATGACGAAACACAAATATCCTCAGGGATTCTATACTGTTTCTCATACGTGTCCATCACAAGTGTCCAATCAGGAGCTGGATCTAATATGGAGAAAGGCTTTTGTGTAGATTTTTTATAAGAATAGAATAACGTCAGAACTTCCACTTTTGGAAATAGGTTAAGCACCTATTTCAATTATTTTCACATCCCCTTCTCAAAAGAGAGAGAAGCAAGAGATCGAAGAAAAAAATATTCCACATCATAACTCATAAAAAAAATCATAACTCATAAAAAAAATCATAACTCATATATGTAAAAAGAAGATTAATTAAAATAAAAAATATTTTTTTTGGGATTCAAATCCACGACCAATGCATCTGGAATCAATGCAGACCCGTGCTTTAGACCACTCGGCTAACGAGGCTCATACAGTGTTAAGATATCTCACATATAAGTAAAGCTAATAAAAGCCATCAATACTACTATAAATAATTCATTTGAACGAAACCGCGAGTAGAAAACAAAAACAAACAATAAATATAACTTGCAATTATTTTTCAGGGTGACATGTTAGGTTTAGGAGTATTCCGCTCAGGTCGCTGGAATATGACGTTGCGCGATTATTCACAAACGACCCGCATCAAGAGGAACGGCAGCGGCGTAGACGTCCACGTGGAGGTCGACCACATCGGCGACATGGACATACATGTTGGCAATTTATTGCGAGGCAGGACTGTTATGGGTGAGATATTGATCTATTATTTTCTAGCTATCTTATTTTCTTTGTATACCTTTTCATTATAATATTTTTAATCCATCTTCCTCGAGTAGGAATTGAACCCACAAACCGTCGCGTTTACATGTAGACGCTATATCTCAGCGCCATGACAGTCCTCATCATTATAATGTAATCTTTAAAATTTTATAAGGGGCCATTTAAGCATGTTTATTACAATTGTTTACCCCCCAATCCTCCTTATCAGCAAAAATAAACTAAATTCTCTAAACACGGGGAGTGTTGCTTACGCAAACGTTTTTAAATTATATATTGTTTATTTAACATTATATCTATTAAGTTATTATATTACTTGTGAATGTTGCCATTCTTATAAAAAAATTAATAACTACTAATGACGTAATCATCATTAAGACTCCTCTACCTAAGGAAATGTAAAATTTTTTTTTTAAAGACGCTTCACAAGTATGGTTTAGTCGTCATAACGCTTGGAAGAGATGTGTTTAAATTGCCATTGTTCTCTCCTCGGATTAACACTATAAAAATAATAAAAACTTTACATATATAATATATAAGAAGAAAAGATGCTCTAATGTCACTAATTCATTATCAGAACAATTTTAATTATAAAATTATAATATTTATAAATACAATAATATGAAAAACACATTATTTAAGCCCACTGTCTGTTACTATTTCAGAAGGCATACTCGATCGTATAATAAACGCGTCGTGGAAACCCGGCTTCGCGGTGATCCGGCCGCTCATCAACGACCTGGTCAGCACCGCCTTCACCGACATATGGAGCACGTCTTTTAATAACTTCCCCATACAATCATTTATTACTGAATAACTAGCTTCTATTGGTAGTTTGTAGCCTATTCGGTTGTAGCTTTACTTTTGTATATTTCATTTATGTAATAGGATCGCAAAGCTATTCTGAATATTTGTAGCTATGTGATAATCAAAATGAACCTAACGATATATTTTTAATTGACTTGGGAGTAAGACTTCAAAATTTTATTATAAGCAGATTTTAAACGCAATAGAAAAACAGAAATTGTAAATGAATTAATATCTACACGAATTTCTTTGAATGTGCCTAAAGCCTACATATTTATATTATCATAAATTATATTATTATTACTGATAATGAAACTCCTTCATATAAATCGGCATAGATGTAGCATGTGTTTGCGTTATATAAACAATGCCAAAATTTGCCCCATTCCAGTAAAAATGTACAGAAATTTTCAATCTCTTAGATTCTCCTACACTTTCGTGCCTTAATGCCATATGCAACAAGTATAAGTATAGGTATGTATAGGGTATACAAGTATATTTAATATTAAAAAAGGTATTTTAAGCATCAATAATTAAAACAAGATTGTCAACTAATGAATTTGTTTGTTTGTATGTTCTAATTACACTAGTATACAAATTTTGATTTTGAAAAAGTATTTTCTAGTGTAAGTAGCTTTTTTTATTTATGTTGACATACTGCATACGAAATTACAATTATATTTTTTTAATTAGTTTCCATTTCTTAAAAAAAAAATTTTCAAGTTTTTTGAAAAAATAACAGAAATTATACCGTTATTTTATTCATTAGTAGAATTGCGACGTGGTTTCTTCGCTGCCCTTTTGTACTCTGCTTCTGGAGTATCTCGATGAATAGTCCAGCAGTAATCCGCTAACATTGAAACGTTCCACTTGCCCTGATATCGTTTTTCCATGTTAGCGATGTCCTGGTGGAAGCGCTCCCTATGTTCATCGCTAAAGGCCCCACAGTTATCCGGAAAGAAGTCCAAATGAGAATGTAAAAAGTGGATTTTCAGGGACATGTTACAACCCAGTTCTTGGTAAGATGACAACATATTTTCAATAAGTTCAGCGTAGTTGTCGCTCTTCTTATTTCCCAAGAAGTTTTTTTTTACGAGGCGAAAATTTTCCCAGGCTTTCTTTTCTTTGCCTTCCAAAATAGTGTCGAAGTGTTCGTCTTATAATAAATTATTTATTTGGGGACCAATGAATATACCTTCTTTGATTTTAGCCTCACTTAATCTTGGAAATTTCTGGCGAAGGTTCATTTATTTATGTTCCATTTTATTTTTTTTATTTATGTTCCATTTTTGTTGTTGTTTTGTTTTTCTCTTCTTTTTTTTAGAAACACCCTTGCCTTTTCCAAATACATGAGTCGTCAGGCAGAAATAACAATCACTTACGTGATTTGTCGATTCTCGCCACTGCATTGGCACTGCAAAACGAAATGATGTTTTTTTGCCATTCAGCCAATTTCTCAAACCTGTAGCACATGGTTTACAGCAGAAATGTGGAACCCAGCTTTTATCCTGGTATTTGATGTTCTCGTTTAAGTAGTAAAAATAGGCTTTTTTTATTATAGGCGATATACAACACCTTTGTTTATTAAATATCACCTCACCGCAGATATAACAAAAATTGTCGGGATTATTAACACATTTTCTAGACATTTTGCTAAAAAATAGTATTATACTTTTTACTTGTAACACTTCTATATAGCTTAATTTAAGAGAAAATAGCACTAAATCACAATATTTCGAATATTTGATACAAACTAACTATATAAATGTCAAAACATTATGAAGTTAAATGTGGGTTCCATTAAACACGAAAGATACGATTATCGTAAAAACTCAAACTAATAAATGAATTTTAGTTATCAATCCGAATTTTGCATGGACAGAGAAGCAGAAATTAGTTTAAATTATTTCGGATACTTTTCCTTGTAGACTAGTGTTATTAGTGTTAAAAATTATTTGAAAAATCTTTATGAAATCTGAAAAAGTTTATGTGATAAGAAATATTATTCCTGTAGACACTCTAAGGTTTTAGTTTCTCAATAACTAAGTTTTGGGCGAAAACTAGTAATTACTAAATAGGAACTCATTTTGCTGACGATTGATTTTCATTGTAAACAAAGAAAATTATATTAGACTAAGTTTATGTTATAGTGTAAGTTTAAATTTAGTCATTTTAATATGTTACTATACCCAACTAGTCCAATATAAAATGTAAATACTTACCCAAACTGTAAATCAACATACAACAAAATGTACATCAGAAATAAAAAAAAATAAAAGACATCCATATATTACATATCTCAATATTATATTTATTAAAAAATATAACCTAACTATATATATGACTTTATATTTAAATTCAATCAACAAATAACTCGCACATTCATCGAAACTGGAATAATCAACCTCAGTCTTCACACAAAGGAATACCGACCGAACGCAACAACTGACGGCGCCGACAGCGTCCGCTAAATACACCATTATATAACATTGCACCTTCAATTTTATATTAAACCGAAAAACATATTACACTTATCCATGTCCGTATTCACTCGTCCTCACTGTGGCTGTGTCAAGTCTAAGCTAGAACAGGTAAAACCGTTTATAAAAGAAAAATAACGATTATCGACCCCAAGGAGATGAGGACCGCTGGTCGAAATCAAATTACTAATACATTACATCTAAAAGCGTCAAATGGACGATTGGTATTTATATTTTCAGATGAAAATACATTATAGTCATACAGTCTCTCAAATCAATGGCGGTCGCGATCGCAATACCACAAAGTAACAGAGCCAATGCAAATACAAGTACAGTATCAATTCAATCATTAACAATGGTTTATTCTGACGTCAAATATTAAAAACTGTTGGTTAACCGTTGCACGTTAACGTTAAAATTGATCATGCAAATTAAAACAAAAAAAAAAATAATGAAAAAGAATAAACCACATATAAATGTGTACACAAGACTAATGTCAACCATGGAGCGGTTTACACTAAAATAATTTCCATTACATACATAGTAAACGATTGAGTAGTGGTCAGTAACGCTCTACATTAGGACCCTGTGGACCGACGGACCTGCACGGACCTGTGCCGACACTAAAATCGTTGTAACAGTTTTATACAATGGTTGCTCTGGCAGTTCACTTCAAACAGATACACAAACTACTTGAAATGAACTACGATACGACAATATAAGCGTAAACATGAGGTTCTTATTTTACATTTAATAAATAGACCGACCGACATCGAGACGATGGAAATTGAAACTATGTTCACAATTTGTGTTTCAATTTACATTAATCCTTTGAGCTTTTTTGTATTTGTAAGGAACACACATTGAATTGATCAAATTTAATAATAGACAAAATATTTTTTTTTTCGGGATTAATCATTCATTTATATTTACAATTAACATTTTACAATTCCATTTATCTCCACGCATTTCCCATTAAATAAGAATTATTTTATTACAATCGTAGTACATTACAAATACAAAGGAGTTCCCATTACGCTTCACCAAGCTTAGTAAAGTACTCAGTTAAATTTAATACAAAGGATTTGATTCAATCGTTTGGTGCGCATGAAATAAATATTAATCTTAAAATGGAGATATAAGTTCTAAAGGCAAACAAAAATTAAATAACAATGAATTAATAATGATGATGATGATGATAATAATGATGATTTCACAAGAAACAAATAAATCGATCAATACTAATAAAACATGGAAGTATATTAGAAACCTTAAACTAAATTACGAGAAAAATTTTGTTTAATTTGTACTTCCTTTCTCGTATGTTTTGGCCCCAGAATTTGTGTCACAAACAATTGATAAAATAAATGAAATAAAAAAAATTAGTGACCACTCACCAGCCGTGTTGATTTAAAGAAGTGTATATTCACTACGAACACAACGGTAACTTTGAAGAGATAGATTTCGTTAGATCCAACATTAATAAACTTAAAAAATAGACAGCGCCGCCGACAAACACATCACTAGCAAAATGTCGACGCGCTAAAAAAAAACTAAACAAAAGTTCAAAAAACCTATCAAACCAAAATATAAAACTTAATCATAAACAATATTGAAAAAGCGCCTAAAATTCATTTTTTTATATCAATTCATTAATTACATCTGCGATTACTGAATTTCAATATCTCAACAATTGTATTAAAGCAATAGTAAGTAATAAATGAAAACAGACGGGTGGATACGTCACCGGCTGTATGAAGTTCGCAGTATACATATCAAATATGACATACACTTTACATATACATATATATAATAATATAATATAATAAAAAATAATAATTAAATACATACAATAATCGTACAAATCGTTAATAATCGTATAATAATGATAAATTTGTCGATATATTTAATACAGTCTTCTCTATTACGGAACCTACGGGAGAGACAAATGGGTGTCGATAGTTCGAACAAAATGAACGCACTCGGTTCCTTCCAACGCCCACATATATTTTTTTAAATTATATATCTAACATTAAATTTATTTTGATATGCACTTATGTATAGATTTTTTACAATGAAATTTGTGCTGTACACTACAGAGACTGCGGCGGACAGTACTGAATTATATTATCTTTTTTATTGTTATTTTAAACAATGCCATATTTCGAAATTAACAGGTTATTATATAGAAAATGAGTAATATAAAAATAATATAATTATGAAAATAAAACCACTAGAAAATTAATGAATTCCCAAAAAAGAAGGTATTTGTATCATCGCGATTATTCATAAGCTAAAAAAACTCTCGTACAAGCGTCTAGAGAGAGCATATATACTCTTTCATATGTTATACATATGTTTTTGTGGTTTCATTTACATATTACTTAGATCAGATAAATATATAATTTGAATAGTCAAATTCAATCTCTCAATACATCGTCCGCCGCCATCGTGGCTATTTACAATGACATTTAACGCATAATGAAGCTTAAATAAAATAAAACAAACTCGTTATAACTAAATATTTGGCAAACGACGGTTTTAGGGACTTTGATACATAGTGGTGGTGGAGTATAGCTTTATAATGTGGACTTTATGTAATATTATTTTTTTAACAATGAAACTATTTAAAAAACATATTTTTGAACTAAATAACGTCGAAAAATAATTAACATAAATCATTATTTAAAGAAATCAGTGATCATAGAGTATTTTAAATAAAGAAAATCTTTTATAATTAGTAGCACAACTACATCACTACTAGCAATCACAAAACCAACCAATAGATGTTTAATATTCATTCTTTTTAATCACTAAGTTTACATATGATGACAATAATACAAACAAGCATATCCGTCGTTCACTAATCTTTTATGTGACAAATTTATAGAAATAATAAATAATATACAAGTAGCGTATACTCCACCGTTGCGTGGATGATGAAACAAAACATGCTTAAACAAACCGTATCCAGAGTGATATAGAACATTAGAGCTAGCTTTACAAGTAAATCGAAGGCCGCTAAGATATCACGATTCATTACGATATATGTACAGCGGGCACGGCCCGGTTTGAGCGAGACTATGTACAGTGCGACCGCGCCTTTACCATTACCTTTACCATATCAATTTTTTTACACTTCACTGCGTGATTAAATAAATATGTATTTTATAAAATATATATTTTACATACATATATATAAAAAAAAACGAAAGTGATAATATTATTACAATACAAATTGAACATATTTAAAAAAAACATGCAATATATTTTTTACTATACAGTGGAAACTCAATTATCCGGACTACAGGGCAATTGAATTAAATGTACCTACAAGTCGTATCTGTGCAAAAATGGACGTGTCGGAACTTGTGTGTTATCGCCATTTTCAACCAAATTTCTAAATAAACAATGATTTTCGTTAATATGTACTACTTGTTTTTAATAAACATATAATATTATGTTACGATTTTATTCATATTTATGTAGTTTCAATTATCCGGATTTTCAATTATCCAAATTACAACAATAATTAGTCCGGTTAATCGAATTTCTACTGTATATTTAAATGTTAACATATAAAGAATTTAAAAAACCAATCATACTTATTTAATCACACAGCCAATGCAACTGTCGCCTTCAAATAAAAAGTAATGCATGAAATAAAATAATTATAATATTACAATCTATTGCAGATTCGATGTTATATATTGTGTGTATACTATAGTAAATCACGACCAACAAATAAAACTGTACAATAAGCGTACTTAACTTCCTCGAAAGTTTGTGCATAGTTCGTTTGAAAAATTCCAGCTCAGCTGAATTAGGTTCCAGTTATATTACCATACATTGTATTATTTTAGTTACTTATTGAATAATTGATACTGTGACAGTTTTTAGCAGAGTTGGCCTATATGAAAGTAGCTGTCTAATAAATAAATCAAATTTACATTCTTAAATCAATAGTTTTTCTCCATCATATGTAGTATGTTAATGTATCCCCAACATTAAAATATACCATAAGTTAACTTATCTAAAAATAAACTATATTTTATGGTACTTCAATAAAAAAAAAATATTGTAATAAACTACTTTCAAACCTCGAAATAGTTAGTGACAAAGTAAACCTATGTGCCAGTTATAAATAAAATAAAATTTTACTTGGACTTATCAACATTTAAAAACAAGGCCTTATCACAAGGAAGCAATCAGATAACAATACAATGTATAGCAATACAAACAATTAAATAACATTTAGTTCTTTACACAGTCACATCACAACACTAGAACTCAAAGTCGAACAGTTCGGAGAGGCCCTCGTCGTGGTCGAGGCAGAAGCCGTAGTCGTTGGCCGACATCGGCGGCTCCAGCGCTAGGAACGGCTCTAACTCCAATGGTTCTGGAATTTCAGTTAAGTAATATTAAATACAAAGAGATTAGTATAGTAAATAACTGAAGAAATATATAAAAATGAAGAAAACAGAAAGACAGAAGCTTAAATTTTATACTACGTGACAGATATTTACAAATTTCATATATAAGTAAAATTGTTTTCCGTAGACAATAATTATAATGTTATAATACGATACATTATCGTTACAATAATAAATAATAGAGTGTTATATACAAAAAGATGTAGATTTAAATGACATAGTTGTACATAATGAATATTATTTTCAAGTGTTAGTTACAAATAACATATACCTTGCAGAACATTAACCAAAATAGAAATTGTAGTCATTAATGTTACAATCAAATGTCAAATGCTATGAAAATTATTTTTTTTATACAAATCAGAAATTGATTAGTTAATCAAAGACCAAAACCTACTCAGCTTATAGTTATATATATAAGTTATATAGTATTAAGTTTGACATTTGACTGCAACATATACACAAAGCGTTAATCCACGACAGGTAACATATTGGAGATAAGCGTGAAGCGTTTCTATACATATGAGGTTCGTTTGATGTTAGTAGATGTTAGTCGCGGCCGCCCTGAGCTGAATCCCATGGTGCTACACGCACAGACTGGAGCCCCACGGGATGTAGCTCGGGAACGCCTCGTGCCCCACTGTGCCCCACTGCCCCTTTGCCTCATACACAGCCCCACTGTGCCCCACTGCCCGCTTGTGCCTCATACACAGCCCACTGTGCGCCACTGCACTCTTATGTCTCATACACAGCCCCATGTTTCTCATTATACAATTGACCCAGTGCTGCCCCACAACACTTTAACTCACTTGGTAAGTTTGGTGTTGATATTTATGGGGATGATTACTCTTGTCGATAAGTTTTCATGATAATTCTGATAAATGAACATTTATTATTAAATGTAATGGTGCACTAATTTCATTAAATAATTTTTAAACACCATACAAGAAATTTTCGTTTATAGCACAGATTTGTAACAATAATCATTAATTTCAATTGTTGAAAACACAATTTCAAACAATTAGTAATAGAATTTATATTATTACTAATCATAAAACATATTTATTATTAAAACTTCAATCAATCTGTAACATTTTTATATGTACATATATATATAAACTTTACTGTACAAGGTCCCTTCACATTTTTCATGATAAGAAGAATGCCAATCAAAGCACATGAAATACCAAAACCTTAAAAGCGAAAAGTGTTCCCAAATTTACAAATAGTGCTAAAGAAAAGAAACAAAAACAGGTTTTAGTTACAAAGTTTATAATTAAGAGTTGATAACAGTTATAATGAAATATAACAATTGAAAACAATATATTCCAATTTGTTTCTTCTGAACTTCAGATAAAAAACTTCTTAAAACTTTGCTCATCAAACATTGAAGTATTAATTATATTAATAAATTGTTGATAGACTGTTGACTGTTAAACTTTCATATTAAATCTGACATAAATTTTGTTCAATAGATGTGTATATTGATACTAAATGGAATCATAAATATTTTGAATAAAATAAGCAAACATAATTTATGTCATTAAAATATATTAGCTACAATAATATTCACACGGTTTAGTTACAAAATAATGAAAATTTGACATGATGAAAGTTAATATGAAATGTAAGTTAACAAGTTAGTAGTAATAAGCATGATGAAAATGAATTAACTTAAATTACTAAAATATTTAAGTGTGGCAGATCAACAAAAAATTATGTATCAATATCTTATATTGAAGTAATTAAATAATTTCACAAAATTTATTACAGGTGGAATGTGTAACTAAAAAATTTGGGTATAATGCCCGTTATTCTTTGTGTATTAAGAAGCGGAACTTAGCGCCGCGCTTTATGTTAGCTGTGCAGAGCGAAAATATTGAAAAGTGCGAGTGAGAATCAGACATGTATTACTATCGTGTTTACAGTGAAACACTGCCCAGAAACATTTCGCTGCACCACATTGACGGCGATGAATTCCACAACGTAAAAAAAAAACAAACAAAATTATTCTAACCGAAATAAGGGCTTAGCTTTGTTCCCAACCTATCTCACATCATAAAAAAGAATAAGAACAAGATCTGCAACACCCAATAAATACATACATACAGAAACACACAACATGTTCCTCCGCTCCGCAGCACAACTCCCCGCACCCCGCGGCCCGCACCGCCGAAGTCCCGCGCCGTATAGCTAGAACTCTGACTGTGATGTGGCTGGCAACACATGTCACAGTGGGAGTACTAGCCACGGGGCGCAGTGACGCACGACGAGTGAAATAATACCGAACCAAGCTTTATGATGGGTTAGTGTTTTGTTTTTTTTTTTTTTTCAAATAATTATTATTAGAATATGAGCAAAGTAAATATAATCTGTCGTTACTCTAAATAGTTTATGCAATGATCTTAAACTTTACTATGTTATGTGACTGGCAACACAAGCCGGCGCGAGTGTTAGCCATGGAATGCAGTGGCGGAAGGAAGCTCGTAAGCACATATATTGTAGTATTACTGACGTAGCTTTGTATAACCAGTTAATGTGAAAATGAAAATGAGTATTCAATTATATTAAATGATACTTTAATAGTTATAAAATAAATTTGGGATGAAGTTTCTTTTCTACTTTTATTTTTTTCAGCTCAAAAAGCTCAATCACATGTACCAAAAATAAAAAATAAAAAATAGTGATTCCACAATATATATTTTATATACATACATACAGAAGCATGTAAGAAAGCCATAAGTGCTACCTGATTCCTGGTCCTCTGTCTGTAGCTGGAATCGGCCACCGCCCATGATCGGTGCGAAGTCGTCGCTATCCGCGATGAGCGCGTTTTGTAACCGCCCTCTTGCACTGTCTGAAAATTATTTGCATAGCTCTTGTTACTTTAACTAAAGGAATAACAGAAAATATTAATCTTTAAATAATAAGATTTTTAATTTAAAGAATTTACTTGATTTTTACTATATTAATTTTTATATCATCTATTTGGTACACACTCATAATTAATGTGAGACCCTAATCTTTCAGCCAAAATTTGACTAACATTATACCTATAATTTATCTTCGATCTTCTTCGTGTTTACTTTTATATAACATTGGAAAAGTGAATTGTATGCTTTAAAAATGTCATTATGAAAGGATCAAACTAATACTAAGAGTTCCTAAGTTCTAACTTCGGAAACACAAATATGATGTTATAACTATTATAATTATAATATGTGGCAGCATAAATTATACTGTTATCTACATTTGTACGCCTAGTGAACAAAGACAAGAACTAAGTCAAATATATGGGGTTTCTACTGTACACATAGCACGGCAGACACTCACTGTCAGGCGTGCACACGGGCGCGGGCGTGGCGGGAGCGGAGGTGGAAGCGGGCGCGGGCGGCGTGGCGGGCTCCACCTTGTTCGCCAGCGGCAGCGTGGGGTCGGTGACGCACGGCGAGCTCACCACGAGGCTACGGGACCACGACGTCGATGGACGAGATGTGGGCTCACGTTTTATTGGTGTACTAAGGGAAAATAAATCATTAATATTCTATTAGATTTACATTCACCTTTTTTAGACATAAAAAGCAACTTGGTAGAGATTTCTCTAGAGGCTAGATTTAAAGCATTACTTTGCCTACTTTTTGTCAAAATTGTGTTATTTGGCGGGAATCAATGTTATCTTTCGGTTTGTATTACCAAAATGAGAAAAAGTGGGCAATTAACTAAAAAGGAATGCACAATCATTGTGTGTATTGCCAGACACAATATAGCTTACTAGCTACTTATAGCCTCATATTTTAAATATACAATACTTTTGTAAATGTAAATGGAATTTAAAGTGTTTTTAGATGTAATATTTGAACCCAAGCTGCTGCACTTGTCAAAAACATGAGTTCACGGTTAAAAAGAAAATAAACTTCTTATCAGAAATTTAGTTAATGTTTATTTGTTTTAACGACACACCCGCATTAATCGAGGTGCAAGTAATACTGAGTCGCGCTGAGTATTCGCAAAACATGACTATTATACATATACTTTTAAATATTGATCATATAATGTATTTACTATAAAATACAAACTTACGTGAAGTCAGCAGAGATAGTGCTTGATAGTATAGGCTGGAGTTGTGCCATTAGTGGAGCTAGTAACGCCTTATTGTCTTCTAAGAGTGGATCAGAAGGCAAAACTCCAGATACTGAAAATGTATAATTTTTCTATTAGAAAATACTTATTAATACTAAATAATTTATAATTAATTTTGTTTTATTTAATACTCATATCTATATATAGGAAAACCGACTTTTTACAAAAAAAAACTGTAAAAAACAAAAAGCAACATTTTTCAAGATGTTTTACTTTTTTTTATATATATGGAAAGCGATTTTATATGAAGCTCAAATACTGCAGTCATAAATTTACTTGATTTTCTTATATAAAAATTACTCAGGATATAGGTACATCAATTAGAATCATTGTTATAGGATGCTTTACATTTAATGGTGTTCATGACTAAAGATTATTTTTCACTACATTTTTTAATTATTATAAGATTACACTTTCTATTATTAATTGTAATAATAACTAAAGTATCAAACATTAAACTTACAAGGTGGTGGTGAAGGAGGCCTCTCTTTGGGACAAAGGAACACTTCAATCTCTCCTGACATTGATTTAAGATGTATCATATACCCATTTTCACCTGGATGTGGCACCTGTAATAAAAAATTGGAAAAACAGTTTAAAAACACTTCATCACATACAATTCGTGAAATGCCAATAAAATTAAAATAAATCAGCATATTCTTTTATGCATTCTAAGCTTAAGAGACATTTAACTGTACTAGAGACATGTTTTAGAAAAATCAAAAAAGTCAAACTTAATAAGTCAGGAATCTTTAAGTATCTCTTAGAATAGAAATTGAACACACAAAAATTGCATTTAGCATCACTCATATTGTTACCAAAGAGAAGTCTACATTAAAGATTGTTTATAAGAGAAGAAGAAGAAGAAGAGAATGTTCTAATATCTATTTTTAATATATAAATTTATATATATTTTTAATTCTCAAAATAACATTGAAATATCAACATCTACACTCATTAAACTTTACATACATACAATGTAATTATCGCGAATTGTTAAATGGAATCATATCCTTCGTTTATTTTATTTCATTATATAGTAAATTGCTTTAAAAGTACCCAGGCACTTTCAATTATAATTCAAAATGACGTTTTTATATTACAATGCAAATGTTCAAAAATCTAAAGTCAAATATACTTAGTTGACGTATATGATGACTTGACTTGATAAACACGACCCACTTTGCTTTATTTAACTTTAACTAACATAATGGGGATTTCGACATTATACCTACTAAAGTAAAATAGAAAAATTAAGAATAATAGAATTCGAAGAATTTAATGGCTGGTTTAGAAGTAATATAAAACTGCATTGTTGTTATCAAAGTTGACATGCTAATGACTTTGTAAGACTTCATGTTCGATAAAGCTTTTCTTGGGAAAAGTTGGTTATGAATGCACAGTTGAAGCCCGACATAATTCGTCGAAGAAAATATTTACTAAAAAATTAACCATTAAATATATCAATCATTTTTAAGATTCGTTAAAGAAATAACAAATAATTGGGTCTCTAAAAGGTTTGTACTGTTACTGTTCATAATATTCTTTTATTATTTTCTTTTACTCTATTAACAATAATAAAAACTTAAATTAATAATTATTATTTAATAAATTTTTAACTTCCAAATCAACATAAGATACGCAAGACGCCGCTTGTTTCGATATTTCCTACGTGTATTAAATGGCGCCAAACACATCAAGATGGCGCCAACTGTGCTGTAAATCAACTTTCAAAGCTACCAAGTATGTATATTGTTAATAATTATTCTGTTGAAATAGTCATTATGACAGAAATTTGTATTATGAATATCATTACTAATTTTTCTTTTACTCAGCTACGTTTCGTTTTAATAAAGATTTCAATATACAAGTGTGGGAAAATCATTCACAGTATGTTAGCTAAAAAATTTAAATGAATGTGTGTTGATAAAAATAAATAGCTTATTAAAATTTTAACGGCCCTTTTGTCAGTTAATAGCCACCTGTCTTTTTCTTTCACTATCTTGTAGTGTTAATTTGTAAATAAATTATAATCACTAAAATTATGTAATGTCCTGCACAAACGGTTAATTTAATTTTATTTTAAGGTAAAATACCAACACAAAGGGCATTAAACCTATCCTATATACACAATATAGCAGCAGATGTGACACGAGAAAATGTGTTTTAAAAGAGCACGTATATATCAAAGCGATCAACAATAAAGTATTGTTTTTTTTTAGCTTCACGCTTTATCTACTAAAATGAACTATTGGAACCCAGTGTTAAGGCACTCCGTTGCTTAGTCCCTGCTTTCTCCGTCCCCGCTTTCCGCCTTTTTTCGAGGCATTGCGTGTTGAGTGGCGGAACTTAACGCCGCGCTTTGCCTAGGTGCCAGAGCGAAGAAAATGGAAATATAAAAATCCATCTTCCCCGACTGGGAATTGAACCCAGAAAACGTCGTGTTACAGGCAGACGTTATGCCTCTGCGCCACGACGGTCCTCTTAACATCATCCCCGCCTAATTACGGGGTCTGCTTTCATACTTAAACGACTCCACTTTGCACGACTCTTTAGCATCCTCAGTAGTTAGTCCAGCAAGAAGTCCAGCCATCGCTTCTTGCGTCCGGGGAAACTCACTCCAAGAATAGACATATCAAAGCATTGTCTTCTGACATAGTTCCTAGGACGGTGCAAAACCTGGCCATCCCATCACAAACGACGCTTGCAGCTGATCCGTTATGTCACGAACCCCCAAGAATACCTCGAAGATATATGTGTTAACCCACACATCCACCTCAGCATCTTTATCTCCGTAACGTTAAAATCTTCTAAGTGCCGAGATAACGTTGGCTTGAGATTCGCTGCCGTATAAAAGAACCCGTCGGATAATGCCCTTGTATATAAGCCCCTGGAGTTTGGGTGGTATTCTGCGATCACAGATCACACTTCCCTCTCGCCATTTTAACGACTGACGACAGAACCTTTATGGATAGCACTCGAATCCGGGCTCCAACAAGTGTATTACTCGGTTTTCAACACATTTAGTTTTAAACGACCGTTCTCAAGCATACTCTTCCAGACGTTCACTTTATGCTCCAGCATCAATCGGCTCTCGTCAATAAGTACTATGTTTCATTATTATCTAAACAAATAACAACGAAAAAGGCACCGGCAAATAAGAGCCTGTGGATGTATTATCTTCATTAAAACAAAGAAACAACAATACTCACACTTAGCCTTGTATCAGGAGGCGCCTTGATAGGTATGACCGTTTGGTTCCTAAAGTCCCGTATGGAGCGCAGGTCCGCGTACGTGATGTACGCGCGCGCGCCGTGGTCAGCTGACAGGCGGGACAGCGCCTGCTCGGCGACCGTCACCGCGCGGGTCACCTTTGCTTCCCGGGACGCTAGAGCTCGAACTTCCCGTCTTAACCGTTTCACTCGGTTTTCTTCGTTCGCGCCCGTTGCTCCTAAACCTGCGTTAGAATATTAGATTAATATAATTTTAAAAATTATATAAGTAAATGCTAGCTTTCATATATGAGAACACTAAATAAGTGGGAAGAAAACTATTAAAGATGCTCCCGGGCTGTTTGTTATGCATTTTATTTCACTTAGCAAAATATGCAGGGAAAATTTATCGTCACAATTGAGGCGGTTTTTCATTTTCTGTATATTGCTACAAAAGTGTTGTCGCTCACATGCAGATCATAAATTCAGGAAAAAGTCAAGTAACTACAATGTGATTTAAACTGTTACTATTGTATATATGTATTACATTTTAATTCATTTTAATAGAGTAATCATAATAGAAGTACGTCTACGGCTATAATAAAATCCGAGGAGAAATATCTAATAGGCCGATTCGTGTATGGTAAGCGTAAGAAGTCCGTAACGATGAAACAAGAAAAAAATGTCTCCAAACATAAACAAGACTAAAAATAAACTACTTCGCATTTTAAAAATACATCTTATTATAATATATTAGTCTATTGATTTAAAAAGCTAATCTGGTCTTAATAAAGTCGAAATTAAAAATAGCCAATCATTATTTGTATCCGCGTCTGACCATTTAGTCGCAATCTCTACTCACACGTGCCTAATAGAGCGAGATATCATAGCAATTTAACTACGCAGGCGGAAACAAGGAAAGTTAATTCATATCCCTCATGTTAATACAATAAAACGTTTTAAATATTCATAGTAGGTCATTGCTGTGTTATCGGTATACGATTGTTTGTTATCGCATCACACCTTATCCCGCATTAAGAGAAGACAGAGGGAAATTAGAATCACGACTTCACTTCACATAACATGGTAGAGGGAACCGTTGGAACCATGGGAACTTAGTGTTTAGACACTCCTCTCGCCGCTTTCCGCTATCGAAGCATTGTGTGACGCATGGCGGAACTCAACGCCGCGTTTGTAAAGAAAATGGGAATGAAATAAACCATTCTTCCGAGTGGAAATCAAACCTACAAACCATCGCGTTTACAGGCAGAAACGGAGCCTTGCGACAATTTATTCTCCAAAATTCGATCGAATTAGCGTTATTTACGCGTTGAGTGGCGTAACTCAACGCCGCGCTTTTCAAAGAGAAAATCGTGTGTAAAAACTCACAAGTATTAAAAATGAAAGCTGAAAGCTTTACACTCGTGTGTCTTTTGAATCGATCTGACGTACGCTATAGTTGTGGGTTCAAATATCACACTGAAAGACCGACTCGTCCTCTTAGGCGCACTTGACGTAACGGCGCCATTAACGTTTCTTTCTCTCTTTATCCTCAAGCAACTTATACGCAAAATACTAGTAAGTAGTTGATCTATATTAGTGAAAAAAAAACTCAATATTTGTTATAATTACTATTGGACACTGAAAGATAACTAAATGAACTATGTATATATAGTAAAATTTGGTTCCGCATTTCTTTGTCACCGTGTCTACTCTAGACTAGAGTATCTTGAACTGATTCTACAAGATACCAAATTAAAGTAAGAACATTTTTTTCGTTTACATTCTCAACAATTATTAAGTTTTCACATAGAACTCACCGCACTTCCATTGTATATTATTTTTCGACCTCTTCTCTAATATTCCTATGCCTTCTAGTACATTTGTGATGTCGTAGATGCGACGTTTCTGAACTGAAAGGTGTTCAGCTGCTATGTTTAAGTCTAAAACACCGTTGGGTGATGATTTAAGGAGTGCGACGAATTTTTTTGTTAATAAACCTAGTGATGTGTCAAATCTGCAACAAAATAGATAAAATAGTTGGCAAACTTTTGAAATGGTCACCAAATTCGACTCGTACATCAGAATAAGTTCTCTTGTTTCGCATATTTCTATTAGTATTAAATATTTAGAATCGAAGTATAATTCATAACTATCAATCATATATCCATAAACAAATATATTTATCTATTTTAACCTATTATGTACCTAATATTTTACGAAAAACCTCAACGAAACATATATACCACAATTTATACAAGAAATGATAGAAATTATCATACAACTTCCAACAAAAAAAAATTACCTGTATCAAAGGTTCTGTACCTGGAACGTTCGGTGTACTTTTTCAATGAACTGGACGGGCGACTGTACGGAGTGAGGACCTTGACGCGTTTCTGCTTGGGCGTTTTAAAGTCCGCCTTCATGGGCACCACGTGCCCCTGGCTGCCTGAACTGCTTTCGCTCAGGTTAAGCCTCCTTTTCACCGCCTATATCGATTGGTGCGATTGTTTAAAACACTTAAAATTGTTAAACTTATCGTTTAAAACTTTACATGTAATCCTATCAATCAATACCTATTATGTTAACAAGATGTTAGCGTAATAGAGATTTATAAACGGAATAATTTAACCTAAATACTTAGTCCCTAAACAATAAGAAATCACTAAATTCACATATCTCGTGAAAATAAATAAAAAAATTAAAAAAATACGTGCACAAGTCCACGAGTGTATTCACCGCCGGAGATGCTTCAAGCTAAGCACGACGCGAGTGTATTACTTCAATGTTACGTTATATAAAGTATTGCGTAAATTATTTACATACAGTAACTTTACAGATCATTATAAAATTTTATTAACAAAATTAAAAGCATTTGCTAAAAATGACGATTATCTATATTAATTTTTAAGAACACAGAAAAAATCAAATTTTAATTTCACAATAACATTATAAATACCACAAAGAAACGTGATAAATCTCACGACTTACTCTTAAAACCAAGTACGTCATGGTTAATCCAACTATCTTCAATTATGCTGTGCGGACGAGACATTTCCACATAGCGGTTGAATAAAGCTTTGTCGACACCAAAACAACTTTAAAGTACACTAAAATCGAATACGAATTATTAAAACTATTTTTTCTAACAACTCTCATAGATTGTTATCAAAATCTACGATTAGTAAAGTTAATTGCAAACGTAGACAGATAGATGCACGAGGCATTTTCAATAAGCTGATGCAACTAATTCAAACTGAAGCAGTGTGGGGCCAAAGCCCCCTTTAAGGAAGTGTGTGGGGAGGGTACGTACCTACACAATACACGACATAAATTAGAACCGACACAAAAGGCACCGGGCTCTCGGAAGGGACTCTAGCAAAAGAATGCCAATTTCTTATCTCAATTTTTTGTTATTATTAATAGTGAACCGACAGAGCCATTGTTAATTTGGCTGAGTTGAGTTGCTAGTCTCTCGCATTTGCGATTGTTCGTCGTTAAGTAAATCAGAGCAGATGTGCGCCTAAGCCTGACATCTTAGATAAAGTATCATTCGACACCCCTATATTTAGAATTACGTTCTCATTATTAACATAAATCAATTTACCCCTACCAAGAAAAAACAATACATGTATAAAAATATCCGAGATCGAATTAACCTTCTGAAAGGGGATTAAAAAGATTCTCCCAAAGCTATGATTGAATAAACAAAGCGAGCGGTTAATATTAGTTCTCATTGTGTATCAAGGAATATGTACGGGTAAAACATATCCACCCAAGCATCGAAGGGCGTTGCGTCGTTAGAATACGATAAGGACAATGACAGTTGCCTTGCGCAATGTAGGAGCGCAGGAAGTACCTGGCCACGTGACCCCATGGTGTTGCGACCACATGGTGTAATGTGCGGACCGCGGGTGATCACACACACACGACACAATTACTTGGAACATATGCTCTAACTAAACACTTGTTACCGGCTATTTTAGGCATAGATACAAACATTCAATAGACAAGTTTAAGGTTATGCTTCCAGCTGATTTTTCTTAACGAACCTTTTTTCTTTTTGTTTCGGCAAATTGCCATCTATTGTTCGTCGTATTTACTTTCGCTGCGACACTGTCAACAGCTGAAGTAGTAATTTTTCTAATCGTTGCCAAAATCTTACACAAATGTGAAGCTAATTACAATGAGCGTCACTAGATAACGAGTACTTCAAGTGGGAAGAATTTACTTGTTGGTCCTAGTAAAACTGAAATCGTCGTAAAAATTAAGCAGATGACGTAACAGGAAACAAATCATTATGACCAACCCAAGACTAGTGATCCCAATAAAGATTACAAACATGTCCAAGTTATTTTTTAAACATATCATTTGTATAATATAAATATTCCATACCAAATCTCATTATTCTCAACTAATATTCTTGTATTAGTATTTTCTTATTTAATTCAGTGAATATTAAATATTGTTGTAAAATATCATATGTTAAATAGAGGTGTTGTCCATAATGTAATAAGAAATTCAATCATATGTAATTGTGTAGTGCTCACCAGTTTCAAACATTAGTTATATGGTAAAAAGAATATTATTAGTAACATTAATGATATTCTATATAGCTCAACACATGGATGCTGAATTTAAATATTTACATGATCTTTCACAAAAATAATCATAATAATAATAAAAGTTTAAAAATGGCACTAAGTGTCAGAGAACATTAGCTAAAATTGTATCTAAATATAAATTAATACTACTGGCTTTTTAATAAATTAAATAAAGTAAATTTATTTATACTATTTATTAATAGCTGACCATAGCCATGGCATTTTCTGTGTGGCAAGAGTAATATATTGTACTATTAATATCCAATAAAAAAAATCAATTATTTCATAACCAATAATTTCATAAAAATATCCATCAAAATTAAACTAATAGTTGAGATACTTACAATCTGAAGTCATAGAAACAATATTAATAATCTACTAATCACAGTGATATTTTAAGAACTTCAAAAGTGAAATTGTAATCTTCCTAAGGTAAGGAGATAAAAAGCAGTATAATTTTTATAAATATTTTATCTGAAAACATTTTATAATAAAGATATTTTAAAATAACATATTAGTTTAATAATTGCCTATATGATGTCTATTAAAATTGATTCAATAACTTCTTAAATTATTAATATATAAATGTCATAAGTAAACCGCATGGTCTAAGTTCTTCTCCAGGTTCAATGACCCTGTGCCAATCAGGTCTTTGACCTTACTGGGCTATCATCTAAAAGATTCAGTTTGAAACGATCTACTTTTCAATCGAATATCCCAAATTTGTTGCTGAAGAAGTAAAAGATAAACTTGTAGAAAATATCATGTTAATCAAAATTAAAAAAAACCACCAATATAATTATGTTAAAAATAATACCAATACTATTTTTAAATGGTGGTTATATAAATATATTTTTATTGTCATGGCATGATTAATAAAATAATTTTCTTAATTAAAAATATTGACTTAACCTTCTGAAATATCTATGAGGTTTACATTTATTTTCATACTTTAGATTTCATTGAAATATTGAATTTTATAATTTGAATAATATGTATAGAATGGAGAATTATATCTTCAATACAAAAATTTATTAAAATGTGAGAGAAAATTGAAAGGTAATCAGCATAACCTAAACAGCATGTGATTGACTAACTCAGATTATTGTTAAATAGTTTTAAATAAAGGAGGCTTAAATTAGAAGATAAATTTTAGAGCAATACAGATAACAGATATGATCTTGTTGTAATACAATATCATGATTTATTACAATATTGTCCAGTCATAATTTTGGACTTCC
The DNA here is from genome assembly GCA_037178615.1 of Dione vanillae. Taxonomy (NCBI): domain Eukaryota; kingdom Metazoa; phylum Arthropoda; class Insecta; order Lepidoptera; family Nymphalidae; genus Dione; species Dione vanillae. The sequence continues at coordinate 487,100 of JAZFAU010000028.1, forward strand.
TTAAGCGAAGTGAATTTCATAAGTTCATCTCATAAATCTGTAAAATAACTATTGTTATAAATATAGCTAGATATATCAAGTTCAGACAACTTTGTCTAATATAGAAAGTGTGGAAGGTTTTTTAAATGTTATTATCCTTCTTCTTTAGCCTTGTTCTTCATTCCAAAGTAGGATTCTGATTTGGAACTCTCCTGAGCTTAAGCACTCATGATCAGCTGATACATACATAGGCTTATTGACAACATAATATTGTACATATTAAAGTAAAATATTTTAAGTAAAAGCTTTGTATGTGTTTTTCATATACCTAATAAATGGTCTGTTGATTTCTGAGATATAAGTGAACAGCTATGATGCCAAAAAACTATTAACTTACTTCAGAAGTCTTCGGCGGTGCGGTGGGCGCCTCCCGCCGTATCTGGTGTTGAGGCGTGGCCCCATAGCCATGGTCGAGCAGGTGGTAGCTGATGGGCTGGCTGGGGCTGTCGTCCAAGAGAGTGGTTTGCGAAGGAGATGCTCCGACGCGTACCACCACCTCAGCTTCGCCCTCTGCCGGCCCTCGCTTCACCCCCCTCGGCATCGCTGTTGTACAAAATTAACCACACATAAATCAATATGTTATGAATTTTCATTAGGATGGATCGTAATCATCTCAATTTAATTAGTGAAGAGGTTAGGGGCGCCGCGCGCGCGGAAATCACAAATGAGAAGCCTCCGAAGCGGAGTCGGTCGATAGGAATTGTAATATACTTTATGTAATGCTAGAGGTTTCTGGCTGTACGTGCATATATCCAATTTTGCTTACGTCATTTTATAAACGACAATTTCCCAAAAATATCAACGACCTAGCGGTAATTCGTAGACATAACCGCCTTAAAACTTAGGTACAAACATTGTAAAGATTTCACTAGTATTACTCAATATGGAATTAAAATACTTACGAAAGGTGTAAGCGAATGATATCCGAATACAGAACCATAAAACGACATTTAATGTTTTCGACGCAAACGCTACATTATCGAGTACTCAAAATAAAATGTCCGCCGCTTTGTTGGTCTCGAATGAACTCGTGGACATCGAGACGCTCGATAATTTTCTATTAAACTACACAATCTGCTAAACACATATTAAATTACACACTCAATACTTCACTAATATTATAAAATATTAAAATAATCCTAGTCCACATTTTACATGTAAGTTAAACTGCAGAGCGATGTAACGACGACAGGAAGCTTTTCAGAACATCTGGCTTGCAAGCAACGTAGCAGTGGCGCGAACTACGCGCGCAGGCGCGAAGCGGCCGTACAATCCAAGCAACCCCTAGCGACGCCGTTCTCCAAATTCCTCCCCTCGCTTAGAAGCCATAAAAAATATAACGAATTTTTGAATTTTCGTTCGTCGACCGGTTTCATGCAGAGAACCACGGCGCACTGCGCTAAGTATGATTCAATTTCAAGCTAACTTAACTGATACGTATGTTAGGATTTTCGGCTTTTTAATATTTTAAATAAATTATATTTGAAATTGTTTATTTATTTGACAATATAAGCAAATTGTTGTGATATTACATATTTTTAAATATAATATGACACAAGTTTTAATATGAACAGACATCGTTATGAACATATTACTAATGTTTTATTTGTACACCTATTAAGTATAATGGTCTTGAAAGTTGTAAAAAATTAAAACTCATTTGTTAATTCTTCTTCTATATATCATCGATAGATATACATCGAAATGATATACATCGAACAATATATTGAATAGAAAAATATAATAGTATTTGTAGTACGAAATTCAAAGGATGGCAGTATTCATTTATTAAGATGCAATTCTCAGTAAACTTCGGTTCTTATATATTTAAATTTAATTTATTTCAATTATTTTTAATAAACTATTTATATTTTTTTTTCTTTTTATAAATTAAAATATTTTATTAACTTAGAAGAACAAAATCTTTATATAATACAAAAAAAAAAATAATCTGTATACAATTGAAAAAAAAATTTCGTAAGGTTCCTAACATAATCGGAAGTCATATTTGTGAAACCGCGACCTCAGCGGAAGTGACTGTAGAAATATTCAATTTTATCATAGACAATTTATCAGTTCTCAATCTATGCTCTATCCGTATACATTAGCCGACAATTTTAATTGTGTCCTAGCATAAATTGATAAAATTACTGTGTCTACTTAAAATAATATTTATTACTTAAAATATAATTTTGACCAACATAGTTATAATTAAATAGAAACAAAAACTGTTTATGATTATTTGAATATCATAATATTAGAAAAAGATAACTACATTGTTTTTGTCTTTTTCTAACACAAACTTTCCTTCTTTTTAATGTAGTAGGAATTGTGAGGATTTAATTTTGAATTGTAACGGTCGAAACATTTCTTTTTAATACTTTTGTTTTTCTAATATATTTCGTCTTTTACAATGTTAAATTGTCTGTAATATAGCAGAAATCAAAAAGCGACATTGTCGTTAGATATATTAAAAATATTATGTGTAGTTATCCACACACAATTTTTTTTTACTTAACTTCGATAACGTTATTAACAAACGTTATTCTACGAAAAAATCTCAGGTATAAGGCTTAACGGTATCGCTTCATTACTCACAAGTATAACCAATATTTGTATAAACTATAAAGATTACTTATTCAGAATTGAGTACATAAAATATATCATTTATATTAATAAATAATAACATAATGATTTTGTGACAGTATATTCATCTTGCACTAAGTTACCATTAGTAATTAAAATATTTTCTAAACATATCTCAGATTTATATTCAAATGGCATATCTCAGAGAAATAAAATATATGGTCTTTAGATGTAGTAGTAGTAGTGGTAGCTACGTAGGTCACTATTGAAATGACCACGAGTAGTTTGGTAAACGCAAATTTAGTAATTTGTCGTTTTATTTGCGTAAAAATATGGAATAGACACACGTTTAAGTTACTGTTAAATTAAAAGATCATATAATTATTAAAAAAATATATATATTTGCTTTGCCGCTGATATGAATTTGTATTGATTCCCTACACATTCAAACTAAATTATACATCAACATATTTAATTTATATTTCTAGAGAAAAACAAAGTTGCCCTTAAGTGATGTATGTAATCAATAAATAAAATATATTTTATAATTGGCAAAAGATATTAATCTAATTATTTTTACAGTTCCACATTGAATATTAAACTTGAATTGAAAATATAATTCAACATATTATTGACTCGTAAATTCAACAATGAGAATGTATCTTTGCCAGTTTTTTTGCCAAACAGCTTACCGTCGTTGCCTCGCCCAAAATTAACAAATACTTACTTTATACATGCTCATGCATTTGTGACTTCTTCAGTATCATCAACACTATGTAATAGAAATTCAGTCGGGTTGTCGTGTTCCTCTCTTACAACTCATTCTTGCTGCGTATACATTTTGAACACCGCTCGTCTTAAGAATATGTTTACTTATACGTTTTAAGTTTTGTTAAAACTTTTTGGTAGTAAATTGGACGTTTCATATAAAAATAATTTAACGTGCAATACGTTACTTTTACAACCCCGTTAGTCTAATTATTGGCTTGGTCTGGCTTGGTGTTATAGGATAATCTGTTGTGAATGTCTGATTTTAATATCAAATTGTAGTTAGATTAAAGTAATGTTTTACTTTTCATGATCTAAATTTATACTTAATATGGAAAGATTTTCGTTTTTCTTCTTCGATTCGCATTCTTCGTGATTTAAACTAAAATATTCTTTATTCAAAAGGACTTTTAAGTCGTTTACTGAGAACTGTCGGCAATCAACCCGACAATATACAACAACTCAAGAAATTCTTTTAAATGTTATTGTTACAATTTCATTATTTTGCAATATTATCTTGAATCTGCTATAAATTACACACATTATTGTTTCATTTATATATTCATAAATAGTATCATATCTCACAATTTATAAATATATTTACTTTCGTTTTCATTATAAAAATTCTTACGTACGTTATGTACACATTGTCAGTACCTCTAGTTTAATTAGGGTAGAAGTAGGTTGTTGGGTAGTATTTTTTATTTATTTACTAACTAATCTAACTTTCTTAGGATAGCTGGTAGACAAAGCTTTAAGCGTTAAGCCCGCCTTTTGTTATAAGTATATACTGAAAATTTATCAAAATATTCTTTAAAAAAATCTAAAGACTACTAATTTCAGAACATGACAATGTTTTCTTTAATGTCAAAGTGCTTGGATTTGTTACTCCGATTTTTACACTTCACGAGACGTACCGTCCTGCGTACTACTAATCTAGCTTGAAACTTAAGTTGTAAACTTCCTACATTTAAAAAAGTATACCTACACGTACGAATAAGGCATTATCTCAAAAAAAAAATTAATAATATTGAGCAAAACATGGTATAATATAATAATATAATGAAAATATATATTCACATTTTATTGTTATAACTTACTTATTTACTCATTTAAACATCAATAGAAATTGATTTTCTTGTCTCAAGTAGATTTCTCAGCTGTAAATTTCTAAGAAAAGTACAGATTTCAAAGAGAGATTCATTCATTCATTGTGTTTAACTTTCCATGAAAATAAAAAATATTGTAGAAAATCTATTAATCATTTAAGAAAAATATATTATAATTATTAAGGATGTTGTTGTGAAATAATTTTGCCATTTTTCATGTCCTGATTAACATACTCTAAATTAATTGATTCAATCATTATACTTAAAATATAAATGTGAAAGTTTGTTGTGAGGTCGTATGTTTGTTCCAGAGTCATGCAGAAACTACTGTATGGAAATTTTAGAATAATATACATATGGACAAAAAATATCATGTGTGCTACAATTTGTTATAAATAGAAAAACACAAGTAGGTTGCTAGTTTTTACATAATTTGTTTTGACTTAAGTATGACGTAAAGATATATACCTATAGTCTTTAAAATAATTAAATGACAATATCAAATAATAAATAATACGATTAGAGAAAAAAAATATTCTTTTTTATATAATTCTTGCTTTATAATATTGTGCACAAACATAAATGAAATTCATGATTACACAAAATCTATATATTTTTTAGAAAAAATAAAAGAATCTAAGTACAAAATATCATTCAAATGTCAATTATCACAAAAACTTCATATTTGTTATCCTTAGGTTCATCTACAATTTGCATAGCTGAGTATGTAATAGCTTTCACTTCTGTTCCCTGTGGATGTTTACCAATTTGAAATTCCTCACCATAACATTTACAAACTATTCTAAATTCTTGTGTATTGAATTCTGTTATTACTAATTTCTTACAAATTAGAAATGGTTCAACAGAAAATAGAAATAGTAACTCATCTAAAAAGTGGTACAATAGTCCCATTAAGTCATCAGCATTGGCTTCAACTGAGTGGACTTCTTTTATTTGAACATATTCCAATTCTGTCATGTAACCAAACATAGCCATTCCACATTGTTCAAATGCTTCTTTAAGAGTATCACCCCATGCATGTAATCTAAAATTAAAAAAAAAAGTTTATTTTGATAAATTAATTTGCAATAAAAAATATTTTATTGATATCAACTTACTGAACATCTGCTGTGTGATCTAAATCTGAAACATAAAATATATTTTAAAAAGATTATTTAGTGAAATATATGTAAACAATAAAGATCCTTTTAAAATATGGAAATCCAAAATTTAAAAGAAATTTTAAATTATTATATTTATAATCTTTATTTTAAATTATAATTATTGTCATAATTTATCTATGTCAAAAGTAAATTGAATTTAAATTGTACACATTTACACTGTAATTGTCAGGGAATTGGTACACACAGTGGAAAAAAATCTGTCCACCCTTTACCTGTGTACCATCCATATAATTTTTTTTTCTCAAACAGCAATATGTAAGGCAAAAGTTATCATGTCAACTATGTATATTTATAATTATTAATATATTATTTATAGTGATAATTATTTTTAAATAATTATATATTTTTCATTTCTGTTTATTGTTTATTGGATGGTGGTGTGTCTGAGTGTTCAGGTCTCACTAATGCTGTCTTGATTTTGTATATATCTATGTTTTCTTTATCAACCCTTTCATTGTCATCCCCTATTAATTCTCTTAGTTAGCAATCTTGGTAATTAGTAATAATTACTTGGTAATCATTAGTTATGTTTTGTTCATTTATTTGGAAATAAATATAAGTACACTATACCTTGAAGAAGTTAACTATAAAAATATTTATTTTAGAGAGAACATCAGGCAGGCAAAGCCACAAGCCTATTAGTAGTTATTTATTACATAAATATTTTTAAAATTATAAATATAAATTATACTAAAGTAATATTCAAATTATTAAGGTTAAGATTTTTAATACTAATAAAAAATGGTCTATTTTATATATGTCATAATATGACGTCAATTAAAATGTTTATTATTAGAAAAAGTAACATACAATATGAGAGCCATTAAAAATAGTTTAACATACCCCATGTTACATTTTGATATAATAGTTTAGAGCTGGTACATAAATAAGTAAATATTACACGAAAACATAGAAAAATATATGTAAATCACGTTATCAACTTTTTTGGTTAAATTAATAAAACGAAGATTTATTTATCTTCTTTATATTTTATGCGTTGTCTTCAGTATTTGTTGTTTAAAAAAGTTTGTATATTTAATATAATGTTTACTTACATTCGTATTTCACCGGTGGTAAAATATAATCATCTTCACTTAATCCCTGTTCTTCGTCCATGATAAATAAGTTTTTAAGCACTCCGGCTTTTTGTTATTTAGGTATACGTGTTTTAAAAAATACCAATATAATATAAATCACCTAAAATGTAATAGAATTATTGAGTTTATAAAATGATATGGTACAAATGCAGTTATTTATTTACAAATATTGATCTGTACACAAATTCAAACCATATTACTAAAAAAAGCAAGGTTATAAATACCTTATCAACACTTTGACAGATGTCAAAGATTACTATAAGTTATTATGCACTGCCTTCGAGCCTTTTGAAGTTTATATTACAAAACAGTAAGTAATGCCAAAATTTATATCGTAATTTAAATAAGCAAAGAATGTGTCAATATATAAAAATAAATAATAATAATAATAAGTCAAAGTCTCAATGGTCGTCATATCTTGGATCAGCATAGATCAATGTAATATGTTTATTTCCACTTAAAATTTAGGTATAAGAATAGAATAAGCCATGTCAATCATTAATTTTTAGTCTTTCTTTAATACTACTGTTTATTTTATTTAGCATCATTTCTAGTTACTTCGAATATGGATCTTTTGGCTAGCATATCAATTATTTAATACCATGAATATGAGATGAGTTGTATAATGTATTTTCTTGTGTTATTTAGTAACACTTGGTCCAGTGTAAATACGTGGTCCATCGAGTTAAAGCCAAACAAACCTGCTTGCTTGATCGACTGTTTATTGTACACATTAAGCCTTTCCTTTTAAAAGGGGAGGGAGGAGAAAAGAGTTCATCCCTCAAGTTTATTGGGAATATGGTTAGGTGCTGATTATAAAGCCTATGACAAAGCAAAAGAATTTTTTAATTATTAGCAACATATAAACTATATGCAACTAAATTTTGGCAAGATATTGAGATAGTGAGTTTTTCCGTAGCTTAGTTTGTTTCATTCAAAACGACTATGTTTATATAAACAATACATTTAATAAACGCGAACTTCCGATTCAACAAAATTAAAACAATATATATATAAAGAAATAGCTTTGTCTAGAAAACTTTTTTTATTCGATCGTATATCTCTTGTTCTTATATTGTATTCAATCTTTGTATATTAGTTATATTGTCTAAATATTTGGAATTGTTTTCTTTATTTGTTTCTTTATAATCGTGTTTCAATTTTTGAATCCAAACTATGCAACATTTTGTGTTTATAATTGCTTTCATTGTGCTCTTATGGTTATTAATTTTTTAGTAATAATGTAAGTAATTTCTAATGACTTATTCATGTAGTGACTTATTCCTCCTCTTGATATTAATATATTAGTGCTGTTTTAAAAGACTTGAAAGTTTTGCTGCATGGGTCTGAAAAATGTATAATCTGATGCCAATTTTGTTATTAATAACAAAATTGGCAACAGATTACTAAATAATTGTTATTGTTATTATATTTGCAGCAAAATCTACAAATTATTCAAAATTAATTGTTATCATAATTAACAATTAATATTGTCATAATTAACAATTAATTTTGGATAATTTGATGATTTCGTTCCTAGTATTGTGGTCTGTATCCATCCACTGTCCACCTGTCACATATTTTTTTAAAAAAGTGTTTAATTAATTTTTTCCCCTTTCATCAAATTTAATACGATAATTATAACATAGTTTAATTTTTCCTTTTTTTCTAGACCTATTAATAAAGCTTACAGTAAAATTAATATTTTTAATACAAGAAGAAATGTTTCTTCCCTTTTTTATTTAGATACCTCTTACATTTTAAAAAATATACTAAATATATTGTATGTTTTTAAAAATCTTTCCTGTTCCGAAATTGATACTCTCTTAATTTGCACCCTTTTTGAGTTGTCAGAAACTGAGTTGAAGCACTTTATGTCTACATTACACATTTTAGCGATATTTGTGATGTCATAAGTGCTAGTTGTCAAAGAAAAGTATACTTGAAAATTAATTTTCTAAATTTGAAATTTAACAAGTGATCTATTTTTATTTTCATTATTAGATTCGAACACAACTGTCATTGTTTGTTGAGGGCTGTATTTTATTGTTTTGTAGTATACATATTTTTAATTTTTTATAATGGATCCCATTGCAATTTTGCAAAATAGAATTGAGCAGCTAGAAGCCAAATTAGGAATTAACATTATTAGTCCTGCCGATGGCCAACAGGGTGACTCTGCAACAGCGAATCTATTAAATGCAGCTCAAGCTATTAACAATGCAACAGCTGGCCAGGAAAAACTTTCTGAAGCTAGAAATATGGCCAGTGAATTAAACAATTATACTGATCCAAATTTACTTGAGAATGTAAGTAAATATGAATATTCTTATTTTAATAATTATATTTAGGATGGTAACTCACAAGAAAATCTATTATTTGAATTAAATATTCTGATTATCTGTAAATTCAAACAACAGTATGTTTTTTAAGAACATACTTAATTGTTATCTTCTTCTTTAGTATTTTTATTTGTAAGAATAATATGTAGCTTATAGACAGAACAATGTTAACTAAACCAAACTTGAAAGTCTCTGATAGCTAATAGTAGCCAATAAATATAAAACATACATTTTAAAAGTAGTTTATGTATGATATATATTCTAAAATGACAACTATATCTTACATGTATATTTAATATATCTCATTTGTACAAAATCAATTAGAATGAAAGCAGCTGAATAAGACTTGTGTACAAATATCAGTTACTTGTTTGCTTTTTAAATGATACTATTTAAGTTGACTAAAATTTAAAATTTTCACTGATAAATTGTCTTCTATTACCATATATTTTTTTAAATTGATTAAATTTCATCTGAATATTTGTTATTCTTATTATAGATGCAGCAAAATAATATGCATATGCATGAAGTTGTAGCAGCTGAGCCTGTGATTCAACATCACTGTCATTGTATGCAAAGATGTAAACAGGTATCTATTAATGTATTACTGTATGGTTGATAATATACCACATATTTTATTTAAATAGGTATTCAAAAAGTTACTAAATATTTTATATAAAGAGAAAGTAATATAACATGAATTGTATTTTATTTTCCAGGCAGCACCCGTTCTTGAATCAGAATCTATTCAGCAAGTCCCTCAAATGCAGGCAACAGTTAATAAATTGCATATGGGAGCAGCTGAAGTAAAAGCAGAGGCTGATGCTGTAAGTGGACATCTTTGCTTATTTTTTATCATATCTAAATTTTTGTTATTTGTACTGAATATTTATAAGTAGTGTTTAAGAGACAAACAGAGAAATTGCATAAGAAAATTATTTATTTTAGAAAAATATTTTTAATGAGATTTAGTTCTTGGCATGAAGTTGCAAATAAGCCTAAAATTTAAAACAGCAATTGTTATTTTTTTTAATTATTTGTCTTAGGTGTCTTCTGGCATTCAAGAGTTGGCTGAGACATGCGGCACAGCAGCATCTGCAGCTGCTGAACAATTGGCGAATGTGGCTCAGAAAGTAGAACAAGTTGAACAAAAGATGTTTCCTAAGAGGAGAAATGGCTTGGATTAAATGAAATATTTTTTATTTAGTTTAATCTTATTTTGTGATATTACTGATGTATCTTTATTTATTCAAAATTAAAAGTGTTATTACACATTTTTAAAAAATGCTTTTGTTATTATACCAAAATAATATTGGTCAAGTGCTATTTTATATAGTATTGAATGAAAAAAACACCAATGTTTTCTTTATCCTTTTGTCCAAAATAGATAGACATTTGGTGGGTATTAGTTCAGCTTTGCCCCTAAAACATTTTACATAAATTTTAACTTTTAATTACACAAACTTAAATGGAATATAATAATGGGTTCACTAGTAATAATAATCTTAATACTGATACAATAATAGAAGCTTGTTTATGTCTATTGTTTTACGGGCAAGAAAAGATGGAAGTTACTGTAACATCAGTACTTTTTATAGGATATTGAAAAATAAAACTGGCCTGTGAAAAAGGCCTTTGTAGTGTCCTTTACATTTTCTCAATAGTAATTACTTATTTAGAATCCCACTAACATATAAAAATCAAGAATATTAAATTCTTTACCTAGAAATACAAAGAAAATTATGAATTCTAAGATATACATAAAAAGCTAAAGTAAAGTTGATGATGCATAATCTAAAGGATTATCATGCATAATCCTTTTTTTTTTGAAAAATGGAAAAGTATATTCTGAAATATCTCATTATGAAATATAAATTGATCAATTGTGTATCATAATTTTTTTTTCTTTATAGCTTCACGCTTTTCTCCCGCATATAGAAAACTAGGCAGAGGGAACCGCAGGAACCGTGGGAACCTAGTATTAAGGCACTACTTTACCCCGCTTTCTGCCTTTTTCGTGGCATCGCGTGTTGAGTGAACGCGAAAGTTGAGTGCGGAACTTGACGCTGTGCTTTGCCTGTTTGCCAAAATGAAGAAAAATAAAAAAATCCTTCTTCCCCGAGTGTGAATCGAACCTACAAACCATCGCGTTTACCGACAGATTTGTAATTTGTATATTTTTAAAATCGAAAAAGTGAAATAAATTTATTTTTCAACGACAACATTGATTTTTTTTTCTTCATTTCCATTACAATATAAAAATGACTAGAGTTGCTAGTTGAATGTACACCGTTATTTCTCCATTCCCTTCTTCCACAGGAATAAACAAGTTCATTTTAACTTCTGCACACTCGATACTTTCCACTGGACTATTTGTTTGTGGTTATGCAGGTTACTCTTGTGAGTGGTGAATCGAAAGTAGGCTTTAAAAGGTCCGTTCCACTCCCAGCGGAAACCGGACATTGCGGGCATTTACTAATTAGTAACAAGAATTTAACTTTGCAAAAATAATTTATTTACGTTACTAAACTTCTACTTAGGAAATATTACAGCTTTCAATTAACTTGAAATAGTGTCTAAAATAACTAGAACATTGCGGGATCTGGTAGCTTTGTGAGTGTGAGACTGTACAATTAATAGAGACACTAGAAGCCAGCTGAAGAGACGCAATATTTTGCAATTGTCATAATAGTTACATGATCTTTAAGAATATAATATCTTTAATTATATTATATTAAAGCTAGAATATCATACTATAAGACCTTATAAAAATAGTGTCTTTGTAAGCTAACCAAATATTTGATAACGAACTATACACGGGGGCAAAGCTGCAAGCTATGTCTAGAATTATATAATTTGTAAGTCGACTGTGAATAAGTTAATAAATAAATAACCAATAAATAATCACAAGCATTTTTTTTATGCTAGCATATATTTATTTTTTATCTTTATAGTTTTTAATGTTGATGTAGCACTTGTCATTCAGAAGTTGTTAATTGTCAAACAAAAATGGCAGACGCCGCGATAGAAACGGCTCCCACAGATGAGAATGATGATAGTTGGTTGTATGGAGACTCCAATATTGAACAAGGTAGTGAAGATCTTTCCCGAACAGAAGAAAAGCAGCAACAACAAACAAGCACTACTATTGGAGAACCTGTAAGACTGATTTAACTTTTCTACCATAACCTGTAAATTTTATAATTACATGTTATTTATATATGCTTGCTTAATAATACAAAGGAATATACCTGTATTATTATCGAAATAAATGTATATCATTTTTAATTACTGATAAAAGTTACGTATGTATTAATTCACTTGGAACATACATCCCTGCTTAACATAAATTTCGTATTATTGTTATCTGTATTGGAGCTTAATAAATCACCTTATTTATTTATTCTGAGCTACGAATAATTTTCTCTGAAATTATTTACTTTTTATATTGTATAATATTTTTGGTTGTATGTTATTATATATTCAAAGTCGAAATACAGTCACTGCTAAAATCTTATTTATAATAAATTAACTGGATGTACAGGAAATTGAAGATAAAGAACCAGAAGAAGCGGATGGCAATGATGGCAATAATGATGATTCTCATTTTAATGATGAACACTTTGATGAAGTAAACCGTGATGATCAGGCCAATGGAGATGCTGACAGTCAGGATAATGGGGACTCTGACTCAGATGACAGTGATGATGTGAAAGTTACTATAGGAGAAATTAAATCAGGAACACAAGCTTATGCTAGCTTAAATATAAAGGTAAGATTTTTGCTATGATAAGATCACTGAAACAACTGAAACATTTCCTACCAATTTAAACCATAACAACTCTAACTAATTCACTACTGTTTCCAATGCTCCCTTTCTATCAGCACTGGAACTTTTACATGCTGTCACTCTATTCCATTTTCTATAACTCTCTTGCTCCTTCTTATCTGACACATCATTTATGTTTCCTTGTTTTTTCTATTTCCTAGTAAGCCTTGAGCTTACTATGCAACATAGTGACAAATCTTTTGAAACTGTTCCTCTCATATGCATTATGTAATTTGTGTAAAAAATTTTATGATTATATATTTAAAATATTTTATTTGAAATATTATTTGTTTATTTAGTACCCCCTATTCTCTAAAATAGGAGACAATGTGGTCAAAATTATTTAGTCCTCTATAGGGTCATTGTATTTACAGTTATATATTATCTGCACCACATTGAACCCACATGATGAATAATTAATTTATATTACAGTATTCAGTATAAAAAAATTATGAAAACAGATATTTTGTTATATTATCAACATCTCACTAAGCAGGTTTAAATAAAGATACAGTTCAAAGTTTCAAATTGCTCTATATATATAAGAAGTGATTAAATAATATTATTGTACAAAATAATTATTTCAGAGAGGTGTTGGAATTGTAGCTCCTGGTGGTGAAAAACCAAGACCAGTCCCAGCTGCAGGCAGTAAAGTTACTTTAGAAGATTTAGATGGACCTGGAAGCATTAATGGAGTTCCTGCATTAGAGTTTAACATTGATACTATTGAAGATAAACCATGGAATAAGCCTGGTGCTGATATATCTGGTATATATTAGAATTTTTTTTTTATATTTAGATTAAGTTATTAAAAATTTTATAACAACTTGTAAACCATTTATCAAATATTTAAATATCAAGCTCAAAGTATTCTTTATTCAACTTGACTATTGCAAGTGTATTCTTGGAGGTGATGATTTAATTATTTTCATATGAGAGAGATATGTTGTTGTTCTAAAAATATATGAAAAAAATAAAAATTTTGTCTAAACAAACTGCATATATTGTTGGACGAATAAAATGTTATGAAAATATACTGTAGCTCTACTCTGCTCTCTCATAAATTGATCTCACAATTCTTTATTCGAGAACAATTATTGTTTATTTGGACTGTACTTTACATACCCTTTTGCCTACTCTCTATGTGCACATTTTCCTACATTCTTTATACCTTCAACATAAATTTAAGTATGGGAAAGGTTTTATACATATTTTGTTAGAATTTTCTTTATTGAAAATTAAAATTAAATCATTAAAAATTAAATTCTTCCACAGATTACTTTAACTATGGTTTCAATGAAGTCACTTGGAGTGCTTATTGTGAGAGGCAGCGACGCATGCGCGTCAATGAGGCGGGAGTGTCGTTACACACAGGACCTCCCCCGCGGGCGCCTCAGCCTGATGTTAGACGATCTACTGGTAAGTTATGTTGTTATAGCTGTTTAACAATCTTTATATGTAGGGATATTTACTTGTACATATGGTTTATGCTAAAAATATTTTTTGATGGTAACCATGGTAACTAAGATGTAGTAATTTTTTTTATCTTGATTCTTCATTGTTTTCTGGACCTACATTGTTGGTTGCTGAAATAAATAATTTTGTTAAACTCTTAGTAGTAAAATTTAGGTTCATGCATGAACTTATTAATTAATTGGTTGAACTGAAACTTGAATTGAACTTATTAATTAATTAATTGGTTTAGGTGAAAGAAATGTTCTGAGTCCACATAATATTGTTATGTTTATTAATAATTAATTAAACATCCTTATGGTTGTAGGTTCTGTACGACATGATGACATGCCGCCAGGTGTACAAAATAATTACCAGTCTCGTGAAAATACTATTCAGGTAACAAAATTCAGATTATTATATGAAAAATTCAGATTACTTAACTAGATATACAATAAATTGTAACAGTTATTTACAAATATTGTTATAGACGTTTCCTTTTATTTAGCCTAAAAATTAATAATAAGCTTAAATTTAGCTGGTTTGATCTGTCTCTCTGGTTTGACAAATTCTAAGTAATAAAAAGGTCGCCTCTATTATTTTAAGTTAAAATAATATTATTTAATTAGTTTTCCGAAGGACCGTCGAGGCGCAGAGGCGTAAGCCTCTGCCTGTAAACGCGACGGTTTGAGGGTTCGATTCCCACTCATGAAGATGATGTTTCTATTTCCATTTTCTTCGCTCTGGAAACTAGGCAAAGCGCGGCGTTGAGTACCGCCGCTCAACACGCAATGCCTCGAAAAAAGGCGGAAAGCAGGGACCAAGCAACGGAGTGTCTTAACACTAGGTTCATATGGTCCCTGCAGTTCCCTCTGCCTACCCTGCTACATGCGGGACTAAGCGTGAAGCTAAAAAAAAAACTTATTCAATGCAAAATTTTCATGCTAAATAGTTTATCTAATTATAAAATTGTTTATTGCAATTGCCACAGGTGA